>JARHVA010001287.1:3095000-3655134 GCA_037957365.1 Torreya grandis | reverse complement strand
TTCTCTTCTCTTGCTTTCACTTCTCTTCTTCTTCTTCTTCTTCTCTTCTTCTTCTCTTCTCTTCTTTCTCTTCTTCTTCTTCTTCTTCTTCTTCTTCTTCTTCTTCTTCTCTTCTTCTTCTTCTCCTTCTTCTTCTTCTTCTTCTTCTTCCTCCTCTCTCTCTCCTCCTCCTCCTTCTCATCTTCTGCTCTTCTCTTCTTCTTCTTCTTCTTCTTCTTCTTCTTCTCTTCTTCTTCTTCTTCTTCTTCTTCTTCTTCTTCTTCTTCTTCTTCTTCTTCTTCTTCTTCTTCTTCTCCTCCTCCTCTCTCCTCCTCCTCTTCTTCTTCTTCTTCTTCTTCTTCTTCTTCTTCTTCTTCTTCAATATCCTCTTCCTCTTCTTCTTCTTCTTCTTCTTCTTTTCTTCTTCTTCTTTCTTTCTCTTCTTCTTCTTCTTCTTCTTCTTCTTCCTCCTCCTTCCTCCTCCCTCCTCCTCCTCCTCTCTTCTTCTTCTTCTTCTTCTTTCTTCTTCTTCTTCTCTTCTTCTTCTTCTTCCTCTTCTTCTTCTTACTTCTTCTTACTTCTTCTTCTTCTTCTTCTTCTTCTTTCTTCTTCTTCTTCTTCACATCAATATTCTCCTCATTATCATATGCTTGATTTATTCTTCTTCATCACTTGCATGTTATTACTCATTTTCATTATTTTATTCCAATGTTTTTCTTATTCATCATCTCATTCTCTTCTTCATTACCATCATTATTTTCTTCCTTATTCTTCACCCTCTTTTTCTTTTATATCCCATCGATCTAAGAAGACCTATTCCATTTCTTCCCATGAAGAATACCTTTGTGTGAACCTCAACTATTTAAACTAATTTTGTGCAGGCCTAAACAAATAAAGAGACAAGCATGTTTGTCATAAAATTGTTTGAGTATTATTCTACTTAAAAAGGATCCACCTTTATCTAGCATCAATATCATCCTCCCCTGAAAATACTTGCAACTTCAAGATCCACAAAAAAACTAGGTTTCATGAGAATACCCTAAAATGTTAATAACTCATTAAAAACTAATAAAAATACCCTCAAATTTTTAGTATAGTTTCTCCTTGTGATAGAGTAACTTCAATAAAAAATTTATGATAAAAAAATCCACAAATTTTGGTCCTATAGAGCGAATATATGAAAATCATAAAATCACAATAAATCATTGAAAAAAATTCAAAACATTCTGAAATTTTATTTGTATTTCTCTTGTATGTTTGTATAGTATTAATAAAAATATTTGAAAACAAAATCCTTATATTTAGGCTGATATGTGAAAACTAATACAAACCCTAAAATATCTATAAATCCCTAAAAATGATCATAAAGGTTTGAGATTTTTTACTGTGACTTCATTAAACTATTATTCATCTTCAGTAAAAAATTGTGAAAAAATTCAAAACCAATTGAAATATATTGATGATTCCATAAAAACTAGTGTTTCACCACATACAAATTTCCCAAATCGAAGCTCTAATACCACTTAGTAAAGGAATAAATCCACAATGTCCTCTCCCAAGGGGACAAACTCAAATATCCCTCTTGGTTGAACCTCCATAAGCAATTGGTTAAACCTCCATAAGGAATAACTTATATCCTTTTGGTTGAATTTCTTGGTAAAGCAATAACTCTAAAAGGAATAGAAGTGCTCTGATTGATAGTATGCATGCATCCACTCATGTCAAATCATGAAAGCTCTTAAGATAAAATCTGATAGTGAAAGTGTCACAATTACAAAGAGAGAATACAAAGATCTAGTGATACAAGGCAAAATCATAATTTAATGTTTGTGGAGGAATCCTAAAGTGATAAATGTCACTATCTCAATGACCTAGCCCAAAATTAATGGTTAGTGTTTATCTAAATGCACAAGAATAAAATCAAGTGGATCAAGATCGACGTAGTGCATTAATCCAAGAAAAAAAAGATCTAATGGTGTGATATGAAGGTAGATTTTTCAAAGAACTTAGGATAAATGTGGTAGTGATAAGTGTCATAACCATGAGGAATGGAATGGAGACCAACTAATGACATTCAATCTCCTAGATCTAGGACAATGGTGAGTAATGAGGTCAATAATTCAATAGGCCCATATGGAATGAAAATCCATCATGTGGCTACAAAGGTGTTAAGTGATGGAGTGTATTCATAGTGAGCATAGAAAGCCCATGGAGATATTTAAATGGTACACTCTTAGGAAATAAAATGAGGATTAAATAGTTTATGATGAATCCATGGCTAGTGATGACCATAAAATATCAATAGAGCATGCTTAATCAAGATGTGAGAGAGCATGATATGGAGACATGTGTCACAAAACAATAAATGGTCACATTTAGAAAATAAATAAACAATTTGATGTGGTAATTCCACATAATCAAGACAAGTTAGATCAAAAGATTTTGTGGACCTACAAACATGAAAGGTATAAATACATAATCCAAGTAAAATCTAAGTCATGAAGCTCATAGTTTGAACTATCTACCACCATTATATCCCTACATAAACCTTCAAAAAAATTTAATCATATAGATTTCCCTAGTTTGTCTCTTAATTCCATTGTATTGATCTTAGAGAAGTTAGAATTTTTGTCTTTAACTAATAAATTTGATCAAGCATATAACACTAGTGACACATAAGCATGTTTCAAAGGAAGAATTCAAACTATATTTGGTAATAGATGTTGAAGGTCATGTTTTCAAGGACACTAAGTTTTTTGTTGTTATTGTTGTTTTCTTGAACACATGATATAGTAATTGTTCAAAAATTATTCTAGAGAGTTGAGAAACAACTAGCCATTACCAGGGAAGAGGAGAAAAATCTCTCATCCAAAAGGTTTTATTATGATATAGTGGCTAACCAAATGGCTGGCCTACATTATGTAGCTACAAAACCTAAGGTAATATATTGCATCAATATTATTACTCTTATTTTTTAGGAAACTAAGATAGACAAGGGAATGATTATTAATGAACATACTCATAGGAAAATGGCTTATATTTTTGCTATTGTTTTTTAAATCATACTCTAAGTTTGTCCCAGCCTCAAATTGATGTAGCCTCTATCAATT
The DNA here is from genome assembly GCA_037957365.1 of Torreya grandis. NCBI lineage: Eukaryota > Viridiplantae > Streptophyta > Pinopsida > Cupressales > Taxaceae > Torreya > Torreya grandis. Next base: position 3,652,045 of record JARHVA010001287.1, on the reverse strand, counting down.
CTTTGTCTAAGGAACATAATTTGATGGATACCCTTTCCATGTGGTTGGACTTTTGGAATTAAGGTCTTTTTAGACCTTAATAAGAACATTCATATCATCTAGTTTAGATGAGGGGTTAGAATGATAATGACAATGTTGAACAAGTTATGTGAAAATGCAACCACTACATATGTAGACCTAGTATGGGTACCCATGATCTACTTTGTTGTTGAAAAGGTAATTGTACCTCCTTTAGGTGAGATAATCAGTTTCTCATTAAGTAGACAAATCTATGCATTTAGGCACAAGAAGAAAAATGAATTTTTCATGATGTCCTACATCCTAGATTCCCTATGTGCAACAACAAAGATCCCAAATTAGAGGGAGTGATCTCAAAATGGAACTCAAATAGTTTCCAAATATTATTATAAGTTAAAAATCTACAAACATAGGGATCATATTCAATTTATTTATGATTGTGTTTATCTAGCCTTGACTGAAGCTATAACTAGCATTCCCATGTCAAGAATTATTCTATTAATTAATAATTCTATTGAATCAATGGGAGATATATGGATATTATTATATTATACTATTATAAGGATTGAGGGGACTTTATTTTCTCCCCTCAAGTTACCAGTCCACATCCTTGACAAATTAGCTTAACAAGAAGTTGCATACCAACTATTTCATGGCATTGATGGTCTCTATAAAACTAAGAGAAAGGGACTTATTCAAAACTTCCCGATGATAATTGGTAAGAATACATTATGATAGAGAGATAGTATATAGGAAATATTAAAACATAGGTTATTCTTTAGCCTATAGATGGATGAGCTTAGGTAGTGGGACCCTTATGTGAAGGTGAAATAACATTTAAGGATCAAAGGCATTTTGAATATACCTTATGAACATAAACCCAGTGCCTTTGATTTCATATAAATTAAAACATGTACATACTTTTAAGTGATAATAAGGTTGAACAAACATAACATAAGACATGAACCTAGATTACAAAGGGATCATAAGGTAGATGATAGGTGGTAATTAGGCCCTAGGAAATATCATCTGATAAGTGTTGAATCTTATAGACTTCCATCAGTTAGTGCTCAAGTTGAGGAAAAAATAAAATATGGGCCTAAGGAGAAAGGGCTAGATGAAATATATTCTATCTCATCATCTCATGAACTTACCAAAGCAACAGGATAAGAGGAACATCTAGAAGAAGTACATATGGTAGCACTAGATAATAATGAGACTATTGAAGAAGCATTACATATGATATCCATGGAATTATAGATTCAGATGAAGAAGATAAGATATATGTTGGTGAAGATAAGGAAGAGAAGGGAAAAGAAAAAATATTGGAATTGATGGTTGTTGATCCTCCAAAAAAGGAAGTTGAGACATCCATTATCTCAAAGATAAAGAGACCCAAGGTGATTATCACTACTCCTTTAAGTAAAGTCAATCTATTTAGTGAAGAGAACTTGTTATATGGACGACTAATTATAGAATGGTTCTTGTATGAGCCTATATTAGAGAGAGTGCTTACTATGAATCATCCTTGGGCTATGATGAAGGCTATTAACATTCTTGTACATCAAGAGCTTAAGTCATGGATAGTTGATTTATAAGAGGAAGAGGTGATAATATTAGCTACACCAAGTGATTTAGTAACTCCATCACAAGTTGATATCCCTATCCCACATGTGAGTCAATCTACAGTCAAAGTCAAATTTGATCCAAACACTACTAGCTTTCAAAGATTGATAGAGGAGAAGGTCATGGTAAGAGGTGAAGAAATGAAATATCAAAGGGTAGAGCCATTGACCAATTTAAATCTAAATTAGGGATAGAGTCCTGGTGAATACCTTATCTTTGAGGAAGAAGTTCTTGAATTAGCCTAATAATAGATAGAACAATTGCAAGTAACCATAAAGGGCTTAAAGAAATAAAAGAAGAACCTAGAAGAGAAAGTTGTCTTATTAGTATCTTGGAGAGATGGTCAGCCAATTTGAGACCACCATGAATGACTTATTTATCTCCTTGAAGGCCATAAGATCCAAGAAAGATGTAGTGAACACACAAAATTTTATGGATATAGACCAAGTTGGCCAATGGCAAGCTTTAATCAACAAAGTGAAGGATTTGATCAATGTCCTAAAAGATGACCAAATCTCTAAGTTTAGAAAATTGATCTTGGCACATTTAAATATGGCCATAGAAATATTGGTGGATAATATCAATACTTTAGTATATGTTCTAAGAGCATAGGAGACATTTTCAATGATCTCAAATAGTTAGAGAATAAGATAGCCCACATATTGGGGAACCTAATCAAGGATCCTACCACACTCAACCTGATTAGTTTAATCATAAATGAAGAAATCAAGAAAAGAGTTACACAGTTCATGCATGAGGTAAGGAATCAAATCCAAATAAAGATAGGTGAAAATAAAAAAAGGATCATGGACATGATTTTATTAGCTGATGAGAAGATTAGTGATATAAGGATAAACAAAGATGCATTGGATAGGGTAGATAAATATCTCAAGAACCTTAAATATCAAAAAATGGAGATTTTCATGGAACCCATTCTTAACCTCAAGATAATTGATGAGCATCACTATAGAATGAAGATCCTATAGTAGAGACAAAGGACTGCAGTAACAAAAGAGTCTCAAAGTCAAATTGGTTGACTGAATTATATTCTTTTTGTAAATTTACATGTATATTATTTTGGAAAAGGGAATATTATTTTTGTAAAATCATGTGTAACTTTGTAAAAGTACATTGATTATAGGTTATTACATTTAGAAAGTGTCATTAATTCTATAAGGTTGTAAAAGGAAAACTATCTGAGACACTTGTGAAATTATCATTTTACATGACTGACTGACATAACTTCTTAATGTTATATAAAAAGGGTATTGTCATTTTTAAAAAGAGGAGGGATTTTTTGAGTAGTAACTTTGTGTAAACTTTGATCAATTAATACAAGCAAGTAATTCTATAAAGATTGTCCAGTATTTGTTATTATAGTTACTCTCTCAATTATCTATTTAGATGTTCAAGATTGAATTGTTTTCATAGAATATAGGCATGTACATTTAAATTTAGAGTTTTCAATTTGTTTTTATGATATATTTTTTGAAATATCTTCGGTTCATTTCATTTTCTATGCTCTTCTTGTAGATGTGCTTATGTAATTTATTTATAAGGTAAATATTTAAATTGAATCTAGTTCTTATTTGAATTATTTCTACTATCTACATATATTTTACTGATATATGATAGGATTTAATCTTTAGATATTTGAGGTCATATATTAGTTTAAGTGCATGTTTGGATGAAATTTAAAATTTGTCATAATATCTGGATTGAAAATCAAAACACCTTCTTCCTACCCTACCCTTCATTTTGCTCATTTTTTTGATCAAGTCACTTTAGTTTAGATTTCATTATGAATATCCACACTATATTATATTTTAGACTCAGGATTTGATCATAATTCACTCTACTTAGTTCATATTACTCTCATTTTCACAAGCAAGCTATTAGGCCACAATTGCTCTTAATAACCAAATAGTTACTGATTTTGTGAAATAGTTCATTTAATTTACCATTATTCCACCAAATATATCAAAAATATCACAATATACAACTCATGCAATGGATTATTTGAATCCAAAAATGAGAAGTATTTCTTAAACAATCTAGACCCCTATGATACATTTTTAGGCATCAATAAGAATGTTTCACTAGTACTAGAAGGAGGGCCTTAGTTAAAACTTTGTGAATTTGTAATATCTTTGTTAATTTTAGAGAATTTTGTTCAAATATCACTTTATTATTTTTATATGTGTGTCATTATTAGTTCATTTATGTAAATATCATTAATATTCATGGTTTTAGACTAGTATTTAAAGTTCTTTAGCTAAATATTTCTAATCTTTGAAGATTTGATAAATTGTGGCAAAGGTAGTTTAAGCTTTGAAAATATATCATGTTTAAGGTTAGTGATAGAATTTTTTTTTCAAATATTGATTTACACTTTGAAAATTTAGGTTTATTTGAACTTAGAAGTGTAAAGATCATTCATATTCATCAGTTTACACACATCTTTGAGCTAATTCAGTTAAAAATAATTGTTATTTCTATAAATTTGTGTAAAATTTGCTTAACATAGAAATATGATAATTTTTATTTGCAAATATAAGGTTTATAGGTCATATTTTGAATAGGATTCAAAGTTTACAAGCTAAAACTACCAAGAATTAGGACTAGGTCATGTTTAGGGATAAGATCACCTCTCCTTTCATTAGATGTTCATAAGAAAGAAAGAGTAGACAAAGGTAAAGACATGGTTTCTAAATCTCAACCTATTTTACCTATTTTTTGTGCTCATGTGTTCAATCCTATCAATGTATGGCTTGGTTAGGTGGATGTTCCATCAATGTACTTGGTTAGGTACATAGCTTACCTAGAAATCTCAAGAAATACATGCCTTATTTTAGTCCTAATGGTGTGGTTACTTCTAAAGGACATATCAGAATTTTCAAGGTTGATTTAAGATTATTGAATTTGGTTCTTGAACATGTTTCATATAGATTATTTATTTTTACTTTCAAATATGTTGCATATGATTGGTTTCTTAACCTTCCTAAGAATTACATCACTAGTTGGAATGATTTTAATAGTATTTTCATTGATCAAATTATAAAAATTACTAGTCCTTGTATCCTTTATAAATAATTCACCACTATGAAAAGAGATTCAAATAAAACTATTAGAGATTCAGGTTCTAACACAATTCTAGTGGTGGAGACATTTGATTTTCCATTCTAAGATGAAAATGAGCCCAGGGATACTATTGAAGAGATTTATGCTTTTCAAAAATATCTAAAGATGATTTATCCTTTGAGAAATAGAGATTAGAATAAACATTTGACTAATTCAACTCTATCGAATAACTTTGACACTCCTCCGGACCTACAACTAACAGTAATCCAGAACCTCCAAAGGGAAGTACCTCTAAACATAATGTTAATTCATCTAGTTCTTATACTATAGGTGGATATAACATAGTTGAGGACATGAAAAATATTAAAGCTAATATCACTTTACATGAATTAACTCAAATTACTGAACAAAGAGACTTATTGCTTGAATCTTTATCCAAAAAGCCTAATAAATCACCAAAGGTTGTAAGTTACAATGTAGTTATGTATAAGAACAAAGTAGAGGTTATATATTTCTTACTAATAATTATATTTTTTGGTAATAACTTGAATTATTATTTGTTAGACTTAGGTGATTATTATAATATCATGCTAAAAAGTATTTTTTAAAAATTTGGTTTAACTCCAATTAAGTCTGATAGAGTAGTTACTCAATTAGATAAATCAAGATTTAAAGTAATTGGATAATTGTTTAATGTTCATATGCAACTTATTACTGAGCCTAGGATACAATAATTTATAGACATCCAAGTAGTGGATATTCTTGATGTTTATGGGATGCTACTTAGTAGAGATTGGATAAAGTCCTTGAATGGATACATGTCTATTAACTACTCTCATATGTGGCTTCCATGGAATGGAGCTACCATTAAAATTAGGATTGAGAGAGAGCCAAAAATGAAACACATGATTATTTATTAAAATTCTACCAAAGAAAAGGTCAACATAGTCAATTTTGAGTTAGGAGTTTATACTATTGATACTTTTAAGGTATGTATCTCTAAAGACTCTGATGCTATTCTTGGAACGTGGAATTTTTACTTTGATAGTACTAGATGTAAATCTAGTTCTAGATTAGGAATTGTTCTAATCAATCCCATTGGGATATATTTTAATACTTCTTATAGGCTTTAATTTCCATGCACTAATAATTTGGTAGAGTATGAAGCTTTAATCTTAGGATTACAATTTTCCATCAAACATAGGGTCAAAAAACTTCTAGTGAATTGTGACTTTGAGCTAGTAGTTAATCAAGTTAGAATTAAGTACTAATGAAAATTATCCTTTCTTAAGAAGTACAAGTTTAGAGTGTGGGACTTGATAGAATACTTTGATACTTTTAACATTATTTCCATTCCTAGAAATGAGAACATGCTTGTTGATGAGCTAGACTTAGTTGCAACCAATCTTATGCCTAATCAAGACTCTAAAAAACCTTAGCATTGAATTGATTTCATGTCCCTTAGTTCTTGATAATGTCAACCATTTGTAAGTATTTAATGATGATCAACAAATCATAGATTTCATGAATAATTCAAGATTATTTGAGTCTCACATCATTGATGAGGTCAATGAAAATTCTCTTGAGGAAGACAAAGTTGATGATAAGATTATGAAACTAAATAAAAAAAACATTCCCAAAGGCATGATTGCCTTAGAAAGATGTTTGACATAGATAAACTAGCTAAATCTATCAAAGTTCTCAAAGTGAACATGGAATATTATAATGTTTTTGATCTTAGAACTCAATTTTCACCCCAACTAGTGAATAACTGAGAAAAGCTAAAGATTTGCTAATCAAATACAAAAATGTTATAGCATGGTCTTATGAAGATTAAATATCTTTGATCCTAAATTCATCACCCATATCATTTCATTAAAATAAGCCTATAAACCTTTTAGGTAAAAATAAAGACCTATCAACCTTATTTTAGAACCATTGATCTATAAAGAAGTCAATAAGTTGTTGGATGTAAAAATAGTGTTCCCCATTAGACATTCCACTTGGGTATCTAAATTAGTACTAGTCAAAAATAAAAATGGAGAAATTAGGTTATGCATAGACTTAAAAAAAATTAAAGTGGTTTTGCTATGATGCCTTTTTTTGATGGTTTTTCAAGTTATAATCAAGTACTTTCAAACAAGGAAGATAGGATGAAGACTACATTTAATACTAAGTGGGGCACTTTTGCCTACAAAATATTGCCTTTTGGGCTAATAAATGCAAAAGAAATTTTTCAAAGAGACATGGACCATGCTTTCCAAGGTCTCATAGGTAAGTTCATTATCATATATATGGATGATCAAAATATGTTATCTAAAAATAGGGAAGACCACATTATGTACTTACAATAGGTATTTGAACATTGTAGGAGGTATGAAATTTCTCTCAATTCTAAGAAAAGCATTTTTTATGTTATAAAGGGGAAATTATTATGACATGTTATAACCAAGGATGGGATTTATATATATCCTAATATATTTGATTATATATCCGAGATAAAACCCCCTAATAATAGGAGAGAATTAAAATATTTCTTTAGGAAAATGAATTTTGTGAAAAAGTTCATTTCTAGTTTTGCAGAGATTATAAAACTAATTAATGACATGTAAAATAAAGATTATAAATTAACATGGAATTAATAAATAAGGAAATACTTCAAGGAAATTAAATAAGTAATTATATATGCACTAATGTTGATAAGTGTTGATTTCACAAAAGATTTCTATCTCTATTCTTTTGCTTCTGGTCATATAATAGCTATTATTTTTTCTCAAAAAATAGATAATTGTGATTAGTATATTGCATTTATGAGCACTAAAATTAAATATTATGAGTTAAAATATTATCTAATTTATAATCGATCATTGGATTTAGTTAAGGTAGTTAAGAATTTTAGGCACTACATTCTTAGGAATAAAGTGCATGCAATATTACCAAACCCTATCACTAAAATTATGCTTAGTCAATGTGAATTGGGGGAGAGAAAAGGTAAGTGGATGTTTATTTTCAAATAATATGATCTTGATATAAAAAATTCCAAGTTGGTAATATTTCAAGGATTGATTCAAATGATTACCGATACTAATTCTAAATTGAGTGTCATGCAGGTGGACCAACAATGTTTTCAACTAAATGATTGGTATGATGCAATTATTCATCTACTAATTAATGGTTCTTGTCTTAAATGATTAATTAGAGATAAAATAAAAGTTTTAAGGCTCAAGGTAGCACATTTATTAATAAAGTATTGTATACTCTTTAGGAATAACTATGAAGACATATACTTGAGATGTATCTCAAAAGAAGAAGCAACTAAGATTTTGAGTACATTTCATGAAAAAATTAGAAGTGAACACCCCTATGGAAATAACATAGCTCAAAATATACAAAGGTTTGGGTAATATTGGCCTAAAATATTCAAGGACACTCAAAAACAGGTTAAAGAGTGTCATCAGTGTCATATTTTCAACACAAAGGAACCAAAATAAGCCATGCCATTGATGCATGTTTTGATTGATAAACACATTTATTAATGGGGATTAGACTTTGTGGGGGTAATCAACCCAAATTATTTATATGGACATAAATATGTGCTTATTTCTACTGATTACTTCATAATATGGATAGAGGCCATGACAACTAAGTAATGTAGAACCAAAGATGTGATCAAGTTATTAGAGGAAAACATTTGCACAAGATTTGGGACACCAATATCTCTATTTGATGATAGTGGATAAAAATTTATATCCATTGAGATGATTGAGTGGGCTTATGATAAAAACATCATTCTCAATTTTTCATCAATCATTACCCTCAAGGTAATGGAGTCTCAAAATCAATAAATAAGAACTTGATGAAGGTTATTAAAAAGTTTGTAGCTGACAAATCAAGAACATGGAATAAATTGCTTAAATATGCTTTGTGGGCAAACAAAACTATAGTGAAGAAAACATTGAAAGCATAAATATTTATACTAGTATATGGCTAAGAACCTATATTCCCCATCAATCTTAAGCTTTCAACCTACAAGTTCATACAAGAGTATACAGATGAAGACCAAGAATTATAAAATTCAAGGATACTTGACATCATTCAAATGGAGGATGCAAGATAAAAATATTTTTCTAGATTTAGTGAACATCAAACCATAATCAAAAGATGGTTTGATAATAATTCAAAGATTAAGGTGTTTAGACAAGGATACCTGGTCCTTCTTTGGGACAAAGCCTTAAAATCAAAAGGAAAGTATGGGAAGTTCACTCCTTTATGGATTGGTCCATATCATATTTTTGAGATACTAGGGGATAACACCTTCAAGCTCAAAGAATTGCATGGAGCAGAGTTTACTTTGACATCTAACAGGAAACACCTCAATCACTACATCTCTACAATTCCACCATAAGTCTTCATGGAGTAATATGTAAGACTAGTTAAGATTAGTGTAGGTAGGCCTAGATTTTTTTTTCCTATTCTTTCTTGTTCCCTATTTGTAAATAATGTTTGTACATATCTTTTAACTTATTTCTTTTGATTCCTATTTGTTTTTCTTATTGTTTTTTCTCTTATCTACCTTGTTCTTTACTTTTAATAAGTCTTTCTCAAGACAATCCTCAACTCAAATCCATCCTAATTGTTCAAGATAACCCCTCAAAGTAAGAATGCACATGTGAATCTTAGACATTGGTTGATTATGGATTCTAGAGATTTGAGATTGATGTTATGATTTTAAAAAATTGGTGAGGATTGATATCTAGGTTAATTGCTCCTTAAAATCTTAAACCTTATTTTTTTCTATGTTTGGTCCTAATAAGGATTACATATGTTGAGTGAAATTTTGAATCATTAGAGAAAAGTCATGTTAGCACTTAAAGAATAATCTTTTTTGGGATGAAGTTTATAACCAAGGATGATTGTCTGAAGATCAAACATTTGACAAAATCCTAAAACCTTACTAATTCTAGTTCCCAACCTTTGTTGAAAGTTAAATATACTTGAAAAATAAAAAAATTAAAGATATTTATTGAAAATTTGAAAACTTTCTAATCAAAGGTGATTTTGGTAACCTCTACCGAGAATATGGACACCTGGCTAAAAGTTAAGAAAGGCCTTGAGTGGGTCCAAAGGTATATATATTGGCACTATAAACACCTGGTTAGTAGTAGAGCAATGCCTAAGCATTCCCTATTTTAAAATCATGATTCTTAATGAATATCTAAATATATTATAAGTCAATGTTAATTATAAAGGTCATGAATTTTAGAAGTTGTTCTCTAAATCCCATGGCAATAAGTCAAAGCATTAAAGCACACACACAACATGACTAAGTTTTGATGTTTGAGCCTAATTATACATGTGTAAGACTTTTTTTAATCATGAATTAATATTAATGATGGTACTAGACCATATGGAATAAGTAGTCTGGTTATTAGTTCAAACCAAGAGTATCTAAGTTCTAACATTTTGAAATGTTTTCCCCAAAAGTCACCATTTATTGAGGTCAACATACCCCCATTTTGGAAAAATGAGGATCTTAGTTCAAATTTTGCAAATTGTGTTATAAATTGACATTCAAATTGATCAATACTACATTATTTGAATATCATGATTCTCATCAGGGTTACATTTGGAATGTCAACATTTAATTTTCATTTGAATTTATCTAATGTTGTTAATGTTGATATTTGTTTCCATGTTGTAGGTTTAATGGAGTATCATTGGATTGAAAATTGTTTAGGTTTTTGTATATTAATATTAACTTAACCCTTTTTTACTTAGCCTTTGGTATTTTAGTTGTATCTATGTCTAACTAATGTTAAAAAACTTTAGTCTAATATATTTTAGCCTAAGTTCATTTTAAAATATATTCAAATTTATGTTGGATCCATATTTACACAGGAACATTTTTTCATTTTAGACCTATTCAAACTTTAGCTGAAGTCCTAATTGTATTTATTAACACAACTAAGACCTTAATTTAAATTTTTTATGCTAAGTTCTTTATATCCAGAAAATTCACCTAGTCTATTCTGTTATTTGCAAGGTCTAACTAAATGTGGGGACACTTTATTATGTTTTTAAAACTTAGTTTAAACTTTAGCCTAAGTACTAATTGTATTTATTAATACAACTAAGACCTTGGTCTAAAAAATTTAATCCTAAGTTTCTTTATATTCCCTGAGCCCTAAATTAGTTTATTTTCATTGCCCATAGGAATGAATCAATGTGAGAAAACCAAGTGGAAAGATCTCTGAGCTCAAAAGGGAGATTGATGATATGTGGGCATCCACTCAAGTAAAATTTTCAAAGCTCTTAATTTAGAACATGGAAAAAACAAGTGTCATGATCACAACAAGTGAGTAAAATGATCTAATAGCTTGGAGCAAAGTCAATAATTTAATGTTTGTATAGGAATCCTAGAGTGACTAATGTCATAATCTTGGTGACTTAGCCCAAAATCAATGGTTTGTATTTAGATGAACATATAATAATAAAATCAAGTGGATCAAGACTGACAAAGTGCATTGATCTGGGCAAAGAAGATCCAACAGTGTGAGATGAAGGTATACTTTTCAAATAACTCAGGGTAAATGTAGTAGTGACAAGTGTCACAACCATAATAAATAAAATGGAGATAAAAAAATGGTGTTTAAATTCCTAGATATATATATCTATGGAAAGTGATAGGTCAACAATATAATAGGCCCAAATGGAATGAGAAGCTACCATGTGGCACAAAGGTGTTAAGTAATGGAGTGTGTTTGCAGTGAGTATAAAAAACCCATAGAGCTACCATGTGGCACATTCTTAGGAGATCAAATAAGGATCAATGGTTCATGATGAAGTCAGGGTTAGCGATCCCCATAAAATATCAATGGAGCATGTTTAATCAAGCTGTGAGAGATCATGATATGGTAACACATGCCCCATAAGGATAAATGGTCACATTTAAAAAATAAATAAATAGTTTGATGTGATGATGCCACATAAGCAAGAAAAGTCAAATTAAAAGATCTTGTGGACTTTTAGACATGAAAGGTATAAATACATGATCTAAGAAAAATCTAAGTCATGAATCTCATAGTTTGAACTAGCTATCACCATTAAATCCCTACATAAACCTTCAAAAAATCTTGAAGCATATGAATTGCCCTAATTTGTCTCTAATTCCACTATATAGAGCTGAGAGAAGGTAGAATTATTTGAATTATTATTTAAAACTAAATAATTTGATCAATATTATAATAATGGCATCACATAAGCATGTTTCAAATGAAGATATCAAACTATATTTGAAAATAGATGTTGAAGGTCATGTTTTCAAGGAAACCAAGTTCATTGATATTTCCTTGAAAATAAGAGATAATAATTGGTAAAATCTATTCTAGAGAGTCCAGAACTAACCAACCATTACTAGGGAAGAGGAGAAGAATCTCTTATCCAAAATGTTCTATGTTGATATAGTGGCACTCCAGATGGTTGCGCTATATTATGCAACTACAAAACCAAAGGTACTATATTGAATAAATATTATTGATCCAAATTTAAATGAAACTAAGATAGATAAGGGCATGATTATTAATGAACATAATCATAGGAAAGTGGCTTATATTTTTGCTATTACTTTTGATCATACTATAAGTTGCCCAAATACCAAATTGACCTAGCCTCTATCAATTTTTGGGCTAAGGAACATAATTTTATGGACACCCTTTCCATGTGGTTATATTTTGGGAACCAAGTCTTTTCAGACATTAATAAGAGCATTCCTATCAGCTAGTTTAGACTAGGAGTTAGAATGATAATGATAATGTTAAACAAGTTGTGTGGAAATGCAACCACTACATATGTAGACCCAGTATGGGTACCCGTGGTATAATTTATTATTGAAAAGGTAATTTTCCCTCCTTTGGGTGAGAAAATTAGTATCTCATTGAGTAGAAAAATATATGTAATAGGCATAAAGAAAAAAATGAGTTTTTCATGATGTTCTACCTCCTAAATGCCCTATGTGCAACAACAAAGATCCCAAATATGAGGGAGTGGTCTCCAAATAGAACCCAAATAGTTTACCAATATTATTCTAAGTTACACATTTACAAATATAAGGATCAAATTTAATTTATCTATGATTATGTATATCCAACCTTGACTGAAGCTATAACTAGCATCCCCATGTCAAGAATTAGTCTATTAATCAAGAAGTCTATTGAATCAATGGGAGATATATGGATGTACCTAAATTGTACTATTATAAAGATTTAGGGGACTCAAAATTATCCCCTAAAGTTGTTAGTTTATGTCCTTGAAAAATTATATAAATAAGAAGTTGTATATCAAATGTTCCATGGTATTGATGGTCTTTGCAAAACTAAGAGAAAGGGACTTCTTCACAGCTTCCCAATGACAATTCAAAAGATTACATTTTGATAGTGGGATATTATAGAGGTAGAATCAAAAAATATGTTGTCCTTCAACCTACAGATGGATGACCTTATGTAGTGGGACCCTTATGGGAAGGTGAAATAACATTTAAAGATCAGAGGCATTTTGAATGTGCCTTATGAACATGAACCCAATGCTTTTGATTCGATATACATTAAAGCATCCACATATTTTGAAGTGACAAGAAGATTGAAAGAACATAAAATAAGACCTGACCTTAGATTAAAAAGGGATTAGAAGGTGGATGATAGATGATAATTATGCCTTAGGCAATATCATCTGATAAGTGGTGAATATTCTAGACTTCCACTAATCAGTGCACAAGCTCAAAAACAAATAAAACATTAGACTTAAAGAGAAAGGGCCAAATGAAATAGATTATAGCTCATTAGCTCATGAAATTTTCAAAGTAGTAGGACAACATTCATGCCAAGAATAAGTTCATATGGTAGTATTAGATATTAATGAGACTATTAAGGATGCATTAAATATGCTATCCATGGCATATATAGATTTGTATGAAGAAGAGAAAACAAGTGTTAAGGAAGATAAAGAAGAGAAGGGAAAATAGTAATTACTAGACTTGGTGGTTGTCAATCCTCCAAAAAGGAAAGCTGAGACATCCATCGTCTTAAATAAAAAGAGAACCAAGGTGACTATCACTACTCATTTAACTGAATTCAATCTATTTAGTGAAGATAACTTGTTATATGGAGCACCGGTTCCATCATGGTTTTTATATGATCCTAGATTGTAGAGAGTACCTACTATGCATCATCCTTGGTATATGATGAAGGATATTAAAATTCATGTACATCAATATCTTAAGTCATAAATAATTGTTTTATAAGAGGATTAGGTGAGAAGATTAGCTACACCAAGTGATTTAACATCTCAATCATAATTTGATATCCCTATCCCATAGATGACTCAATCTATAGTTAGAGTCAAATTTGATCCAAAAAATGCTAGCTTGCAAAGAGTGATAGAGAAGAAGGTCATGGTAGGAGCTGAAGAAATGACATATCAAAGGGTAGAGCCATTAACCAATTTAACTTAAAAGCAAGGACATAAGCTTGGTGAAGATTCTTTTTTTGAAGAATATGTTCTTGAATTAGCCCACGCATAGACAAAACAATTACAAGCATCCATCAAGGATCTAAAGAAACAAAATAAGAACCTATGGGAATAAGATATCTTATCATTTCTAAGAGAGATGGTCACCCAATTTGAGACCACTATGAATGACTTATTCAGCTCCTTGAATGCCATAAGATCCAAGAAAGATGTAGTGAAAGAATAAAATTATATGGCTATAGGCTAAGTTGGCCAATGCCAAGCTTCAAGTAATAAAGTGAAGGATTAGATCAATGTCCTAATAGATGACCAAATCCTTGGGTTTAGAATAGTGATCTTGGCACTTTTAAATATGGCCATAGAAATATTGGTGGATAAGATCAAGATTTTGATTATATGGTCTAAGAGCATGGGAGACCTTTCTAATGATCTCATAAAGTTAGAGGATAGGATAACCCACATATTGGGGAGCCTAATGAAGGATCCTACCACACTCAACCCAATTGGTTTAATCACAGATGAAGAATTCAAGCAAAGACATACAAAGTTCATGCATGAGGTAAGGAATCAAAGCCAATAAAAGATAGGTGTAGATAATAAATGGATCATGGACATGATTTTATCAGCTCCTTTAGTGATGTAATAAACATCAAAGAGGCATTAAATATGGTAGATAAATATCTTATGAACTTGATAGATTAATAAAATGATCTTTTCATGGAAACCATTGTAAACCTGAAGTTAATTGATGAGTAGGACTACCAAATGAAGATCCCACAACATAAATAAAGGAATACAACAAAAAAAGAGTCTCAAAGTCAAATTGGTTGACTTAAGTTTATTCCTTTTGTAACCTAACATGTATGTTATTTTGGAAAAGGGAATATCATTTTTGTAAAAGCTTTGTAAAAGTGCATTGCTTATATTTCAGTCCATTTAGAAAGTGTCATTAATTCTAGAAGGTTGTAAAAGGACAACTATCATAGACACTTGTGAAATTGTCATTTGACATGGCTAACTGACATACCTCCTTAATCTTATATAAAATAAGTATTGTCATTTGTAAAAAGAGGAAGGATTTTTTGAGTAATAACTTTGTGTAATCTTTGATCAATTAATACAATTAAATAATTTTGCAAAGATTGTCCAGTATTTGTTTGTGTGTTTGCTATTATGGATACTCTCTCAATATTATATGTTTTGATGTTTAGGATTGAATTATTTTCATGGATTCTAGATGTGTACATTTAAATTCTGATTTATTAGTTTGTGATTATGATAGATTTATTGAAATATCTTAGGTTTATTTCATTTTATTTTCTCTTCGTGTAGATGTGCTTATGTAATTTATTTGTAGGGTAATTATTTAAAATGAATCTAGTTATTATTTGCATTATTTATACTATCCTTGGATGTTTGCCTAATATATGATAGGATTTTATATTTAGCTATTTTAGTTTATATATTGGTTTAAGTTCATGTTTGGATGAAATTTAAACTTTGTCATAATGTCTAGTTTGAAAATCAAAACACCTTTCTTCCCTACCCTTCTTTTTGCTCATTTTTTTGATCAAGTCACTTTAGTTTAGCTTTCATTGTGAATATCCATGCTATCTTAGATTTTAGACTTAGGATTTGATCATAATTCACTCTTCTTACTTTAGATTACTCTCATCTTCAAAAGTAAGTTATTAGGCCATGGTTGCTCCTAACAAATAAACAATTATAAATTTTGTGAAATAGTTCATTTATTTTATCATTATTCCACCAAAGCTATCAAGAATATCACAAATTTCAACTCATGCAATGGATTATTTGAATCAATAAATGATAAGTGTTTATTAAACACTCTAGACCTCTATGATACACTTTCAGGCATCAACACTACCTTTATCTATCAAGTGTTGAAGATACTCCATAGAGCACTTGGCCACTCTAAATGTCCAATCTACTAGTTTAAGTAGTTTGAGTGATTAAAAATATGTCTTTCCACCCCCATTCCATTAAAATTTTATTATCATGCCTTCCCATTTCTTATACAAAGATCATGAGAGTGCCTATAACCTTCTCCTAGTTTTGCCCCTATGGCAACCTACTTATATTTCTAATCAACCCTGTGCAAGCTACATTATTTATACTCAACATTACTACCTTCCTAATCAGCCTTAAAAGAGATTATGTAAGATATTTATAGATTAATAGAGATAATATGAGGGAGATTAAAAGATATTAGTAATATGGTAGGCAATAAGGAGAGATTTCTCATCGAGTATGCACTCAATAGTGGGAAATGATAGAGTAGTGAAGATTTGAAGAAGAATGCTTGGATAGGCAAATAAAAACTAAAGAATAACATATGCGTCAATTACTTGCATAGATTCAAATAATTTAATCATAGATAACTATCTCCACTCCTTCCTTTCCTAGATTCAATGAAGCTCCCCTTATGCTCATAAGCCAACCTATGAGACATAAAGTTTCTACACCCAAAGTCCTTAGCTTCAAGATAGATAACTCCTTTTCACTTTCAAGTAAATACCCTAAATTCAAATGACCAAGCTTCATAGGTCCCCCTCCTTTACAACATATTATACCCCTACCAAATTAAGAACCCATCTTTGCTTAGGATCCTCAAACGTAGTCATGGTAGCCTTCTTGGGCCACGCACCCTGACCTCATAATGCCTAATCTTATGAAACCTCCTTCTGAGCTAGCCAAAAATTGTTTCCCTCCCACCATATCCCTATTCAAATGAGGACTAGTTATATGGAGTGTAGATGAGGTTTGCATATAATAATATGAGGGTGCCTCAAGCAAAGAAGAGATAATCATTGGAAGTCCCCTTTGCACTACCACATCAAAAAAAAAACAACCCTTATATATATAAATATATATATATATATAGAGAGAGAGAGAGAGAGAGAGTCAAAAAGATAAAAAGGTTGATGGGTGAATGAACAAAGTGGTACTAAAATGTGAGGATCTTAATGAGGAATAATAAATATTCACCACTCTAGAATGCATATAAAATCCTAGGCCACACTTATCTTGGGTAAAAGGAATACCATTTAATGGTATGGAAGAGGACCTCAAACAAGAATGAAATATTAAAAATGATAACATACCTAAATATAATGACCATGATCACCTCAAGGTTAGCCCATAGACATAACCAAAAGTGCAAGAGGAAACCTCCTTTTGGGAAGAAATATAGGAATTTTGATTGGGTCTGAATGATAAACTAGTGTCCCATCAGGAGCAAACCCACAACCAATTCTACACTAACTACTAGTTTTCATTACATACCATAGAGAGGTAGGGTGCACACATAGAGGAGGTCACAACCTTGTAGATGGAATAATCCTTTAGGAACCTTGGTGTACATCCAAAAACATACAAGCCATCAAAAGGCTCATTCAAATTGAGGGATAAATAATAACCAATAAATCCCAATAAACAACATGACAACATAAAAGAAGTTGTGGTAATGAGCAATATCAATCCTTACATACCTAGGCACATCACATAGGTGTTTTGAAAAGACATATTGGACTCAGAGTAGCTATGATATGAGTGGGGGTATCCCACTAAGTTTATGAGCTTTTTGAGGATTAGGCATAAGCCTCTTGAGATCTATAAATCTGATTCTAAGCAAAGAACATAGTTAAACACTGATAAATCTAGGAGGGATTGGATTAACTTTTAAAACATCAATCATCTGAGGGGAAAACTTATGCACATATTGATGCAATCTTTTATTGAAAGGGATCTTTGAAAAATGAACTTCCTTGAGCACTCTTTAGAATTAACCAAGATATGCATCTTTCATATTATGCAAATGCTCTTTCACCTAAGCCCATCATATATCAACAATAGGATGTCACACAATACAAAAGATCCAAGAGGTTTTTGTTTTGAAATAGGAGGACAAAGGCCCATGTTTATAAGTTGTATATAGTATATTAGGTTATTTCGTATTGCATTTATCTAAGTTCCTATGGGAACATTATATAGTCTTAATTTATTTTTATTTTACTTTAAGTGTATTTTTCACATCTATTGATTGTTCTTATCCCTTTGCTTTATTGAGGGCATGACTCAATTCAATTTATTTAAGCATAAGCCAAATGGGTTACAGATTCAAAAAATCCATGCCCAGTGGGTTATTTAAAAGGATACTATAATATCACTTAATAGGAAATCAACCCATAAATGTTGTTATAAGTTTTGACTTTCTAATTCACCATCATCTTATGCAAAACTCATAAGGATCTTATAGAATATTTGTGTACTTACAAAGTGATGAGTTATTTAAATCAAGTCATGCATAGATGCCTCCCATATGTTCCCATGCCTAATGTAAGTAATACATATTTGTGTATTAACTAAGTGTTGACTTGTATTCACAAGGCGTTATTGATACATGCCTCATGAAGATATCCTTCATTGCATAAACTAAAATGGTGCACAAGTTCAAGTACATAGAGTCCCCATCTTTAAATAACATAGGAATAACCCAAGATCTCCCATATTCATGAATATTATTATTTAAAGGGGCACCTATGCCTTTATGATTATATATCACACTAAATCATAGAGTTTCACTTCTGTACTCTCATAAATTGTAGACTACAATCTATGTTGTGCACATGCTACTTCAAAAACTAACACAGGCTCTAGGTGTAAAGAGAAGAATTGAAAAGACTTATTAAGGGGTGACTTGGAACAAAATGGTAAAATTTCATTCAACCTCGTAGAGGAATTCTACATCTATGCCCTTAATTAAGATCATATCCCACTATGCATCCCTTAGTATGTAGATGTTGTCAAAAGGCACAAGGTAATGATTCCCACACATAATTTTAGTGTTTCTCTTTTATGATCTCATAAGTCATATACTATGATTCATCCTTCACAAAAATCACATGGTAAGTTCAAGGGAGACCCATGTAGTGATTACCAAGTGGAGGTAAGGTATAAAGAGATAGTTGGAAAAGTAGTTGAACAATGTTCAAGACCTTATCAAAACAAATAATTGTGGAAGAAATTATAAAACATTATAATATGATTACATACTACCCCTTTAACCTTTCAAATAATATTCCACTCTTAGACACACACATGGATCTATAGGAATCCAACCACCATCTCCCAGATCTGAATCACTAGGTAGAATTAATTAAGCATGGGTGCAATATCAAAATAAAATTAAAAGTTATATCTACCAACCCAAGTGGAAAATTAAAGGTAAAAAGGTATTGATCCATTATAAAATCCTTGTTATTCATTGTAAAAAGGGTCAACATTTTTTAGGAAACCTCATGTTGCCAAAATTTGCCCTCTAAGAGCACTTCTATAGGCTAAACCTTGCATGTTAATGAGAATTAAGTTCAACTCTCTCTCTATTATTATTATTATTATTATTATTATACCCTATGTATTATTTATGTTTATTGATCCTTTTATATGGGTAATATTCACCCATTTCATCATTATTCATTCCCATCACCTCTATGTAGAACTCAAAACTCACTTACAAGTCATATCTTGTGTTCATTCAAGTCTGTGTAGGCCTTATCTATGGATCATCTCCTTAGTTTTGCACTACATTATTACACATATATGAAAAATACTTATGTATTTATAGTGTAATTGGTGGAGTCTATGTGATAAAATCTTGTTCTTAAATATTTACAATGTGTTCATGGCAGTAAGGGGATTCACTCTATTCTTAGTGTATTGTCTTTTTATTTTTCATCAAATTTTTACCTTACCCATCTATTTTCCCTTTAAAAGATTATTTTTATTGGATGTATATTTACATTTCTACTCTTTAGGTATTCATTTTGGTATTAAACTAGGTTTATTTATAATAGAAGGAATTTGACCTACTCTAGAGGTTTTTCCCAAGGAGTGCAAGGGTCCCATGCCTTGGGGACATTCCCATTATTATGATGAGATAATTGATGTTCAGTTAATATAGGTTCTTAATAACACTTTCATGCCCAACACTAAACACCCTTATGCGTTGCATAAGGCATTCATGCTCAGCACCCTACTATAAAACATCCCTTCATGATAAAACGTCCATGGGTGCATGTTTTGAATGATAAAAATACCCTCAAAAGGAGAAAGATTGGAAATAATATTAAACTTATTCATTGAATTATTTGAACCCATGTACAATGAGGTATATAGGGACCATCTATATATCCCATTATTAAATAGTAAGTAAACCCCAAATCTGGTCACACTTCACTAAAACCTTTACATGTAAAGTGGTTATGAAGGGATAAGACCCTATCATGAATGTACCAATCTTGGATTGATTCATAGATTCCTCTTTTTTCACAAATCATTCATTGACACAAGGGTGAAAAGGTAATAACCCTCAAATACTACCATAATTATATGAACCTTAAGAGATAATGGGGGTGTAAAAATCCTAACAATAATTAAAATAATTTCTTTAATGAACATTTAAATATTTAATCCCATTTTAGGGAAAGTGTTTGATAAGTATCAAAGGATATGATGCAAAGATGCATTGATTATTAAATCTCCATGTAATGAATGTGTGTTTTTGCTTGATTTTTTTTTCAAAACCAATTTTATACTTAAGGCCAAATCAAACCTACTAAATTCAAAACCTTAATAATTTTATACACACATGATGAGGTGTTACTCTACCCAAATTCCAAGTCAAACCAAAGTGACATGTTAGAAATTGGTCTTATAACACCTTCCTTGATTGTACAAACCATGTTTTTAAGTTATAAAACTTAAACCAAAATGCTTGTATTTTGAATACAAATTACCATCTCAATCCAAGTTAGATTTATTTACAAATTTAGAGCCAATTCCAAACTCCTTTTTCATTGTTTGTTTTTATTTTGTCCATTTGATTTTAATTCAAGTGGCAATTCTAAGTCAATCTTCTTTGTAGGATTATTGTAAATCTAATTTTCAATACCATTCCCAAGACCAAATCCAATTCGAAGTATAGATTTCTAATTTAAATTCATTTGAAAATTAAAAAGTTTTGAGTATAGTTCTAAATTTGATTTACCATTATCAACCAAGACCATTTTTTGTGCCAACCTTTAATTCTCCAAAATTGCTAAAGTATCTCAAACTAGGCCAACTCTCATTTATTTGTTTCAAGAATCAAGTTTCCAAGATCTAAGACCTTTTCAAATCAAAACTAAGTGAAAATTTTTCTAGTCCAAACATTAAGTGTTTTAAGACATTATGACTAAACTTGTTGATTTATCATTTGGTAAGTACCTTTGAACTATGTGAATTTATAATTTAATTTCAATGTGATATCTAAGGGGAAGTCATTTACTTAGTCAAAGCATAGTCCTTAGGAATTCAATACCCTTTAATGCCAAATATTATCAATATAGACATGACTATATATATGTGTAGTAGGGTTATTAACAACCCTTCATTTGATAAAGAGATGGTGTAAAATCCCTATGGGTATGTTTCATATGTGGAATATGAATCAACCCAATAATACCTGGATCATTCACCATCTAATGTTTAAATTTAGAAACATAATCCATATCTTCTAATTTTATCACCCATTAAAGACCAATGCCAATATCAATCATACATACCATGTGTTCCTTTTGACATCAAACATTGACCTAATCCAATGCATATTATAAATCCACCTCCTAGTGATGATTATAAACAAGATCAATTTGATTTCTAATTATTTGAAAATAAATATGAACATCTTGTTATGCTATTTGATATCAGTGCAAAGTTTCCCCTTAGTTTTCATATTGATAATTTGTGATACTTGGATAAAGAACCCAAATAAACATCTCTTTATTTGATAATAACTAGGGTGTCTTTAGCCAAGAAATAAATTTTATACCAGTTTCTACCCAAGCTCTTATTGTTTCAAAAAAAGGGAAAGGTCAACTCATTGATCAAACTTCCCAAAGCCAATTTCTTGAAAATCAAATCAAACAAGCGAAAAATATTTTGGCTAGTTTCACTAGATCCCTTGATACATTGGATATTCAAAAACCATTTGTAGTGGAGTCTAATCCTCCAAAAAAATAACCATTATATTTATCTAATTATCCTATTTATAATACAAATCCATTTATCACCAAAACCTTAGTTTAAGATGTGTTTAACACACCCCTAATCAAAACCATCTAGTGACTAATGTGGATTCAAGTCTCCTTATAGACTCTACCCAAAATGTGTTAGATAGTTCTCACATATTTTATTATAACCCACACCAAGTTATATTAAACATATAACAAAATTTTATTCTATCATCTCCATGACCTCCTCATTTTAATGACTTACAAAAACAAATTGCAAACCCATATGAGCCACAAAAACATGTTGCCAATCCCCCAATTCAACAAGTGGTAAAAAATCCCCCACTTCAATAAGTGGTGACTATTACCCTACTTCAAAAAGTGGTGAAAAATGTTCCACCTCAATAAGTACCAATCAATCCCCAACCATTGTTGTCTAACCAATAATGTGTTCTTATAAGTTAACCAATTATTACTCTTATTCAAAAAGGAGACTTTTCAAGACAATAATATGTGTCAATTAACTAACAAGCTCCTCATATGCATCAAATTCATAATACTCAACAATAGTTTCCCCTTTAATACCATCAAGTTCCATTTAATACTCAACATAATATTCTTTCATTAATGGCTCAGTTCCCTCTAAATCAACACCACACTCAACAGTAAGTTATATTTAACTAATATCAAATTCCCTATCAAAAATACAACTCTATTAAAAGGGTGAATATTCATGGTAGAATAAACCACATCTAAATTCCTCAATATTCTATACTACCTCTCTATCTAGGTTAAGATACTATGCCTTCCACTACCTAACAAAATCTACCCAATTTCTCTTATATCGGCCCTACATTTAAAGATTTAAAATATGTCAAAGATGCAATTTATATCATTTAGTTAGGAAATCAGAGTAAAGTTTAAATTGGATGACATATGCACCTATCCTTTAAATAAGAGTTATCTTCAAATACCTTTTCCATATCACTTTAAGATGCCTAAAATTTGAATAATGCAAAGGAAAAGGTGACCCTAAAGAGAATCTAAAAGAATTATTTGTTATATTTTAAGAAGTGGCATATAACCAAATATACCTACTTTATTTATTCCCCCACATCTTGTTGGGATAGCTATAGAATGGTTTCTTGGTTTACCCAAGAATTATGTCATCAAATTTGATGATTTGTCAAAATAATTATACAAAACTTCTCCTTCAATGTAGAACATGAGCTGACCATGGTGGACATATGTAAGAATAAACAAAGAAGGGGAAAAGGATTTTCTAATTACTTTCAATGGTGGAACACTTTAGATATTTTAATTCCATACAATCTCCCTAATAAATAATTAGTTGCCTATTTATTACAAATATTTAGTTTGACATTACTCATAACCTCAAACTTGTTTGTACTAATACATTTAAATAAGTTATGAGCAAGTGGATATAAATTGAATAAGTTATTATTGACAAACCTATAATTAATCTTTATTATCATCATCAATTTCAAATCAAGGTTCAAATGTAATCTCATGTGCCAGTGCAAGTTAATACATCAAAAAAGTTGAAGCCGTTAAATAGAACTATAAATGTTATAGGAGATGGGGTGACTGAATCACATCATGTAAAATTGATTTAACCACTATTTTTTTAACCAAACCCACCTAATCAACCTCTTAATTTTTTATGACACCTCTAATAAGAGGCCATTATAGTAACAATTTTTTTGGCAATTTCGGTGAGCCCATTGAAATGGCCCTCCAAAATTTAATTTCTACCAACATGATCATTTGGTTGATACTAATATCATTTACTAAAAACCAACTTAAGATGGATTGGTACAATGATAATTAATTTTTTGACTATCATTGATTAAAAGGCCATTTTATTCATAGATGTGTGCAATTGCATGATCTTACTCAAGATTTAATTGAAAGTGGAGAGATAGAATTAGATAATGTAACCATGATGTCTAATAAATAATTATGTATCTATCAAAACCTTTTTCCACAACACAATACCAATAATCATAAAAAACCTCCTCCAAATTATCATCAACAATAGTAGCAACAACAAAAAAACCAAAATCAAGGTCAATATTCCAATTCTAACCAAGTCAATTACAAAAGTGTCCCTTATGATTATAATATTGTAGGTCATATCATAAGTAGACATATTTCTAGCAATAAGATTAATCCTAAGAAAAATTCCAACAACACCTGAATAACTTCATCATCTATTTGAGGACCTCCATCTCCATATGTTAATAATCCTTGTATAGTTTGTAATGGCCCAAAAGTTGATCAACAACCAAGAGTTACCATTTCAAGCCATTATTCTCCTTATCCTAATTACAATAACCTATCACACACTCAAGGTTGCACTATTTCAACTCAATGCTCAATGGTTACCATTTAAGTCCATCTACCTCCTTCCTCAAAAAAACCCATTCAAGGTTCTCCATCTTAAAATACCAAGCCAATTACTCCTGTACATGATAAACCTTATGAAATTGGGGAGAATTTATAAAAAAATCCAACACAAATTTATATTTTAGATATTTTTCATACATCAAACATACACAAAAACATATTAGTTATATTTTAATCCAATCCAAAGTTCTAATCAACATTGTGCCTAAAAAATTCCAAAAATTTGTGATTGATTTGGATTTATGCTAATAACTCACTTTTGATCAAATAGACATGTCATCCCTTATACCTTTTCAAAACAATATATTTTACATAGAAGTAATCATTTCTTAGCATAAGGACAAAAGAGTCCTCATAGATAATGGATTGGGGCTCAATATTGTAACATTGAAGCTATTCAAACATTTGGGCTACAAATTAGTTGATTTATAACCAGATACCATTACCATTAAGGCTTATGATAATGAGTAAATATAATCTCTAGGAACCTTTTACTTGCCTATCATCATGGGGCCTCTAACCCATGATACTTTATGCCATGTTATGGATATATAATTATCATATAATTTTCTCCTTATGTGGCCATGGATCCATAAAGTGCATGTTTTTTCTTCTACCCTTCATCATTGCATCAAATTTCCTCATTCTAGACTAGAAGTTACCATTCTTGATGACTTTCAATTGTATCAAATTTTTAAATATCTAAAAGCATAATATGAGAGATATAACAATCATTCTGGTAGAGAACCTATTCCCAAAAATGGAAATGTGGTATTTGATCAACTATAAGAATCTAATTATGTGGATCCAAGCACTCTTGCTTCCAGTTCAACTACATCACCTATAGAAATAGCCAACCACTTCATTATTCAGTATAATGGCCTTGGGGAATATAAAATTGGTAATGCATTTCATAAATCCAAATTGCTTAAGATGCCTAAATAATATGTTAGTCCTAAAAAACAAATTCTTAAAATGGAATGGTGCAAGAAGAACAATTCTCCTCAGATAGAACCATTAGTTTTTATTAATACCATTTCCTAGGATCAATAATAAATCATGTTTTTTGATGAATCATGGTTCTAAAATGATGATATTACCACATGTTACCAAAATAAACAGTATCTTATCCCAAATTAGATAATGGATCATCAATCTTATAATGGAAACATATTGGGGAAAATAATGAATTATTGATCCAATATCAATTACCAGACACAAAGGAACTTGAGGTATTAGATATAAATAACCTAAGGTTGATTCGATAGATCTTGAAAATTGTTTATAATTTATCAAATGACATGGATAATTTTGATAGTGATGTAGATTCCTACTATAGCATATATAATGAATTAGCTGATACCAAATTATTTGACCCAAATTCCATTTGTACCATTTCTATTAGGCCATCTTATCCCCCTCTTTTTGTTAATCACCCTTAACTAATTGACTAGGACCAATAAGAATCTTACATACCATTGGATGATTTTTAGAATGATGAGGCAATTTATGAATTCATGGACCTTAGAGATAATGTGCCAATTGGTGATCATAAACATGGATTTTCCATTACACTAGACCCTACTACCTAGTTTGGAGAGTAGGTGAACATCCTTAACCACAAATAAAAAGGAAAACAAAATCAAACATTGAGGTTCTAAAGTGAAAACCTCTTCGAAGCACTTTTGGAAAAGGGTAGAAGTAAAGATAAAGATAAGTCTCATGGTGAAAACCTATTTCAGGCACTATTAGATGGGGAAGTTCACCCTCTCTCAAATGAAGCTCAAACCTCTTCTAGTTCCAAAACCTAATTCCATTCAAGAATAAATTTAGAATAAAATAAAATATTTGATCAATTAGTATAATAATTTTTACATACCTTTACTAAATGGCCTTTGTTATATCTTAGGGATTTAGACTTTACATGCTTAGGAAAACTCGATGAGCCAGTCAACCCATTAGATAAAAATTAACACCATTGTACCACTTTGTTGACTATTTTAGAAGATGGTTCCACACTACTCATAAAGGACAC
The DNA here is from genome assembly GCA_037957365.1 of Torreya grandis. Taxonomy (NCBI): domain Eukaryota; kingdom Viridiplantae; phylum Streptophyta; class Pinopsida; order Cupressales; family Taxaceae; genus Torreya; species Torreya grandis. The sequence goes on along the minus strand of JARHVA010001287.1, from coordinate 3,625,261 downwards.
CATTGAAGTCAACATTACAATTTCTATTGATCCCAAGTGAATCAAACTTGGAGAATCCCTCACTAAATAGGAACATGAAATCCTTACTTCCCTCCTTCAAGAGTTAAATTATATTTTTGTATGGTGTTATTCAAATATGTCAGGCTTGGACCCCACCTTGGTTTTACATCAAATTGTTGTACATGTTTATTCCAAGTTGATCAAATATAAGTTGAGAAAGATACACCCTCCCATAAATATTCTTGTCAATAAATAATTGGAGAAACTATTTGAGGTAGGATGTATTCACCCTATTGATTATTTAGAGTGGATATCTACTATATTCACAATAAATAAGAACCCACAAGGAATTAAATTATGTATTAACTTTATATATATCAATAAATCATGCCCAAAGGATGACATTCCTTTTCTAAATATTGATATGATTATATATTCCATATCTAGGTATGAGATGATATCCCTCATGGATGGTTTCTCAAGATACAATCAAATTAAAATTGCACCATAAGACCAACATGAGATAATGTTCATCTCTCCATGGGGAAATTTTTTATCAAGTGATGCCATTAAGCCTCAATAATGCTAGTGCTACCAACTAGCATGTGATGATTATCATTTTTCATGCATGATGCACATCATTCTTGAAGATTTCATGGATGATATATTGGGTAAATGAAAAACTAGAGTAGGATAACCAAACATATTATGAATAATCTTTGAAATGTTTCATGAGTACAAGGTTAGGCTTCAACCTAAAAAGTGAATCTTTGGAATCACTTCAATAAGCTTTCTAGGTTTCATTGTCTCTCACTGAGGTATTAAATTTGATCTAGCCAAGATTAAGTCCATTAAAAAAATGCCTCCACTTTCAAATCTCAAACAAGTCTATAGTCTACAAATAAAAATCCAATCTATCAAAATATTTATTTCTCAGTTGGTAATAGATTCCATCCCTTCACTCATCTACTGAATAAAGGCATCACCTTCTCATAGAATTCATATTATCACTAAGCCTTAGAAAAACTACTAAAATAATATTTGGCCAATATAATTATTCTATCTCCACCTAAATTTGGAAAGTCATTACTTATTTATATATCATAAAATGACCATGCCTTAGGGGCACTCCTAGCATAACACAATGATTATGGGAAAGAAAGAGTAGTGTACTATCTAATCTACACATTCATTTCCTATGAACATAATGTATACACATAATATTTTCAAACTTTTATCAATTATTGACACTTTGTATCTTGTAGGAACCCATTGAGTCTCAATTTCTTTGAGTGCATGCCTTAATGGGTGTATCAAAAAAGGGGTGGGTAGACCATTGGTGCTTCATAAGATTTTGTTCCCTCTTGCCATATATTATTTACATACTTGTCTCCTAAAACCATTAACCTTAAACTTGTTCTTCTCTATTGTACCCTTTCTAAGCATTTTCTAAATTTTATCCTCCTTTTCTTCACATAAATCCCTTTTTATCAGTCGGTTATGCTAGGTAAATTGGGTTAACCATGTACAATTTAAATATATTTTCACTTAGGAATTAGATTTGCCTTTGGTTGACCTAACTCAGGACCTAGTGAATTATTCTCTAAAATTATAATAGGTTGATTGGGTTGACCCTATTGGCTAGGATTTTTGGAAGGGTCAATGGTCAAATATACCTATATATACAAATTCATTTCCATCATTTATCAGGGAGAAGTGAAAGAAGAAGTAAGAGTGAATGAACATCTTCTTAGTGACCATTCTACTTGAGAAGTAAAGCTTAGGGTTCCATACTTTCTTTAGAGATACTGATCTTGTATTATGGAGAAGTATTTTGGATGAATTGATAGGTTGTGTACCCTAAAGTTGATTTGTCTTTGTCATCCTTACATACCAAAATAACCTCTTGCAAAACACCTTGGCTAAGGGATATGTTGAGGATCAACAGGTTCATTTAAGTATTCTTAACTTTATTTCTCCTTTGTAAGAGTAGATAGAAATACATTTGTGTTTCTATTACATAATTAAGATCTCATATACATTGATGTGACTATATTATTATATGCATGTTTAGTTTTATTGTTTCTAACCCCCACTTTATGCCACAAGATTTGGTGAGCACTAGATTAGATTTACTTTACTTGTTATTAGTCTAGGTGAAATATCAAAACTCAGGACCCCATTAGGGTTATTACATGATTGTGTTAGACTAGAAGATTTAGAACCCTCATTATCATGGTTTATTATGGTAATATATCCCCTAATCAGGTCTATTAGATCCTCATATTGGTCATGTTCTCACTTAACAAATGTATACCCATTCAGAAGTGTATGGTATGATCTATCTTCTCTAAGTTAAAATTGATTTATAGACATGATGCATTTATGATTTCATACATTCTGGTGAACTTGACATGAATATAACCCTTGCAATATTTGTTTCACCTATTTCATCATTTTATTTTTCATATATTTGTAATGTTGGGTTGACCATATCGATATAGTACTAACTTATGTGTGCAAGTTTAACACATAATCACATCAAAATGAATCTTTTATGTTCTTTCAAGTTTTCTAGAATTCTAGTTCAAACTATTAGGTTGACCCAGTAAACCCTATACACTTTCAAGAATTAGATTCAAACTACTAGGTCAACCCAGTTGACCCTATACATTTTAGGCTCTCAATAACAAGTTTTTGCAATGCTTGGTCAACCCAGTCGACATAGTTAACAGGATTTACAAGTATTTATCAAGGTTCTTTAACAATAATCTCACTTCTTTGCATCTTACAACCCATCAAGGTTCCTTTCTATCTTTCTCTCTTTCCCTATAGTCCTATTTTTCATAGTTTGCAATCTTTAAAATTACCCCTATATAGTCAACTAGGTTGACCTTGTCGATGTAGTTCTATATTCTATGTGTAGTCTAGAAAGTTAGGTTGACTCTATCGACATAGTTCACTTTCAAAAAAAAATCTTCCATAGCATAGAGGTGACCATGTCAACCCTATTCTATATTCTCTATATACACTATCAATTGAATCAACATTGTACTATATTTTAAAGTTAGAATTGACCCTTATATGTTATTAATTGGCTCACACTTTCATTTCTTATTGCTTTCATGATTAAAATAGATCACATAGTCTAATTAGGTGGTTTTGAATATATCATTTAGTTTCACTATTTTATTTTTTATGCACACATAACCAAATCATAAAATCTTAAAATGCATTTTAATAATTATCTACTTAAGGCCAACCTAATTGGATTTCATCACCAAGGGGCAAGTTGACTTGGTTTTCTAGCCAAGTATAAACATGTGGTTAATGGTAAATTTTGCCTAAGCACCCAATACCCTTATCATTGTAGTGTATGAAGTGAGGTGGTAGGCCCCAATACCAAGCCTATATATACCATTTCCAATATAGATCCCTTTCATACCAAACATCCTAAAACTATCCTTAAATTGATTTCTAGTTCCTTGATTAAAGCTAACATTATATCACATTTAAATATTATATTCTAATAATCTAATAACATTCAGGATAACTAGTTAGTTAGATTTTACTTTCCAAGTTGATTGCTTGCTTTTTGCTCAATTGTGTGTTGTATTGTAAAAACTTGCATTAGCCAACATTGGTGTAAGGTTTTATGTTGTGTGCCTCAATTGGATCAACCTCATTGATCTAATTGATTATGTGTTTCCCTTTAATTCTTGATTTTAAAAATACTTTCAAAATTATTATTATTTTAGTATAGGGTCATTTTAGTCAACATAGTCTCTTACAAACTTTTTTTTTTCTTGTTTATTATGTTAGGCTGACCCAATCAACCATGTACACTTTTTTAGCATCTGTCTATTGTGTTAGGTTGACCTAGTCAAACCTATATAGTTTATAGGACCCATTTCTTATGCTAGATCAACCCAGTCAACTTTGTACAATTTCTTTCACCTTCTATTTTCCTTACTTTCTCATCTCTTTTTCCTAGTTTAGTCTTTATCCTTCATCATGAATTTTATATTTGAAGATAACATTGAGTTGAATTCAACAAACATGATGAAGTTTACCAACCCTCATAGGGTATCCCATATGTAGAGTAGGGATCCTCTCTTGGATGAGAGTATTGTTCACATTATTACTATCTAGGAGGGTTAGAACCTCTCTTGGATGAGAGTATTGTTCACAATACTACTATCTAAGAGGGTTTCTAACCCTTATAACCTATTTTCAACACTTAGATCTGCTTCCATACTAATTTTCAACCTCTAGATCATTTATCTCAGTTAGTTTCCATCTAAGTACTTATTTATGTCATTGATTGCTATTTTTAGAAATATAATATTATGATAATTATTTCATAAATTAGTCATTATATTTATTGCATATTTATACCCTAATTTATTATATTCAAACCCTTTAATAACTTAGGGATTACACTCCATAAACCCTTGAAATGTTAAATCAATTATCAGCCCAAAAAATGTTTTATGTAAATAAGTCCTCCTAATAATCTGCACTCTCTTTAAAATGCCCATAAATATTCACCACTATGAAATAATTCCCCAATTACATGGATTAAAGTTCCAAACCAATGACACAAATAAAAAAATCAGATTTGATCAATCTTATAGTTGTTTTCTTCTATCCTGAAACCAATCCCTGAGAACTCCCAGTTAAATCCATAACCAAAAAATCCTAATCTTATAATAGTTTCTATAAACCCCAAATAACTTTTGTACCTTCCCCCTTAGTCTCTTAAATCAAAACCATGTTTTTATTATACAAATCAACCAATCTCTTAAGCCCAATATTTTTTGAATATTTACCCATCCCTCTAATGTTAAGGGATAAAATAATCATGGGTTACACTACTTGAGCATTTTCCCTGCTCTAAAGGCCCCTAAAAATGTTTTTTTTTTTCATTATATAATTTTACTTGCAACTTTAGCTTGTGATTTAGAAAAATGATAGATTTAACCTCTACCTGAATGATAACACTCTATCATCAACACTTTGCTTATGACTATTTCGATGTTACCATCTTCCACAACTATAGTCACTTATTGAGATTTTAATGGATATGTCAGTTAATATAAAAAAAATAAAGATTAAATTCATCTCATATCTAATAAGTAAATGTGTGTTGTAACTAATCTTATAAGAACATTTGTGGCTCTAAACTAGCCATCATCAACCAAAAAGGTTGTCATATTTTCTTGAGATCTCACTTGTTCCCCAATAGTATTTCCATCACATGTTTTTATTTTTCTTGTCTTTCTCCTCCAAAATTCCTTATGAACCTCCCTCTCTAGCCTCCACTCAAAAAAAAATTGAAATATGATGAGCCTTCCCCACCACTGGCCTTTTAGTAGAGTTACATCTCTTATCCATTGGATAATGATGCTAAGTGATATTAGGATCTAATAACATCACATCCTAGACACATGGATTCAGAGTGTGTTTTAAAACTTCCATTGGATAGTGTAAGGTATATTGCAACATATTAACTTCCTCCTCCATACCATTTTTTTGTTGGATCCCACCATTCGACATCTTATTTTCCATGTAATTTTAAACCATCATTTTTGCCAATTTTGAAACCCTGTTATCCACCTCCAACTAAAAACCTTTATGCACTTGACTATTTAAATTGTTCTCACCCCAATCTTAATATTTGAAACTAAATTTTTTCCTCCATTCTTTGTGTATGAAATGATGATTGAAATCATTTTCTAAGTGTTCATATATATTACATATACCACACCTAAAATGAATTCCCACATAGTATAAGGATTGTTTATACTTCCAACTACCCTATTCCATGTATATTTCCTCTTATAACCCCTCCATATCTAATTCAACCAAAACAATTTCCACCATCCTATAAAAAATAATCAAGTATATACCATCCACCTCTAAAAATTTACCTATGTTATCCCTTATGGACTTAAAGACCTATGTATTCTAAAAATCCAATGGAAAACCTAGAAGCTTAACCCACACTAGTTATATCAGTGACCTCTCCACTCAAGGATCATAAACTGATGACCACTTATTTAATGTTAAGGTATCTAAACCAAAAAACCATATGGTATCTAAAGTTTTCTTAACATATTTTGTAGATTTGAAAATGAATTCAATCCATCCCCTTACCAACAAATGGAATATTGTAATGTATCATAACACTGGCCTCCAATGTTGATTCAACCAATGTTTTAAATTCTTACTCAATATTCTTCTCCAAAAAAATAACTTGTTAACATAGTATTCACCAACCCCAATACTTTATCCATATGAATATCCTTCCCCAAAATGATTTTAACTCTTTTCCCCTAAAGTTTCACATACCTTCTACCTTTTTTTGTTGATTTGTCTTAGATGAAACCAAATCTTCTCATTTGTATTTTTTATAAAATCATCATTGTCTAAAATAAAATGTAGAAGTTTCCCCAGTGAGCCTCCTATAGTACCCATAGTTTGGCCTAAACCATTAGAAAAAATCCCATTCTATTAATTTCCTTAGGCCTCCTCTCCCCAAACCATAATGTTATATAATATTTTTAAGAAATGATTTGAGGCCACTAAGGACCCATTCAACCAAGGATCCACATAATCCCTATTTTGAGGCACTGGAAGAATAATTCCCTATTTTTTTTGAGCCTTGTAACCAACCACTCAAAATTTTTCAAAATTATCCCTCTTTGACCCCCATTCAATCCTTTCATTGCCTCTAATGATAACACCATATTTGACTATTTGAAATAGATTCCTTATAAAATCATGATATCCTTCAATACTCTAATAAGAAGAAGACCAAATACAACATTATTTTGGTTATTTACCCAACCATCCACCAAAAAATTATTTTTTCCTTCATTCTAATCATTTGAATAATTCCTTTCATTTGTATCATTTTAATAATCCACCTATTTGTATTCCCTCTAAAGAGTCTCTAGAAATTTAAAATTTTGAACCTTGTACTCTTCTACATCCATTACATCTCAAGCTCTTTTAACAACTTATGGGAAGGATAACTTGTAACTATAAATGAAAAAAAAAATTGATGACTTTGGAGCATATTGGATCCAAATAAAAGGTTAAAATGAGGGAAGTGAGACATTATTTTTTTAATCTGAATAATACAAAGTCCATACCATGTTGGGTTGGAGGAAGCTGACATAATTTACAAAATTTTCTTAAGTTATTAGTTTGCATCCATTGGGTCTAATAATCAAATAAATTTGATAACATCCTTACCAAATTATATCTTCAATACCATTGAGGGTTTTCACTCTATTAAAAAAACATTTGGTGGTATAATTGGGTCATCAATCCTAACAATAACTATAATCATCTAATGTAGACTTGGTGGAATATTTTGGGATAAATACCTAATCAAAACTGCATACTTTAGCTTTGATACCTTTTAGACCCTATCCAAAAAAATTATCTAATAAACACTAAGTCCAAGAACCATTACTTCAAATAAACCAAATCAAGATAAAATTCCTGACAAACATAATAAGATTTATTAATTTGAAATTTAAATATTCTATTATATTATAAAAAGAAACAAGTACTAGATATTTATAAACTTTTAAAAAATCCAAAGACCTAATCAAGAAAATAAACCCCAACCAAGACATCAAAACATTTAATCATTCTAACACATATATTTTTTATGAGTATCTTAGCTTAGATTGACTCGGTTCCCTCATAAATATCAAACCAAGAGATCCAACACCTAGCTTAAAGATAATCAATCCTAATCCCCAAGAAATGCCACAACCCTACTTTGAAAGCTTCACAACCTTGTGGATCTCCAAAATCTATGGATCTTTTTCAAAACTTGATTTTAATCTTAATTGGGGATCCCAATTCCATAAAAAAATCTCATCCCTAATAGGCATTCACAATGGAAAGCTTCCTCTTAATAGTGGCTTATCTTGTTGATTAGATCTATAAAATAAATCTCAAAGGCTTTGGCACTATTGAATAAAACCTCCCTTCAATGATAAGGATAATTCCCTTTCCCAATAATTATAATATTAAAAAATATTTTGTAAAAATAATGAGTACCAATATTGGACTAATAGACTCAAGACCATCACAAATCCAAACTAGTCTACTTGATAATAATAGGTAAAATAAAAAAGGGACTATCCGTAGATAGGATAAAATATTACATCATAATAAATACACCAAATCCCTATAAAATATAGTAGGGGATTACATACCCAAAAAAAGTGGAACACCAACCCTTCTAAATAAACTCAACAATGTCAACAATCACTACTCTTGCAGAAGAAGAAGCACCTCCCCATTTTATTTGTGTTATGATTTTGTTTGTACATTCCTTTATTTCAATCTATAATAGGTGGTAATATATGCATTTTTTCTTAGTGCCTATTGAATTCCTTCAACCCAACTAAAAACTTGTATGAGAAGGAAATATTCTATTTATCATAAAAGCCATATTGTTAAATATCATGTCTTCTAAATATAATATTTTTTTTAATCTTTGTCAGATCTATCTCAATCTCTAGAGATATGATCTTAGCTCTCCTACTTGAAGAAAAAAGGTAACATTAGAACATACAAAAGAGGAAAGTGTGTAGTATATAATAAACAATCATAAAAAAATAGATAAAATAAACATGAGATTAAATGATTTTAATTTAAAAAAATAAAGGACATGCATCCTATAAATGTAAAGTTTGAGCTATTTATTTTCTCAAAGGAAATCTAAAAGAAAAATCAAATGAAGCTAATATTTTCATTGAGAAAGAACTAGTCATTGAGGAAGATTAGTGTCTATTGTTTTTGAATTGGAATTAATCAATTTGAATATAAATAAACTATTGAAACAAATATACAATAGGGTATAATAAAATAAAGTAAAGTAAAAATATTAAAGTAAGCTATAAATAATGAATTATAAAAGGGGAAATGTGTACTTATCTTAGAATTGATTGATTTGATAAATCTATAGGCTATTCTAAGATCAAGAATTGGGTAACAAAACTCTATGAATGTGTCAATATATAAAATAGGGAATAAAAATATATAGGTAAAAATGTGTAACAAGTGGCCAAGGGTCCAATGCAATATCGTATGTATATTATAGATTTATGTGAATCAAACTATGTGATGGATTTAAATTTCTGGATATGTTCACCTACGTTTTTATGTGTCTATTGGGGCTAACATACCCCCATTTTTGAAAAATTAGGACCCTTGAAAAACCTAGAAAATTGAACATGAAATATGGTTGGTTGAGGTTATTTTTAGAATTTGAAGATTATCCACTTTGTTAAAATCAGGCTTACTTAGTTTTTTTTTGCTTTAATTTAGACTAACATCGCTAATAGATGGTCTTTATTTCTTTTAGTTTCAGGTTCTATGGTGTTTGTTCCTAGGAAATTCATGTTTCAAAACCTTAGCCAAAACCCTTAATATAAATTTGAATATTTTTAGGAACCAAATTAGTGGTAACCTTTTAAAAATCCATTTTTTGGACCTAAGGACAAAGTTCATGTTTTAAGCTTAGTCTTGTTTTTCAGCACAACTAAAACTTAACTTAAAATGATTGGTCCCCTTTTATTATTTTACCCTTAAAATTTTTAGGTATACCTAACTAATTTTTGTCCTACAAGGTCCATTTAATATTCCCTAACCTAGCCTAAGATTTTAACCCTAAGGCCCCATTATATTTATTAATATAAATGGGACCTTAGTCTTAGCATCTTAGATTAAGTCTTGGCTCTCTGAGTCCAATTTATGTTAGCATGGTCCCTTCAATCCATATCTTAGTCTAATGTTTTAATCCTAAGGCCCCACCATATTTATTTATACAATTGGGACCTTAGTCTTAAACAACTTAGCCTAATTCTTATTATATCACCGTGATCCTAACTTAAATTCCTTGCATCTTATAGGATCTAACGACCCTCACTTTATCATGGAATTTAATCCAATAGAGAGAAGAAGGCCTGAAATTCAACTTAAATAGCATGCACCTTAGATGATCTGATGGTTTACATTTTATCATGGCCTTTCAATTTGATGGTGTGAAGAAATACTGATAAAATCTTGAACATAACCCCTCATACCAATAATATTCAATCCCTTATATCATAATCAATGGTTCTCGCTTCATCACAAATACCCAATTAGATAGAGTGAGGCATAGTTGAAAAGTCAAGGGACTAAAAAATGCCCAAATGATCAACATATGTCACCCTTGCATTTGATGATCAAAGATGAATGGGTCCCAGCTAAAAAAGAAACTAATCACAAGAAATATCCCAGATCATGATCCTACAATTGATGCTTTATCACCAATTTTGATTCAATAGAGAAAATTAAGTCTAAGATCATGGGAAGCCCCATCGAGGTACCAAGTGGCACTCTCACATTGGTTCCTAGGAATTTTATGAGCTTGAAATTGGAATTCATATGACCATTATTTGATGTCTGTGAGGATGTATTCAACATTTGTGTGACCATCAACTTTAAGCCCATCAAATTAAAAACTTCACTAGCTTAAAATTGATGTTCACATGACTATCATTAGATGTTCATGAGTACATATTTACTTTCCATGAGAATATCAAATTTAAGCTAATGAATCATTCTACCAAGGATCTAAATATACTCTGAAATCTTTTTAGAAGGCTTGAAAATTGCTTTACAAGCTAAGGGAAATTCTCAAAAAATACTCAGACACTAGAAATCTTCAATCTATAAAATAGAAATGGTCATATGGTCTAAGTATATGCAAAATAAACATAGTATAAGTCTATAATTTGAGGTCCCCATGACATTTTATTCAAACATCATGAACCTTAAACTATAGATGTATACTAAGTCTTATTTTAAAAAGAGAGTCCTTATAGAATAAAATTTAGACCAAATGCTTATAGCTAAAGGTCTTAATGTGTTTTTTCAATACAATAAAATCCTATTTATTATCAGACCATTATGTCATGTTGATCATTTTGAGAATATTTCATTAGCCTTGGCATAAATATTTTAAATCAATGCATACATTGTGTTTATTAAACATGGTATAAACATTAGCCTAGGATATTTAGGTCCTGGCCCCTTTATGTATAAATCAAAAAACTTAGGAAAAAAGCCCTTAGCTTAAGGTTTATTTCATACTTAATAAGTAAAATAAACATTATAATAACATTATTAATCCTATGTTATGGTCTTAATAATATACTAACTTAAATTTTAGGCATCTCTATAGATCAATGGTTCATGCTTTGTTGCTAGATTTTGATCCAATGATGCGAGGCTCCTGCAGAATTTTTAATGAGGCCCCAAGAGCCCATGAGTTTGATGCATGGTGAATCCTCATTTTAGGTAGAGATGATATGATGATCTGATGGTTCATGATTCATTGCTAAAAGATGATCTAATCACATGAAATTACTCATGACTTTTTAAAGGTCTATGAGCTCTCCATATGGCCAATGCCCATTCGATAAAGCACTAACATAGGATATGAAGCACATGGAAGACATGAAAATATGATAAGTTTCACAACTAAAATTCTTGGAACAAAAGGATCCAATCATAGGCAAGGGCCCAAATTACAATCAATGACTCATACTAATCCTAGATTTTGATCTAATGAAGTGAAATAAAAGAGGCATTTTTAAATGCCAATAGTTAGTGCTCAAAAGGTATTTATGAAAAATGTTATGAATGGCCCAAACCAATGCCACATAGGCACCATTCAAGTAGAAAAGACAAAAAACAAGATCTTATGGGATAAAAAATGCAAAGGTATAAAGGCAAAGGTCCAAATCAAATCCAAGGAATGTATAAGCTAGACTCTAAATATATCCTACCATTAAAGATCAAAAACCTTAAACCCTACATAAAAATGACCCAATCATATTCATTTGGTTGAAATTTGATTTAAAGAGAACTTGATTGTGTTTTGAGTGAAAAAATATTTCACAGAGACCATTTACAAACTAGTGTGAATAATTTATAAAAATAGAGATCATGACAGCTCGCAAACAACAATTGAAGGAAGAGACTGAACTCTACTTATCAACAAATAATGAGGGCCAAATATTCAAGGACATTGAATTAGACCTTATAGCCCTGAATGTCCATGGTATTAGGAATTGGTCTAAACTATTCTTCATGGTAAAGGAGCTACCACCCATTTCCAAAGATGAACGTAGAATTGTCACCATAAGGAGGAGATAGTAGGACCTGGTTATAGTCCAGATGGTTGGCCTTCACTATGCCATGGAAAAACCTAAGGTAATAAATTGTATAGACATCCTTTCACCCATATTTATTTATTATAGAGTAGACAATGAATGGATCATCAGGGAGGGAAATTCCAAAATGATAGCCTATATTTCCCCTATTGCTTATAAGAAATAGTATAAACTCCCTCTTCCCCATATGGATTTATCTAAGATCAAAGAGTGAACCTCAAAACATGACTTGGATTCCATCTTTAGACCCTAGTTACACTAAGGCCCCCATATATTTAGGTACTTTGAGGGTAAAATCCTAATAGTACAATTTAAGGAGGGTGTTAAGGTAATAATGACCCTATTGAACCAAGCCTTCAGAGCCAACTCAACCACCTATGTGAATAAAATCTGGGTTCCCTTTGTAAATTTCATGGTGGAAGAAAATCTCACCCCTCCAATTGTAGATTTAGTCAGTGTCTTCCTCACCAAGCAATTCACTACCATAAAAAGGAAGACCTTCAATCATTTTTACATGATGTCATACTTGTTAGATGCCTTGCTTGCATCTATTAACTTCCCAAGGATTAAGAATTGGTCCATAGATGGAAAAACTACTATTTTACACCAATATCCAACTTTCATATCTTGAAGTATAGAAATCACATGCAATTTATTTATGATTGCATTTATCCAGCCATAGTAGAGGCCATCACAAGTGTTCTTATGCCTAGGGTCCACCCCTTTATCAATAATTATGTTGAAATAATGGGGGACATATGGTATTACCCTAATTATATAGTTATTAGGATTGAGGGGATCATGTCTTAGCCTTACAAAATGCTAGTATATGTTCTAAGTAAGCTTACAGACCAAGAAATTGCCTCTTAGCTCATCCATGGTATTAATGGGACTTGCAAGGAGAAGAGGAAGGGTATACTCCACCCCTTCCCCTTGATTATTAGGAAAACCATATTGAAAGACTAGAAATATGTGGAAATCATGTCCACACATAGGGATTCATTTGTATTTTAGCTAGATGAACTCAAAATGTGGGATCTAAAGAACATGGTGGGTGAGAATTTCAAGGACAAGAATATCCCCAAACCTGAGTATATGCATCAACTCAGTGTTTATGACACCATATACATTAAACCTAAGAATTATAAAGAGGTGTTAGTCAATATTCAAGGACATACATCAAACTAGAGCATAGACTGACTAAGGATGACAAGCCATTATGAGAGGCATGGCAAATGCATCCTTTGCAATATCACTTATTACCTAGACCATCTAGAATAGCCCAAGAACAACCCCAAGAATAATATCCATAGCCTTAGGGGTAGATTGTGAAAGGCTAGGATGAATAAGGGCATGGTAAGGAGAAGATGGGGGAGGTAAAATTAGAAGAGAGACTTAGGGAGGGGCCCTCATATTCAACACTCCCATAAAGGTCACCTTCCCCAATTAAATATATTGATATGATTGCCTTGGAACTAGAAGAGACACTTGAGGGTGCTCTCAAAGAACTTATAGAGGCATATGATATAGACAGAGAGGAGGAGTATCTTAAAGAAGCCCAAATCCAAGTGGGAGATCTTGGAGATGATAAAGGAAAAGATCTTATTCTAGGTATGGTCCCTATGTCATCCTAAGAAAAGAGGAAAGTAGAGCTAGCATTGGTTCCTATAGGACCAAAGAAGAGGCCAAGATTGACCATCTCTCACCCCAAAAGTGAGATAAATTTTTTCAATGATGAATTTCCCATTCATGGGCCAGCCATCCCTAATTAGTTCATTTATGAGAAATTACAAAGATTTCTTCTCTCTCCCTTTCATAGGCTATGACAAGAGTTGTTAATGTTGAGATATAGGATGACATGAATCCATGGATAAGGGCTATGGTGAAGGAACAAGAAAAAAGGATTGTGGTCACTTAAGGAATATAAATAAAGAAGACGAATGCTATGGGAGTGTATAGTAGCTTAGGTGTGGAGGTCACAAAACCTCCCAAAATTAATAAGGCAGTCACTACCATCTAATTCAACCCTAAAATCACTATATTATAAAGGGTTACAACTAAGATAGATATGGTTAGAATAAGGTAATTCACCTTCTAAAATGTGGATCCATTTGTAGGATTAACTCCTATGGGAGGTCAAAAACTTGGTGAAGCTTCCATTCATGAAGAAGATGTGGAAAGCTTGATTGAGGCCCAATCAGCATAGGCTAAAGATGAAATGTAGGGCATGAAGTAGAGGATCTATAATTTGGAAAGAGGAAAGGAAAAACAAAAGACAGGCAAATCTATCAGTACCTAAGGCAATGACCAAAATGATTGATGAGTCATTATATGACATATTTGAGGCACTAAAAATAATGAAGTTAAGGTAGATTGCATTATCACAACATATTCCATTAGCCAAGAGCCCAATCACATAATGTAAAACATTAAAAGATAAGATAGCTAAAATTATTAACATCCAAGTAAGGAAATAAATCCCAAGCTTCAAAAACATTAGTTTGGGACACTTGAGCACAATTTTGGGAATTATGGTTGACAAGGTTCAAAATTTGAGTGTGTGGCATAATAGTTTTTAAAGGCTCTTAGAGGACGATAAAGAGCTAATTGCATAGTTGAATAGCTTCTTAGGACCATGATTACAAATCCTACAAAACCCACTACCATTAGAATCATAAGTGATGATTAATTCAAACATAGGGCTACTTTGGTAACTTAAGAAATCAAAGGAAAGAGCCAAAGCAGACCTGGGGTTGATAATAGTAAGATCCTAGACATGATATTCAATGCTAGGGAAAGGATAAATGAAGTTAGGAGCATTAAATAAGCCACAACCAAAAATGATACAGAATTTAATGACTCGGTAGATCAAGTGGAGGAGCATATCTTGAAGCCTAATATGTATCTAAAGCTAGTTGATGAGAAACATACTAAGGCCATGAGCATCCTCTAGCAATAACAAGCATAGGCCCCACTATAAAATTAGATAATATTCTATTTTTTTAAAATTATGTTACATTTTGAAATAGAATATTCCATTGTAAAGGCATATGCTAGTCTATTAGCATATTACCCCTAGGTCAGTCTAAATGTAAAATACAAGTGTATTTTAGAAATTTTAAGGATGGCTATCCCTATTTTTTATACACCTTTATATTGTAACTAATCAGTATACTACCTAACCTTTCTATAAAGGCATGTATTACCATTTATAAAGAGATATTTTTGATAAAATTTTGTACACTTGAATTAATTAATATAATCAAGGAATTATGTAATGATTGCCCACATTTGATATGTCAATTTTTAATATATATTTTCTTTCAATTACTAGTTTTATATATTGAATTTGAATAGTTTCTTTAAATTCTGGGTTGCATTTTCTAATCATAATATTTCTAATCTATGTATATTTGGTTGAAGGATGGTTTTGCTTTATTTCATTTTTCTTTCTATTCAAATGTGCAAATGCTATTTGATTATAGTATTAAATCTTTAAAGTAGGCTTGGTTCTTACTTGTGACTCTTTACATTATACTTTAAAGTTTTCTTGATATATAGTGGAATTTGAGCTAAGGATATTTTACATTATATAATGTTTTGAATGAATACTCAATTGTAATTTATGCTTTTTTATGATATTTAAGATTGAAATTGGTAATCACTCATTCTCTTTTCTACTCTACCCTTCTCTTTTCTCTTTTTTTTTTAATACCAGATCACTCTAGTTTTAATTTCATTATGTATATCCATTTAGATTAGTTTATAGCTTAAATATGGAACACAATTCACTAAGTATTATCATAGATTCTCTGTAATTCATAAAGAATGGACCAGGGTGGATCCCAACCACCAAATCATATAAATATTATGGAATAGTTTATTTTTCTCTACTGCTATTTCACCATAGGCAACTAGACTACCAAAACTTTTAACTCATGGTTTGAATTTTCTAAATTCTAAAATGAGAAGTGTTCTTTAAACACTAAGATCACTTGTGGTTCATTTAAAATAATCAGCAATGTCAAGTATATGTACGAAGCTTGATTTGATAAATAGATGACCTATAAAATTACAATTATAATTCCTAACAAACCAAATGGGCATTAAATATAAAAATGGGGATATAGGGGAAAGGGAATAGTTGAGTTTGATTTATAAACCCTTGTGTAACTGAGCACTACCTACATATCCTAAATTGGCCTAACATAGATGTAGTTCTCCATGCTAGATGTGTGTTTTCAATCATAGATGCAAGACTAGATGCCCATTTGCTTATGAATACCCTTGACACAAGAACATAAATGATGTATCCAGCCTTAGGATCTATAAAAAAATTATTTATTTAGCATATAAAACTTTGTGTAATTTTTTATCATTGAGAATAAGTGAAGTTTCTTTTATAAGACACCCATTTATATATACTTTTGAATTTGAATTTATATAGTCATTAGTGCATGAAGGGAAAAACTCAAAATAATAAATGGTACTAAAAATGACCATTACTAACATATAGACTTAAAAATTATCCACAAGTTACATTCAGATAAGTCTAAATTATATGGTAGGTACATAGTGCATCCTTATCTATGTAATGTGGACTTATCAAATATACTTGAAATGAACATATAGATATGTAGAAAGCATTTGGGGATCCCATAAATAGAATATGAGAGGATAAAATAATAACATAAAGAGACTTTAAGAATATGACAAGAAAGAGAAAGACAATATTTGAGACACATCACACTAAACATTAATGGGAAAAAGGAAAATATAATGGGAACCAATACATGGTTTATTAAAAAATTACTAAGATGTGGAGCATCACTAAGCTTAAATGTGGCCCACTTAAGAAAATATGAATCACACCATTGTAGATGAATCTAGATTCAATCTATAATTTAAAACTTTGAAAATTTATTTATTAAAAATTATAGTGTTTGTTATTTTGAAATTTTTTTAATATAATAAGAGGGAGATAATGAACCAACTTCATGATCCTCGAAACTTGTATTTTTTGAATCTTGTATTGAGTGTTTTTTTAAATTTAGAAAAAATGATTTTTGAAAGGGAAGGCATGTGCCCATAAGATTTTGTAAATGTTTGATTTATTTTACATTTCATATTTAGAAAGTATCAAACTTTGTATGAAGGTAAAAATAATTTTGAGAGTGTAGATATTGATGTGTCACCCCCTTTTGATATAAAGGGTGAGAGTAATAAGACATTTTCCACAAAAGGATGTAGTAAATTATTGAAGCATGATTTAAGATAGTGTTATTATAAATTATCAACAATTTGAAAATGTAGATGATATTTTTTGATTATGTAGCACCTTAGTCATGTACACTTGGTAAACTTAGACCCTAGTTATTATTCTTAGTTCTACACATGTCATGATTCTACAAGCCTTACATAAACTCTATCTTGTGCCCCTTGGCCTATCTCTTAGTCTAACTAGCCTTATATTAATGACATAGACATCCCATCTTTCCCATAATACTTTAAAATTACTTATCTTACACCTTTGTAATTTATAAGCTTGTGCTTGCTCTCCTTCCTAGACACCAACATATGGGATAGATAGTAGTGTGGATGATATTTTCTTGACCAAACTCAAGTGTTTAGTGTCCTAAAGTCTTCTAATTTTCAAATGAAATGTATTACAATGGTCAGCCTAAGTGATTTATTTCTTGATAGGATTGGTATAAATATAATATCAACCCCCATTCATTCCTCACCTATCAATCAAACCAAAAGAAAAATCAAGCACTCAATTTACCAAAAGCTTTCCTATTATGACCTATTTTGATATCAATCAAAATAATAACCCAAATATAGGTCTAAAGTATTAAAGGAGTAGTCATAAGGTCATATTTTATAAGTTATAAGATAGGTCACTATTGTACTTATTTTACACACATTTCTTGATTCACACACGAGCCAACATGTAGGGGAAAACTACATGAATCTAAAGCCCTCTTCTAGAGTAATGGCTATGTAGGTAGTTTCCTTTTATGGTGGGTTCATTATAAGTCATATTGAATGTGTGTGACCACTTAAAATTTTTACCTAAAGTCACACTAAAGATGAAAAGACAAGTTTTTTTCATTTCACCAGGAGTGATGGTCCATGACCCAGATATGAATGCACCATAGAAAAGGCAAATCTAAACCTAGAATCATCCAGGTGGTCACATTCTATTTGATTACATATTCTATACATGACACTATAATTAAAATTATACATTAATATAAACATAATTACCCTAGGCTGAGTAGCTATCAAGAGAGTTAGAGACACTAGATCCAACATTTAGCGACTAATTTAGAACTATCTTCCTACCTGATTCCTTTCTATACCATATTTAGAACTATGTTAGCATTACAAAAAGTTAATTACTCTCTTTAATGTCATTTACATATCTATCATAGTTATACTTTCCATTAATAGCTTATCTCAGTTTAATAAATTTAGCATATAGTACATCTAAGTTTAGCACATTAATTAGACCACTCTAGATCTGATATTCACCCTTATGCCCTATCATTTCTATATCTTTAAATTATACATATCTCCATGATGATACTAGATTGAATAAGTTTTTAGATTCATCACGTTGATATTATTTAAAACCAATGTTTTAGACACAATATGTGTGTCTATCTGTAGGGTGAGAGATCAGATAAATAAAGATAATGAATGTTAAATGCTTGATTTCAAAGAACAATAAAACTACCATAAGTATAAAAAATGAGGTAAGCATAAATAGGAGGTATTAGGCCATATAAAAGTGAATAATTACCACAAAACATGTCAAAGAGAAACCAAATTCACTTTACCCATCACGTATGTCATCTTGATTATTGAAAAAAATTATAATTAGATGCCATGATTGATCAACTCCTAAACCATTGTCTCTATTTAGGTTATTCAAATTTTTTCTATTTAAATTGTTTCATGGACCTTTATTTTCCAATATTCATCCTCTTTTACCAAAAAAATGGCTTGATCTAAATAGGTTTGGTGTTTCATGAGATGGGAGTGCTCAGTAAGGGTGAAGTTATCTAGATGTGAATAATGAATGTCTTTTGTGTGATCCTTAAGTCTAGTTTGAACAGAGCTACTAGTTTCCCCAATGTAAGAAACTTTACAAGAACAAGGGATGTTGTAAACACCTTTTTGTGTCTTAGGATATATATATTCCTTAGTAAATTCTAAAGATGTTTTGAGTGTGTTATGAGGCTTGAAAGTTGATTACATACTAGCCTTTCTAACAATTATGGAGATATTTTTGAAAATGCCACTAACATAGGGGATGGTTATTCTTAGAAAATCATTAATCATATCTAACCAATTAGGATTAATTAATTTAAATTAGGGTTAAACATTTTTTGAACTTGATCCATGTGAATGTAAATTTTTATGATTTTTAAGGTTTTAAACCAGTTCAGATTTTAGATTACTTACTTTTTCATTTTTTATTGGTATTAATTTACATGAGACTAGCCATAGCCATAGATTGGGGGGAGTGTCTATTGAACATATCGATCTTCCCCTCAACACATCCTTGATGATACCCATGTTGACATTTAAAAACTATGACAAGGTTATCATAAAATAAGATTCTGATAATGAAAATCTAGAAACGAATGAAAATGACCAAGTAGACAATGACCAAATGCATGTAATTGCAATTTTTTGTGAGTGAATTTGATAAAATCTTAAATATTTTTATAAAATCTTAAAAAATATACTTGAAGCTAAAAATGCAAAAAACTTAATGGACACATCCCTCCCCTTCAACACATTACAACTTAATACATCTAATGGGGGCATAAACTATATGTTTCAAAAAAAAATCCCTAAAACTAATATTGATACATATATTATGAACTTACCCATTATGTCAACACAAATACCAATTTTGATGTCTATTATTACTCAAAACATGTTTTCATCTCCTTTGGTGACTACTCAAATTGCTAATCAAAATCCCACTAGGCCTATAATTAAATCAATCCTTTGAGTCATAAAGACCTTGGAAGATAAGGTTAAAAACATTAATTAAGGGATTGAAAGTATTCAAATTATATATATTCACAAGATGTGTTGCATAACCCTCTTGTACTTGATATATATTTACACCCTTTTCCAATAAAATTTGTTTCACCTAAGTTCACATTTTATGATGGCAAAGGTGATCCTCATCAATATATTTTAACTTCTATGTTGCATGCCTTGATTATGATTTCAATGATAAAATTTTGACCAAATTATTTCCAAGGAGCCTCAAAGACTATGATTTGATGTGGTTTTATGACTTATCTCTCCAATCCATGAAATCATTCAATCCATTTGTAAGTCATTTTTTTGGCACACTTTTATATTAACATTACCATAAAGGTTTCATATGATCAAATTAAAAATATCAAACAAAGAACCAATAAACTATTCAATGAATATGTCTTGATATATAAGACAATGCTAGCTAAAATGACCAATCCTATGGTAGAAAAAGAGTTTCAAGACATTTTCAAGAAAATTTTGCTTGTTTCTTTACATGCGTCCATTATTTTCAAAAAGTTTCAATGCCATGTTTTATGTGACCATGAAATAAATCTTATGCCATTTAATAAGCTTAATTATGTAGAAAATAGACTGTTACATCTACATATATTACAAAATTTATGATTAAACTAAGTTATAAGGTAAAACCTCTTGAGCCTAAAAATGAAAGAACCACCACAGTTAACACAATTGTATAGTATCCTAATTGGATTATCCTATCTAATGTACCAAGGATATATTTTACACATTAACCAAAGCCTCCTACTTCATTACCCATGTGGTTTCTAGAGTGTAACATCCCCATAGGTATTTATTAGAATAACACAATAAAAAAAATTAAAATTTTGCATTCCATGTATTTTGTCATTAAATTACACAATAAGAATATAATTAGTGATCTAATCATACTAAGTATGTTAAACATAAATTAAACATGTACATTAAAAGTTACTGATCACTAACATCAAATGTAAGAAAACATAATTGCATAAGGAAAGTAATTACATAAAATCCAACCATGGTTGGTACAATAATATAGCCACTATTATCACTATACATAACAAATGAATTATATTTACAACTAGCATTATGTCTCAACATAAATACAATAATAGATACAATGCTCTATGGAGCATGAGTCACATGAATTCTAGTATCTCTGATAATCTCAAGTGTAGTCTCTAATAAGTATTATAATGTGGAGGGAGAGCATCATATAAATGTTTTTACACACCAAGCATAGACCATCGATCCCCTACATAATCCCCCAAATAGGTAATTTCCCTCCCTTCACAAATGGGTAGATAGTGCTGGTGAAAGAATCCAAAGAGACATGTTAGTACTTGCATGCTGTAATATTTCTAATACATGATGTGTATCACAAATAATACACATTCTAACATGATATCACACAAACATGTAAATCATGCATATGAAATGACAATGTCTATGTAAACATTAATTTGGCCAAAGTTTTTAAATAAATATTGATATTTAGGATCATTCAAACTCATACACACCACTTGATTGGATTAATTTCATCTAGCATTGATGGTGTTAAATAATCTAGTGAATTCCATCTCACTATTTAGTTAGTAATAGCAATGCAAGATTTGGTTAACATTCATATAACCAATAATTTCATATAGATTATTTCTACTAGCACTTTTAAAATATCCTAAATTTAGGAATTATCATAATACATACATTTAGTCTATTAAATGTATGATTTAACCTCTATTATATTATTATACACAATAATGCATAGCATAACAAGTAAGTTTAATAACCAATTAGGTAAAATATATACTTGGATTACATTACTATAATCTTCGAGTATATTCAATTATTTTACAACAAATAATATCATAGTATATTATTCATATTACTCATTTACAAAAAATAATCACAAATAATCAAAATATCATTAACTCAAACAAACACACATTATTTCATCAATATGATTTAAGGAGGCTTTATGCATACAATTATAGTTCCCTATCATCAAGATTTTGTGACTTAATTTACTAGTCACAATCTATAATTATAGGCACACAACCCATTCTATAAATATAATCTATATACGTATATGAGAACCTAAGTTATCATCTAGGTATATTTCATATGTTTATACCTCATGCATAACATATACCCCATAATATATATAATTAAATACATAATTACTATTATAACCTACTAACAATATTTTTCATAATTCTAATAAATTTTTATGAGAAAGACTTTTTAGAATCAAATAGGGTCTTAATATTTCATAACATTTATTTTTAAAACATATTTAACATAAAATATATAATTTCAATTAGGCTCAAATTTATTCCTAATTTAATTTCTCTGCTATTTCCTCAAATTTTAAGTCCTTAAACTATGTATATTTATTATGAGTTATTAAGAATAGAGTTAATAATTCAAATTATACACATAATATTTTCAAAATTTTATCAATTATTGACTCTCTTTATCTTGAAGGAACCCATTGAGGCTGAATCTCTTTGAGTACACACCATAAGGGGTGCACCAAGAAAGGGGTGGGTAGACCATTGATGCTTCATAATATTGTTGTCCCTTTTTACCACTTATTATCTACATGCTTATGTCCCAAAAACCATTCCCCTAATATTTTCCATCTCTTTTGCACACTCCTCTAGTCTTTTACTATATTCATTAGCCCTTTTCCTAACCTAAAACCCATGTTGAAAATTTACATGACTATGTCGACTATGTCAACCTTTTACTCTTATTGACAAAACTTATTCAGGGTCTAGGTCAACCCCTAGCTGACCTAGTCTATGATCTAGTGAGTTTTTGTCAATAATGATACTAGTTTGATTGGGTCAACCATGTCAATCAAAAATTTTAGAAGGTTTTAGGGTTATATCCACCTATATAAACACAAACATTTTTCCATTTCTAAGAGAAGAGAATAAGTAAGCTATATTATGCTTCTACTCATCCACCATTCTACTTGAGGAAAAAGCTTAGGATTTTATACTTTCTTTGGAGATATAGATATTTTCTGGTGGAAAAGTCTTTTGGATGCATTGATAGGTTGTGTATCCTAGAGATGATTTTTCCTTGTCATCTTAACATACCACAACAATCTCTTGTGAATAACCTTGCCCAAAGGAGAGATTGAGGCTTAGTGGGTTTGCCTTCAAAGGTAAGTATTCATAACTTTGTTCCTCCTTTGTAAGAGTAAATAGATATGCATTTTCACTTATCTTACATGAATTATGATTCCATATACATTAACATGAGTATATGTATTCTATGCATGTTAATTTTAGTTTTTTTTACACCCACTTTGGTGCCAAAAGATTTGGTGAGCACTATATTAGACTTTTACTTTACTTGTTATTAGTATAGTATATATGAAAACATAGGCCCTAGTTAGGTTTATTTCATAGTTTTGATTTATTTGAGGCTTTGTAACCCTCCCTATTAATATTATTATGATAATATATTCCCTAATTTATTTTAAAGGATCCATATTGATCATGTTCCTGATTATCTAATGTATCCCTAATTGGAAGAAAAAGTAAGATCTATCTCCTCTGAGCTAGGATTGATTTATAGATATGATGTATTTATCATTGAATACACAAACAACCCTAATCTATAACTTTGTTAATTAAATATAAGTTTATATTATTTTAGTGTTTCTATATAAATCATTAACATCAAAATAAAATCAATAATCTATAACACAGTCATTTATGTTTTCTACTTAAGTAAATAGCTCATAATTATCCATTCCAATTTTGAATCATTCAACTTCATAAAATTAACTACTTTATATGTTGAATTCACTATATATAATTCTTCCTTGTTTAATGTTTAAATAGCACACAGTCCATATGTTATTTGTGCATTGATGATTAAACTCATAGTTTATAAACATATACACACAACATGTTATGTGTATGTGTATATATATACACACACTTATATATAATCATAGTAGTTTATACATATAAGCATAGTCATTTATGTATATATACACTTGTAGTGTTTTATACATATCTTCATAGTCCATTCATATATATACTCATAGTATTTTAAACATATAAGCACAATCATTCATATATATATATATATATATATATATATATATATATATATATATATATATATATATATATATATATACACTCACAATGTTTTATACATATTTAAATAGTTTGTTCATATATATATACTCACATTGTTTTAAACAAATTCTAAATTTCAATCTATAAACATAATATCACACTTTCATATGTTTGATATAAATACAAGGTATATATATATATATATATATATATATATATATATATATATATATGTATATATATATACATATATATATGTATATATATATTATATATATACATATATATATGTATATATATATATATATATATATGTATATATATATATATATATGTATATATGTATATATATATATATATATATATATATATATATATGTATATATATATATATGTATATATATATATAGTTCATATTTTTGAAACACTTAGATACACACACACATACACATACTTTGTTCCAATTTCAAGATTACACAATCATAACACTTTAATTTATTTTTATATATTCACACTTTCATGTATATACATAATACCTATGTTATATTCAATTGGTAAGATATAGTCAATACATATATATATATATTCATTATCCCAAATGTCTCAAAATTTATATTGGCATATGTATATATTTTAGTCCTTTAACTATAGTGATCATTGGGTATATTAACCTTAATGTATCTTTTTGGCATCTTAGGTTAGACCCTAGCTAAGAAGGGGATTGTTTAGGTCCTCCTACTCAAACCTAGTCCAACATAGGATTTGCCCTAGGATGTGGGTCACCTAAACTTGGGTCATCTTCTAAAGAAGGGTGGCTTACTTTTGGATCTATCACCTATACTAGACCTAAACTATCTTCTTATTTGAAAAAGGGGAGAGAGATTGACAATAATGCATAGAAACATGTAAGAAATGAGGTGATGCACCAAATGTTTTGATCCTTATACTTTCATAAGAAACACTATAAGACACTTTTAAGACTAATAATCATCACTCCAGTCACTCTTTTATCATCTTATACATAAGTATTTCACAACAAGGTATTGACTAGCTATTAACCTAACGTGGGAGGGCAGTTGTCCACTTACACACTAACCAACAAACTATATATGCACTTAGAATGACCTATGAGAACTACCAAGACATTACATGAAGTTGAGAAAACTTAGATAGAGGTAAAGAAAACATACATTCAATTGACCACATAAATGAATTCATAAGACACACTTCAACTCAGCTTGTAAAATGGAAGAATTTAATCTGTTATTACATCAAATAAGTGTTACAATATAAATATTGGTAGAGTCTAGTCATGACAAAAAGAGGGATCCATTTATAGGCTTAAAAACCTATATATATAATATAATGTGATGAGAGAGATGAGAATGGATGCATGTGAGAGTGGAGAAGGGGTCATAATGACTGAGATCACATCTTCCTTGAGCTCCTGATTGCATTAATATCACTAGGACTCTATCTATCATGGAAGGATGGATCATGAAGGTCAAGACCACTATAGGAAATATCCATCCCTACCACATGAATCCTTATTTATATCTTATACATTAATTCCCTTCACTATAAGGATAAAATACTAATATTTATGTACTTAACAGATCCATAATCATAAATGCTTTGAGTGACGATAGGTACATGCTTGTTAAAAATAAGACCATGTATAAGGATGAGACATGTCTACCACCTTATTAAAGTATTATAAAATAGGTATTTTCTATAGATGAAAACCAATCTAATTTATTGGTTTTCATATATTCATTACATCGATGAGTATCCTATCCTACATCTGAGCTTTAATGGTGACCTTATCCCTTCAAAACATTGCTCTAGTTTTAGCTTGACCATATTTGATTTCCATTTGAGTCCATGGATTTTTAATTTTAATGTTATCTATTGATCCTAATTTGGGTCTTCCATATTCATTAAATTTGGTATCCTTACATTGGTCCTTGATTTAGCCTTTAAGATTATGACTCTTTTTAGATCTATATTCAAGCTTTGGACCCCACTATCAATCTCATCTAGTTCACATGATTATGCCATGTGGTGACCTTGCACACCATTGATTCTACCTTCTCATGACTAAGAATTAATTTTTAGATCCTTCATAATTTATATATAACTCTTGTTACACCATGATATATATATATATATATAACATCATATATATATATATATATATATATATATATATAACACCATTTTTTATCTCTTCATAACTACCTTCTTATCGAGAGTTATATGTAGGAGAGTTCATCCTTTAGAGCATGATGGAGGGAGAGCATCATCAAAGAGGGTGATATAGATGGAGATGGTGAAGGAATAAAAAAAAACTGATAAAACCCATGCACATGCCACACTAGATTTTATATGTTATATGCATTATGTATGGATTATTATAGTTAGTATGTTTTTAAAGTTATTTGAATTTAGATATTATATTTTGTGTGTTAGTGAATGTTAGTTTAGTTTATTACATACATGTAATAAATCTTGTATGTGATTACATTGTGTTTATATTACGTAGACTTAGTGCATAATGTTGAAATATGATTATATTAGGTTACTTTACTCTTGTTTTTTTATGATTTTGGGAATGTAAATCTATGTGGATAATATCTAGCTACTATTATATATAGACTAAAAAAAATGTATTTACAATGTTTTAAAATATTAAGCTTGCTATTATTGATATTCAAGAATATCAATATATGCATTAAGCTATTAAGATACTGAAAGACATAGATAGTTTATATAAACTAGTAATAACACAAACGATTATATTTTTATGATTAGAATAAACAATTGTTTAATTTACCATTTTTGATATAAGAAGATAATAGACTTTGTGTTAGTCATATTACTATAAAAGACAAGGTTATTATTATTATTATTATTATTATTATTATTATTATATATATATATATATATATATATATATATATATATATATATAATGTTGTAGCAATAATTCACATAATCATAATACAAAAAATTCACAATACTACATGTAGACATCGAAAATATGCACACAATAATTTTGAATGTTGAGGTAGCCTTTGACCACCGTGGGACCCTCTCAAGACTAATCTAACCCTCTAAACCCTAACCAAACTAACCTTGAGTTAGTTTAACTTAACTAGATTAACCTTGCCTTTTTATCCCTTTCTACCCCTTGACACTCGACTGTCGATAGTTAGGGTAACCATCGACGTTCACCTTAACTATCAAGGATCAGGGTCCACCTCCCTAACCAAAATCATGCGAACCATCTACTTTGCATTTATAATTATAGCTTGTCTAAATCCTATTGTGAGTCTTTGTATGGATAATTTATAATTAGATAGCCTATTTGAACCTTCACTTCCACCTTTTGCTTATGCCTATAAGAAGAAAAGATCTAGGAGGTGAAGATCATATGCAATTATCATCAAGAGATTGTGTATCTAGAAATTTATTTATTTTACATAAATTTCCACCAAAAATCCAAAAATTCAACAATCATATTAGAGAATCAATTTATTGCCTCTCCACCAAGCTTTCAGGTACCGTTACTCTATCAAAATCAAGCTAGAATATACCCATAGATCAACTACCTCAACTATCCACCCAATCAACTTCTAATAAGATAAGTACTTTATTTTAAATATTCATCTACTTTATTTCCATTTTTTAAACAACCTAGGCCTTACCCAACTTTCAAAATCTATCTTTTGGATCTCATCAATTAACAATTTATCAACCTAGATCTTCACATAGTAACTTTTGATGGTTGACTCAACCATCGATGTTCTACTCAACCACTAATGATCTTATCAACTACCAATGGTCTCCTTGATCTTTGATGGTCACCTTAACCATTGACGGTCACCCTAACTACCAATAGTCACTATGGCACCAAAAACTAGTAAGATCATTTAGCCTACCTACACCTAATCAAACCTAATCTTATTTTTTCATGCCTATTCATAGACACCTTTCATATTTTCTAAATAATAGTCCAACCTTCTATCACT
Source organism: Torreya grandis (assembly GCA_037957365.1). Lineage (NCBI taxonomy): Eukaryota > Viridiplantae > Streptophyta > Pinopsida > Cupressales > Taxaceae > Torreya > Torreya grandis. The sequence continues at coordinate 3,596,788 of JARHVA010001287.1, read as the reverse complement.
AGTATTAATTAGTTTATTGATGATTTAATCATTTTGAGTATATTTTTTAGCAAGCACTTTTGTATTCAGTTTTAGTACCTTTTTGATTATTTATGCAAGTATCTTTCTTTTATGTTTATGAATGTAATTGTTTAAAACATGTGGATTAACATCCCCTAAGTAAGATCTCACTTCTAGGATCTAGTTATCGCTAGGCAATCTACCCAACTATTTATCTAATGAACAAGTTTAATTTAGTGATTTATTATCTATAGGTCATCCTCCCAAGATAAATAGGAGCTCTTCATAATCTTCTGATATCAATGCATGCACTATCAATCAAGTTTTTCAATTATACCCGTACTTAGTTTTTTCTATTCCTCTTTTCCATAATATGCTAGAAATTCATTGAAACATTATATCATGCTTGATGGGACCATTGTGTCTCTACTTGTGTTCTTTCTTGCTTACATTTTATCTTTATTGTTTTCTCATTAATGAAATCAAAAATTTCTTTTGGGCTCAAAATTAAGTGCATACATAGATTGATTGAAATTTTAGTTCACATAGCTTAACTTAAAGTCAAAGTAGTCTATCATAGATTCACTTTTTGTCACACACACCTAAACTAAATCACTTTCATCAATTAAATATTAGACATACTTGAGACAAGGCATGACTAATATTTCATCACCTAGTGGTAACCTTACCTTTTCCCGATGATCCTACTTGGAGGTCATTACCAAGGAGAGGACCAACTCAACTCTCTGGTTGAGTATAATCTTTGGATATCAATATATTTTGGCTAGGAACTTGACACCCTTATCATTTTAGTGTGTTAAGTGAGGGGGTAGGCCCCAATACCAAGCCACATATTGATTCCAATATAGATCTCTTTTGAGTACCTAAACACAACCTGAAACAAACCTTAGACTTCCTCTTTAGTACCCACTCTACAAACCAATTTCAATCACACATCTTCTTAATAAATAAACCAAAAATGTGATCAATTAAAACTCTATGACTTAACATATATTTTAGAGTGTGATTTGACTTCTTTGATCATTTTCTTATCTTCTCGTTATTTGAGTAGTAAGGCTATTTATGCTTTCTATCTCTCTTATCTTATATGGTTCTCACTCACCAGTAGTAAAGAGACCTTCTAGACTAAAACCCATCACCAATTCAACCTACCTCTTCTACCTATTCATCCATAAACTATGTTTCCAAACTAGTAGACTCTCCTCACCCCTTAATAAGTCCTACCTTCCCTTGGGAGGTCCCTCAAGGAGATGCACATTTTTCCACTTTCCTAGATAACAATCCCATAGCTTTGCAACATTAGCTTAAAACCACATCTTACCATATTCTATCTCCAGCCCCATCCATAGATCTAACTTATGGCATGCCCCCCATCTCATGGGGAGTACCTCTATTTCCATGGTTACTACATAACCATTGACTACCCAAGCTTCCTCATCAACCAACAACCCATTTGAGACTAACATTTAAAACCAACCAACCCAAACTACCACTACCCTTATACCTTCTACTCCTAATAACCACTCCTCCACTATAAGAGTACTTAGCTCTATAACTACCAAGCTTCCTCTAGCTAACTTTAACCAATCAACCACCACTCTACTTTAAGGCCTTATGGTGTCCATACCCTCTACCTTGCCATCGATCAGCACAAGAGTCACCACCCTTCCATCGATCACCAACCCAACTAGCACTCCTATCTAACAAGCATCCCTTGGACTATCTTTTGGATATATAATCTACAAGGAAATGTACTCACTATCTAGATACCTACCTCTACCTACCCTTATATGTCTTCCACCCAACCAATAACATCTACTTACTCATATGTGGTAGCCTCCCAACCTTCTACCTGCTACCCATATGTCTCTCAACCACCATAGAAATATGCATCTTATAACCATTCAAGTACACAACCCCAAGCAAAATTAAATAAGATTCTTATGGATAAAATGACCACATTAGAGTCATCCATCTTAGGTGCTCACAACATCTTGTTATATGACCAAATATGTAATGAGCCTATCCATCCTTTTATACCTATTAAGCCATATCCTCCCCAATGGGAACTTACCAAATTCTCTAAGTTTCAAAGCAAGGAGGATCCCCAATAGCACCTTAGGGAATTTAGGCATGATTGTTAGCTCATCGCTTATGATGATGTCGTTCTCCTCTACACCTTCCCCATGTCTCTATCTAGTTCAACCCTAGATTGGTATAGTGCCTTTCCCAAACATTCCATCTTCTCTTTTACCCAACTAGACCAAACTTTCTTAGATCACGTTTTGATCAATATCTCCAAAAAAGTGTCCATCACTAACCTCTATTATATCTAGTAGTTTAAGGATGAATCCATTGTCAAATTTTTGGCTCATTGGAGGAGCCTTAACAACCAACTATCCTTTTCCCTACCTCAACTTGAAATCATAAAGATCTTTACTTAAGCATGTGCCAATCATATCTCCTCTACACTACATGTCCAAAGCTTCTAAACCTTTGATGAAGCTTTTACCATGGTACATAAGTTGGATAACCAAGCCATTGATGAAGAACTTAAGCTCAAAAAAAAGAACTCAACTTATAAAACCAGTGAGGCTTCTTCCTCTAAGTCAAGCCACTAACCCAATACCAACACCAAGAATAATGGAACCATGAATGGAGTCATCCTTAAATCTGATTCTCCACCTTCTATTGACTAATCAAATTCCTCTAGTTCCTCAAAGCAAAACCCAAATAACTAAACTTGGAATAACTAGAAGTAGTTCACTCCACTTTGAGATTCATATGCTTCCATATTAGAGAAGTTATTGAAATCCAATATCATTCAACTTAATCTTATCAATCCACCCCAATAATTTGACTCCTCTCATCCCGCACCTAGTTGGTACAATGAGAATGATTTATGTGCCTTTCATCAAGTGATAGGACATGATTTTAGTAGGTGAAACACCTTCAAGAGACTTATTCAATCCCTCATTGACAAGGGGGAGCTTACATTGGATAAACCCAATGCACCATCAAATTAAGCCCTTCATATATTCAAGCAACCCTTCCCAAACCATGTTCCTACCAATAATGAGAGCAACAATGTTGAATGCTCTCATGATACCCATATAGTTAACATGTTCCTTGACACACTCATTGCTAAAGAACCTATTGATCAACCCATTTATTTCTCACCCCCTCTACTTATCAAGGTAGAGGAATTACCTTCCCTTCCCTTAAATACCCAATCTAAGGAAATACCATCTTCTTCCCCTCCACTTATTAAGGTAGTGGAGCCACTGGCCACCCTTTTAACTGATATACCAAAACAACTAATCATCACCACCTTACCTTCACCTTTAAATATCGAGAAAACCACTCCCCATTTGGAAACCATTACTGAAGATAAAATCCCTATGTCTACTCCTCCTTTGGAGGAGACACCCATTTAAGCCTTACATCCTTTGATTGAGGAAAAAGATGAGGATACCATCTCTATGTCTCCACTTAGAGGTCTCTCTTTTAGGTCCACACTTTAGGGAATAAAACCAACCTATAAAATCTTCTATAGGATAGTGAATAAATTAGATTTTGTCTCCAACCCTAACATGGATTTATCCACCTTTTGGTAGAAATTAGGTCTCCCCTATATTACCTGACTAGAGCCTCTAACCATTTCTCAGTCTAACCAACCTGACACTTCTATTAACCAACCACTTTCCATATCTACCCAAACTACCAAACCCTCTAGCTAATAACTAAAACCTTCACTAAACTAACCAACCCCCAACCACTTAAGCCAACCAAGACCCAAGTATCCAAGCCTTCTCCTATCATCCCAACTAGGTCTGTCAAGAATCTTGGTATCTTACCTACATCAAGCCTTACTCACCCATCTATCAAAGTGGACCTAAACCCTCCAAACCCACACAAAGGTTTAAAGGCCCAAATTTTACCTCCATCAACCTTACCCTTTACTTTAGGGCCTCATTCTTATACCTTGAATAGGAGACCAATTATCTCTACCTAAACCTCACCACCTCTTTTGGTGACACCTTCAAGGTACTCTTTGATGTAGCTCTTTTAATTTCACCTATAGTACCTAGGTTACCTACCTTCCAATATTCTACCTACAGCTCCTCAACCTCTTTGCCTAAACCAAAACCATCAACCTTACCCAAAACACTTACTACCAAACCCATTTATAGGAAACCTTCCCCCTTAACAAAAAAAGCCAAGACCACCACACCTTTAGCTGAGTCCTACTCAACCATCCTCTATAGGTTATTATAGACTTCTCATTTGGCCCTACCTCCCATCATACCCTTTGACCCTTTAGCTTCAAAACTTTCTCAGTATAATGATCACCAAATTTGTGCTTATCACAAAACACCTAACAATGACATGAAGAACTACAAGGATATCCAAACCATTATCCACCAAATTTATGATGAGGATGATATGTTAATAGATGAACCTCTTATTAGCCCCATACCAATCCAACCACCCACCATATCTACATAACACTCACCTACTCTTCCATTCTCACCTAATAATGAAGATGAGTCTGACCAGTCTACTACCTCAACCTCTCCTATCCAGATTATTAACAAGGTCAAAAGAGCACAATAGAAAGATAAGGGGAAGGCTAGGGTGTCCATTCCTTTGACATACCCTTCCTCAAACTCCCAACCATCTCCATATTTGACAAAACCCAAGGTGTCCATATTAGGTGTCTCCCTATCTAACCCTTTAGAATCCATTAAGAGAGTTATCCTCAAACAACTTCATTACACCCCAGTGAATATGAGCTTATATGAGTTAATCTCTACTTCTCCCCACCACCATTTATTTCTAATAAAAGCTCAATAATCCATTGAGGTCTAGCCCAAAGACCCTCAACCTCTTTTTACTTTTATTGATGCCCTTCAAATTTCTAACCTTGTTACCTTTAAGGATTTATAAATACCCTCCATCCACCCCAAGGACCTAGATCCTCCTATTTTCATCACTTTTTACATCAACTAAACCTGCATCAAATGGGTTACGATTGATGGGGGAGCTAGCATAAACATCATCTCCTCTCACACCTACAACCAACTCAACCTATCAAACAATGTTATGTATGAATCCTCAGTTGTCCTTCATTCCTTCAATGATACCATGGACACTACATTAGGAAATATTATCCTTCATATCCATATAGGACCTTTTAGACTCCTTAAACTCTTTTATGTTGTAAAAGGTGAATTCCAACACAATGTCTTATTCGGATGACCCTAGATTCATTCCATGGGTTATGTTCACTCTACCCTCCACCATTGCATTAAATTTGAGTATAAGGGATAGGTCATCACCATCCAAGCTGACCCAAGTCCTTTATTGACATGTAACATGACCTACCACCCCAATGATGTCCTCATACACCCATCTAAAATACCCTCAATAGCTAAAACTCAACCTTCAACTATTAGAGCAGATATCATATCCCCTTCCATCAATTAGGAATCAATTAGTTACTCTATACTTCACACCAAATCCCTTCCATAGACCCTTTGAAATCTATATTCCATCATATTTTATTAGGGGAATATCACCTTTTAGCACTTGATGCTTTCCCTACTCCTCATACATATGGGCAACTTAACAACCAATTAGGATATAACCCTAATATCAAAACTATCCTTCCCTTTAGACCTCTACACCATTAGAACCACTTTGTCTATGGGGGAATTTGTTAAGCATGGAGTATACTGAGAGGGGGGGGGGGTGAATCAATATATCATATATCTTATAAAACTTTCCCTTAATTAAACATTCAAGATATGCAATAAAACTAAAACAATAAACACCATACAAGAGAGACACACCAGATATAACATAGAAACCCAATGTGGGAAAAACCACAGAGAACAATCTCAAGTATATGAATGAGCACCAACCCATAAAGTATTTGCAAGCACCAACCCAAATACTATTCATGAGCACCAACCATTAGGACCACCAACCCCTTTGTCGAGCACTAACCCAGCAATAATTCTTGAGCACCAATCCATAGGAGCACCAACCCCTTTGTTGAGCACCAACCCACAAGAGAACCAACCCCTTTGTGTAAACCACACAACTATCTCTCAATGTTGTTATCTCAATAAATGATAGTTCATTACAACATCTCTTTCCTCTCTCTCACCTTTTCTCTTCTAAGCTAGATATAACAAATACAAATCATATTCATCTCTCACAAATGCTCTTCTAAGCTAGATAATACAATATCAAATCAACCTCTATCTTCCATATTGTAAATGGATTCTCAAGCCTTTATTTATAGCTATCCAAATGACCTTTGGCCTTCCCCCTTTGTGACCCTTCAATCCTCATGGAAAATGGTGCCAAACTTGTATGACCCTTCATATCCTTGCCTTTGAAAAGTCATGTGGTGACCCTTCATGAGAAAAAATGTCCTTCCCTCTTTTGTCTTTACTTTGGTGACTATTTGTATGCCTCAAAGTGTCCCTTCATGAGAAATTGCACCCTTCCTCTTTTGTCTTCACTTGGTGACTCTTGGAATTCCCCAAGATGACTCTTCATGGGAAAATCTATCCCATCCTTCTTTCATCTTTACCTCATGGCTCTTTGACTTCTCCATGGGCCCTTCTTTTGTCTCATATCCAACCAAAAATATATTCATTAATATTAAATAAATATTAACTCACATTAGCCAAGATATAACAATTACAAACATCATTAAATGCAATAAGGCCTTTATCACCAAAAATGCTAGACCTTTGACATTAATGACAATATTTCCAACAATCTTCCCCTTTGTCATTGATGATAACCTCAATCTTAAAACTGCCACATCTTGTCACCTATACATACTATCATCTAAAAACATACAGTAACTCCCCCTTACTATTACAACCTATACCTGTTCCCTATACCTATTTTTGCACTTATACCTATACCTGTTATTCTCCCCCTTTGACATCAATGGCAAAGGGCCTACCTGGAGCTAACACTTAGCTCCCCCTCAACTGATGTTGAACCTTAATGGTAGGAAGTAAAGGGAATTACTCCCAACTTCTCTCATAGATACTCAAATGTGTCTTTTGGTAGTGCCTTTGTGAAAATATCTACAATCTACTCTATAGTACTAATATATTCCATCTTAACCTGTTGATCTATAACCTGCTCTCTCAAGAAGTGATATCTAATGGGAATATGTTTTGTTCTTGAATGCATTACTAGATTTTTTGAAATATTTATAGCACTTGTGTTATCAAAAAAAATGGAAATAGGTTCATCATACTTTACCTTGATATCTTCCAAAGTTTTCTTCATCCAAAGCACTTGAGTACAACATAATACTGCTGTAATATATTTTGCTTCAGTTGTAGAAAGTGATACTGAGTTATGCTTCTTACTTAGCCATGATACTAAGCTATCACCAAGGAAGAAATATCCTACACTTGTACTCTTTCTATCATCTAAGCACCCTTCCCAATCTGAATCTATATAAGCAACTAAAGTGAGATCTTTACCTGTGGGATACCATAATCCATAATCTAATGTCCCCTTGATATATCTAAATATTCTTTTCACCAACTGAACATGACTATCTCTTGGAGATGATTGATATCTTGCAACCATACCTACTGCATGCATGATGTCTGGTCTCAATGCTGTCAAATATAAAAGACTACCAATCATAGATCTATACAAAGATTGATCTGTAATAGGTGAATCTTCATCCTTGCTCACCTTATTTCTTGTACACATAGGTGTGCCAACTAGTGCACAATCCTCAAAACCAAACTTATTCAACATGTCCTTGGCATATTTACTTTGAGATATGAAAATTCCTTTATTTGATTTAAATATTTGCAACCCTAAGAAAAATGATAATTCTCCAAGCATAGACATCTCAAATTATTTTTGCATTCTATCAAAAAATTATTTTATCATATTTTCAATATTTCCTCCACAAATGATATCATCAAAATCTAACACAATAATCAATTGATGCTCACCTTCTATTTTGATGTAAAGATTAGTATCAACAAATCCTCTCTTGAATCCTTGATCTTGTAGGTACTTATCAAGTCTTGCATACCAAGCTATGGGAGCTTGTTTTAATCCATACAATGCTTTCTTTAATATGCATACATGTTACTAATATTTGAGAGAATAAACCCCTCAAGCAACTCAATGTATACCTCTTCTTCAAGATTCCCATTTAGGAAGGTAGATTTGACATCCATCTGAAACACTTTGAAATTTTTAAATAATGCTTATGCAAGAAACATTCTAATAGCCTCTAACCTTGCCACTGGTGCAAAAGTTTCTTCAAAATCTATTCCCTCAATCTGAGCATATCCTTTACATACTAATCTTGCTTTATTTTTGGTCACTTCTCCATTTTCATTCAACTTATTTCTATAAACCCATTTTATTCCTATCACATTGTGATCTTTTGGTCTAGGCACTAATTCCCAAGTATCATTATTTTCTATTTGATCTAATTATACATCCACAGCCTTAACCCAATGCTCATCATGTCTAACTTCTAAAAAAATTCTAGGCTAAATTTTAGATAACAAAGAGAAATTAACTTGTTCAGATTCACTTACCATCATTCTTCTGGTCTGAATTCCTTCTTTTATATCCTTGATGATGTCACTTTCATTATGATTTTTTTTAATGTATTTGGATGCAATCTTGGTGCCCTTTTTCTCCTTCTCCTTTTCCTCATCTTCCTCTGATTCTTCAAAGCCTTCCTCTTCAATGATTTTAGGAATGCCTACTGGATCATTGATTCTTTGTGTTCCATCTTCTTCTATCCTGACACTTGCACTTTCAACAATTTTCTTGGTTCTTTTTTTATAACATTTATAATTTTTACTTTTACAAGAATAACCAAGAGATATACCTTCATTTGGTCTAAATTCAAACTTACCAAGTTTTTCATCAGTTCTCTTTATGAAGCATTTGCTACCAAAAACTCTAAAATAATCAACTGTTGCTAGTTTGTATTTCCATAGCTCATAACGAGTATTATCACTATTGAATATTAATAAATCTCTATTATAAATATGCACTATTGTACCAACCACCTCTCTCCAATATTTATTTTCTATCTTGGATTCATTTAGCATTGTCCTTGCCATCTCCCGAACTATTCTATTTTTCTATTCAACTACTCCATTTGGTTGTGGAGTTCTGGCTGCTGAATACTGTCTCTTTATTCCATGATCTTCAAAAAACTCAATAAATTGATCTGACATGAATTCTCCTCCTTGATTTGATCTTAGACACTTAATCTTTAGATTAGTTTCATTTCCAACTATTGCTTTGAAAGCTTTGAACTGTCTAAAAACTTCTAATTTTTTCTTTAAAAACATTATCCAGGTCATACGTGAAAAATCATCAATAAGTAACATGAAATATTTATCACCTTGAGTACTTTGAGTCTTCATAAGTCCACATAGATTAGTGTGAACAAGCTCTAGCATCTGAGTGGTGAAGTACTCTTTTGTTTTGAACCATCTTCTAGCCTACTTCCCATGTTGACAAGGTCCACAAAGTGTGTTAGATGGCTTTGTGATCTTTGGAAGATTCCTGACTGCTTGCTTTTTGTAGATTTTGACAAGATTTGAAAAATTTATGTGCCTCATTCTCCTATGCCATAGCCAACTTTCTTTAATCTGACTCAAACAACATTTTTGACCTTTGATGTCTGATAGCATATATAAGTTATTACCTGTTCTCTGAGCAATTGCAACCAATACATCCAAATCTTTTCTTCTAATTTCACAACCTTCTACATAAAACTTTAGTGTGTGCCCCTAATCACACATTTGACTTACAATCAAAAGATTATGCTTAAGACCTTCTACATATAAAACATTTTCAGTTTTAGTTCTACCATTATCTAAACTTAGTGTACCTTTTTTAGAAATTCTAGCAGTAGTATTGTCCCCAAATTTCACTATGACACCATTGATCTTATTTAAGGATATGAAATTACTCTTATCTCTTGTCATGTGCCTCGAACATCCACTATCAATAAACCATGACTTTTCTTCATTTCTTGCATGCAAAGCTATTTGGACCAATATAGAACCTTCAGGTTGTTTCTTCTGCCATGTTTGAACCTTTTTCTTGATGAATGGAGCCTTGAAACTCTAGTCCTTCTTGACTAACTCAAACATGCTTCTACAATACTGAGCTATGTGTCTGAAGTTGTTACACTTGTAACAAATTATGGTCTCTTCATCAAAGCTTGATAGAGGAACAAAAGAGTTATAGCTTTTGCTTGACTCTACATGACCTTCCTTTTCCTTATTTTTGAGATTGTTATCTCTTTTTTTACATTCTAATTTATTATGACCATATCTATTACAATAAAAATAGTAACCATAAAAATAGGACCTGTTTGTGAATCTATGACCTGATTACCTTTTATAGCTTTGTTCCTTCCATCCTTTTTTGTCCTCTATATTCTTCACTTCTTCCCTTCTTGTTTCCTCATTCGTAAGAGCTTCAACATAGCTCTTCTTATTTTCAAAATCAATACATGTCTTATCTAATATTGCCTTTTGGCTTTCTAATATCTTATTCAACATATTAGTGCTATTCTCAAATTTTGAATAATTGACTATGTTATTATTGACTGATTTCTCAATCTCTTCTTTTAAAGAGGCAATTTCAGTAACATACCTTTCACATTCTTTTCTTGTTATTTCCAACTGTGCCATTAGATCTTCTTCATTCTTCTTGGCTTCTTCAAAGTGTGCTTGTAGATCTTCGATTATCTCCTTTGACTCCTTTTCATTTTTCTTCATCTGGCGCTTCAATCTTTGATTTTTATTTTCAACAAATTTCAACTCTTCTAAGGCACACATGAGTTCTCCTTCCATATTTACTTTAGCTTCATCCTCTTCTTCTTCTTGATCAACTATTCTTTTGCTTGTATAGGCATCTTTATGTATGGCCATCTTGTGCTTTCCTGATCTACCTTCAAGCTGTAAAACTTTTTCAAAAAAAGAACCAACTCTAATACCAATTGTTAAGTATGGAATATATTGAGAGGGGGGGTGAATCAGTATATCATATATCTTATAAAACTTTCCCTTAATCAAACATTCAAGATATGTAATAAAACTAAAACAATAAACACCACACAAGAGAGAGACACTAGATATAACGTGGAAACCCAATGTGGGAAAAACCATGAAGAATAATCTAAAGTATATGAATGAGCACTAGCCCAAACAATATTCACAAGAACCAACTTGTAGGAGCACCAACCCATAGGATCACCAACCCCTTTTCCGAGTACCAACCTAGCAATAATTTGTGAGCACCAACCCACAGGAACACTAACCCCTTTGTTGAGCACCAACCTAGTAACAATTCATGATCACCAATCTATAAGAGCACCAAACCCTTTGTGTAAACCACACAACTATCTCTCAATGTCGCTATCTCAACAAATGATATTTCATTACAACATCTCTTTCCTCTCTCTCACCTTTACTCTTCTAAGCTAGATATAACAAATACAAATCATATTCATCTCTCACAAATGCTCTTCCAAGCTAGATAATACAATATCAAATCAACCTCTATCTTCCATATTGTAAATGGCTTCTCAAGCCTTTATTTATAGCTTTCCAAATGACCTTTGGCCTTCCCCCTTTGTGACCCCTCAATCCTCATGGAAAATGGTGCCAAACTTGTATGACCCTTCATATCCTTGCCTTTGAAAAGTCATGTGGTGACCCTTCATGAGCAAAAACATCCTTCCCTCTTTTGTCATTACTTTGGTGACTTTTTGTATTCCTCAAAGTGTCCCTTCATGAGAAATTGCACCCTTCCTCTTTTATCTTTACTTGGTGACTCTTGGAATTCCCCAACATGACTCTTCATGGAAAAATGCATGCCATCGTTCTTTTATCTTTACCCCGTGGCTCTTTGACTTCTCCATGGGCCCTTCTTTTGTCTCATATGCAACCAAAAATATATTTGTTAATATTAAATAAATATTAACTCACATTAGCCAAGATATAACAATTAAAAACATCATTAAATGTAATGGGGCCTTTATCACCAAAAATGTTAGACCTTTGACATCAATGATAATATTTCCAATAGACTTAACAAATCACTCAGTGCTCCTACCACCTCCCTTCCACCTTGACCATTAACCATAAATTTTTATTACCTTGATAAACCAAGTTTTGCCAAGATATACCTCCATCAGTGTGATTGGAAAGGTTTTAATATTGGATGATATGAACATGGCCCAAACAAGTTGGCCTCTATTGAGACTAAGAAACCTCATAAGAAGCATGAACTTGGTTTTATCTTGCCTAATAATAAGGAATCCAAACAACTCACCATCACCATTATTGAGGAGGATACCCCTTCCTCACTGACCTTGCCTCCACTTGTGTGTGAGGATGATGACATCATCCCACCTAACTTTTTTGGTCAACATGATAAGCCTTGGATCCCTAACTTATCAAAAGGAGGGGGTGATTCTAACCATCCCTTTGATCCATCCTAAAATGATAGGAGAATACTCTCTTACCATTAACACTATTTAGTGTTAAGATGATGATTCTATACTCACCTACCTTAGTGCCCTAGATTCTACAATCCACAAATCCCTTCCTCTCAAGACTTTAACGATGTTGAATTAATCCACCATAGATATCAAATTGAGTACTCTGAATAACCCCTAAATAGTCAAAATTAATTGATCATTAAATATCAAGGAACTTTATGACTTCCCCACCTTTTTCCAAGACTATAGTATAGTATTCACTTGGTCTTATAGTGATATGCCTGGGATTGACCCTATCATTACTACCCATAACATTGTCACCCACTGTGATGCCAAACTTGTTAAGAAAAATATTCAATGCATGCATCCTAACATAGCCCTTCTCATAAAAGAAGAGCTCTAACATTTCTTATCAGACAAGTTCATTCAACCTATTTATTACCCCTAATGGGTCTCAAATGTCATACCTATAACTAAATCCCTAAGGGGACTATGCATTTGTGTGGAATTTTATGATCTAAACCTTGCCTATCCTAAAGATAAATTTCCTCTATCTAGCATCAATTAGCTTGTTGATCTTATAGCCAGACATGAGATATTATCTCTCATAAACAAATTTTCAAGGTACAATTATATCTTAATCACCCTCAAAGATCAACACAAAACTACTTTTACCATGCCTTGGGGAACATTATGTTATAGAGTCATGCCTTTTAGGTTAAAAATATTGGTACAACTTACCAATGTGCCATGACCTACATCTTCCATGTTTTAATCTATAATATTATATAGGACTATGTGGATGACCTTCTTAGAAAATCCAAACTCTGAAAGGATCACTTATCCATTCTTAAGATCATCCTCAAGTGAATTATCCACTATCATTCCCATCCTAACCCCAAGAAGTGCATTTATGCGGTCTTATCAAGAAAGCTTATTGGCTTCATTATCTCCCTTCACAGAATCAAGTCAATCCCACTAAAATCAAAATAATCCTAGACATGCTTCCTCCTACGAACCTCAAGCAACTCTAAAGCTGACAATTGAAGCTTCAGTTCATTCATTCTTTCATTTCTTAGCTTTCAGACTGGTACTAACCCTTCCACCACCTTTTAAAGAAGGATTTGTCTTTCAAGTAGAATAGAGATTATTAAAAGTCATTTAATTCACTCAATAAGTACCTTTTATCACCCCTATCCTTACTCCTCCTAAATATGACCAACCTTTCTACCTATATATCTCTACTACTAACCATTCCCTAAGGGTAATGTTGGCTCACCGAGATAAACAACATAAAGAGCAAGTTGTGTACTATACTCACATGCTAATATAGTAAAAAACTTGGTATACTTGTAATGAGAAACTGTGTTTAGATTTAATCTTCATGACCACCAAGCTTTCACTACCTTCTTAGCCATAAAACCTATGTCATAACTAAAACCAACCCACTCAAGTAAATACACTTCAAGCCATAGCAAAACTAGCATATGGCCAAATAGCTCATACTCTTAGTAGAGTTTGACCTTGAGTTCCTTTAGTAGAATTCCATCAAGGGGAAATTTATTTACAATCAATTGGATAAAGCACCATTAATAGATAATCAATCTCCTCCCCTTGAGTTCCCTAGTGAATCCATCATGGCCCTATCTCAAGTTAATTTCACCTATAAAGTCACCATATTCTTTGACAGATCTAAATGTCAATGTGGAGGGGGAGTAGGTATCATCCTTATCCCCTTTGATGGTGAACTTCTTCCTTTATCCTTCAAGCTGGATTTTGAATGTATCAACAACATGGATAAGTATGAAGCCCTAGTGATAAGCCTTCAGACCACCTTAACCCTCATAGTCAAAATAATCAATATCTTTGATGACTCCTAACTTATGGTTAATTAGATCAATGATTCTTAGTAGTGTAAAAATGATGTTTTGCAATAATATAAGCAACTAGTTGATAAACTCCTAGCATTATTTTAACATTACCACATCTAATCAACCCCATGATATACCAATGAGTTTTATAACACCATAGCTTCCATTGCCTCATATATACCATCTACACTATTATAATCTAAGCTATCTATCATTATTCATAGGATTACCCAACCATCCCATGTTAAGCCATATTCTTCCACCATTTTTAATGTGGAGGAGACCCAACCTGACCTTTGGTACCAACAAACCTGTGACTACCTAAACCTTGGCATTGATCCCTTTGGACTTTCTAGGAATGCTCGAAGAGTGTTTATTTAGAGTACCTCATGTTATACCACTATGGGAGGGATTATTTATAAATGTGGCTTTGATGGCTTCTTCTTTCGTTACCTACATAGTCATGAAGCCTCTCACACTATCAAAGAAACACACAATGGTATATGTGGGGATCATTTTAGTGGCCTTATTATAGCTAAACACATCCTCCATCTTAGCTATTAGTTTTTTACCCTTAACCAAGATTATTGTGATTATGTGAAAAAGTGTGTCAAATGTCAACAACATGCTAATTTGCATCATGCACCCAACCATAACCTTTGTGTTTCCACTAATTTATATCCATTTTCATAATGGGGCATATACCTTATTAGGTAAATTAATCCCTATTCATCATATTGACACCATTCAATTATCACTACAATCGAGTACTTTACCAAGTGGTTAGAGTCTATTCCTCTAGTCTTAACCAGAGAAAATAAGATTATCAACTTTATCAACCATCACATTATCTATTGTTTTGGTGTTCCTCATAATATTATCACTAACAATGGTAAGTCCTTTAAAAATAAGAAAGTCCAAGGTCTATATGATGCATTTATCATTAAGTTAAGCTTCTCACCCTATCACCCTCAATCTAATAGGTAGGTGGAAGCCTCTAACAAAACTCTTAATAAAATGCTAACTAAAATGGTCAATAAGTCAGGTTAGGATTGGCATCTACACATCCCCTTCACCTTGTGGGCATATCACAATAGCATTAGAACCCCTATGGGTACTACCCCATTTTCTCTTGTTTTTGGGGTAGAGGTGGTCTTTCCTTATAAATTCCAAATCCCCTATCTTCACATATCTTTTCAGGAGCTTGTTTCAAATAATGATTATTGTCAGCACCATTTATCCTAGCTTGAGCTACTCGATGAGCATTGCCTAACATCCCTTACCCATCTTCATATCTACCAAAAGCATATCAATCATGCTTATAATAAACACTTTAAAGCATGAGAATTCAACATCAGAGACCTCATCCTAAAGGAAAATCAACATGTCACTAATATGGAGAAAATAAAGTGGGGAAAGTTTGTTTTTAATTGGCTTCGACCTTATATCATAACCCACAAGTATGGATCAGGAACATACTAGGTGTCTTCTCTCAAAGGCACCCAAGAACTTGAGCCCCTCAATGATTCACATCTTCATCCATTCTTTTATTAGGAAGGATCAAGTTCACCTTTTGTTTAACTTAAGCTCATCCCTTGTTATCCATATACATTCATCTCCCTCTTTTAGGGGCAATTAATTAACAATGAATCATGTGATTATCTATCATCGACACATCCTAATCTTTAATAATGGGTATCATGGCTCTACCCATGGCATGGTTCTTATGGTACTTTCCATGCCTTCACAAGATGGATTCCCATGGTTATTGTCACCTAAGATTCTTTACACATAACCAACCCTTTTGTGCTTTTGGTTTTACCACCATGAAGGTGAACCATTAAGCCATCCTAAACAAGTCTATGTCAAGAAAAAATCAAAGCAAAATAACAAAATTATTATCATTGGTAATCATGGGTCATTCATAGCATTCATAGATTATTAACTTGAAGGGCATCTATTGAAAACCTCTTTAAAATTTCCAAAACCTAAGGTAGAATACTCCCTTGAAGGAAAACTATCAAAAATCATTAAGCATAACACATAAACTTAGAGCAATCCCTCCAAGGATGGCTCATTAAGCATTTATCAAAAGCATAGCAATTTCTTGGAAGCTTCTTACATTGATCTATTTCCCAAATACAACAATTAGAAGAAGACCCATTATCATAATCAAAGCAAAAGAAAAATAATCTTGGAAGACACAATCAGCTCTCAAATAACAAGATAAGGTAGAAACCATAATCGGCTTCCACAAGTAGACTTTTTGCATCGATCAGTCTACATAGCTTGGCATAGTATTATTTATACTGACTGTTTGGACACATATATAAGAGGCATGCTAGACTCACAAGAAGATTCCATTTTTACCCATCCCCCTATATACAAGAGATTGTTGAGATTACTTAACATTATGTGGTCAAGATAGCTTTCTTATCCAATTAATGAATTCTAATGTGAAGCATTCAAAGGGATATTGTTCATTAAGTCAATCCAACTTTGGTTTTTGTTTTAGTCCTTATCAATGAAGAAGCATCATGTTGTCTTCTTACACTATCATAACTAGTTGACATTTTCATTATGGAATTTGACCTTGTATTATATTATCTATTCTCCCATCTAGTTTTATTAATTAAAATATATCATGCATTTTATCATAAATATTAACAACAAAGAACCATAAACATACCCATAACTTCCTATATTACCATGCCATACATGATAATCACATCCATAGATAATAAAATCAAAGTGAACATGTCTAAACATAATGAAATCCAAAATACTTATTAAAAACATTAACATGTCATAATCATAACCATAATGACAACCATAACTATGACCAATGTCATAACATCCATTAACATCCAAATAATTAACCATTTTTCCATGACATTTTTAAAGCCTACTAATGTAGTATATAAATTAAGGTTTAGCAAATCATAAACATAGCCATAAATCTAAACCATCTCATGCCTAAGATACTAATACATAACAATAACATAATACATTATCACATCATAAGCATTAATCATTAACATCAAACCATTAAACCCTAACATCATGACCATCAATGGTTGCCTATTTACACCCTGACTATCGATAATCAGGATGCTCAATTTTTCATGTTGAACTTAACATAGACCTTTAAAAAAAACCAACCCAATCTAAACCACCCATGGAGACAACCTTCTCCACCCACCCTGACTAATATGTCACCTCACCATTGGTCCATTTTGGCCCAAATAACATGCTTTTTACAACACTTTGTGCCTAATCCCTTGACTGTAGTGACAACATTTCCATGTTAACCACCTTTTAAATTTGCACCACCTCATGCTTACTTGACCCATTTATGTCTTTCATGAGCACTTCTTACCTCAGATACCCATTACATTTGACCTATTTTTATTTTCCATAGGAGCACTTCCTACCTTAGATATCCATTGAAAACACTAACCTTGTCTAGGAGACTAATAGGTGTACCCAAATACCATGTCTAAAATGTGGTCATGCAATACATTGGTCACTTGTACCTTATATTTGACCTTTTATTATTTTTTTTAACTATGGTAACTTTGTCTTTTCATGATCCTGGATATCACACCTTTTATCACACTTTGTGAATTTATTTTCACTCTAGTGCCTAACATATCACCTAATTTAATGATGTTCTACTTTCATCATCACCCTCACATACATTATCAATCCCTCATTTGATTTGTTTTTTACCTCATTGCCTCCCATTTTGAGGGAGACACCTCCTCCCATATTCAAGACAATCAATAAACCTTTGACAAATATTAATTTTTATTTTGCATCTTGTTCACTCAAGCTTCATAACAAAAAGGGGGAAAATGTAGACACTAAAAATATGCACACTAAAATTTTGAATGCCAATGTATCCATTAAACACCTTAAGACCCTCTAGGGACCAATATAATCCTCTACACCCTAACTAAGCTAAAATTGATTCAGTTTAACTTAGCTAACTTAACCTTGCATTTTTAGCCCTTTTTACCCCTTTACACTTGATCAGTGATGTTCAAGGTAATCATCAATGGTCACCCTAAATGTTGACAATTGAGGCCACCTCACTAACTAAAATCATGCAAACCATCCACTTTATTTTTACAATTATATATTATCTAAATCCTATTACAAGTCTTTACATGGATAATTTATAATTAGATAGCCTAGTTGAACCTTCACTTCCATCTCTTGTTTATGCCTATAATTAGAGAAGAGCTAGGAGGTGAAGATCATCTATAATTTTCATCAAGAGCTTGTGTATCTAGGAGGTTATTTTTTATAGGTTAATCACCATCAATAATCTAACAATTCATCAATCATATCATAGAATCAATTTGTTACCTCTCCACCAAGCTTTCAGGTACTGTTACTTTGCCAAAATCAAATTAGATTCTACCCACAAATCAACTACCTTAAATATCCACCCAATCAACTTATAGTAAGATAAGTACTCTATTTTAAGTATTCATCTACTTTATTTTCATTTTTAAATCAACCCAGGCCTTACCCACATTTTAGAATCTATCTTTTGGATCTCATCAATTAGTAATTTATCAACCCAGATCTTCACATAGTAACCATCAATGGATAACTCAATATTTGATGGTTTACTCAACCAACGATAGTCACCTTAACCACTGATGGTCACCTTAACCATTGATAGTCACCCCAACCACCGATGGTTATTATGGTACAAAAAACCATCAAGCTCATTTCACCTACCTACACCTAATCAAACCTAATATTTTGTGTTCCTACCTATTCACAAACCCCTTTCAAATTTTTTGAAGCATACTCTAACCTTCTATCACTAGTATTAATTAGTTTATTTCTAATTTAATCATTTCTAGCATATTTATTAGTAAACACTCTTGTATTTAGTTTAAGTACATTTTTGATTTATTGATGAAAGTATATTTCTTTTATATTTATGAACATAATTGTTTAAAATGTGTAGATTGATAGCCCCTAAGGATGCTCTCGCTTCTGGGATCTAGCTATTTCTAGGCAATCCACCCAACTATTTATGTAATGAATAAGTTTACTTTAGTGCTTTCTTATTTGTAGGTCATCCTCCCAAGACAAAGAGGAGCTCTTCACAATATTTTTATTTCAATGTGTGCACTATCAATCAAGTTTTTCAACCATACCTCTTCTATTCCTCTTTCCCATAATAATCAATAAATTCATTAAAACACTACCAAATCATAACAATGAAATCATGAAATCAAAGTAACATATAATTGTCCCATAATAGCTTATGACTTAGTTTTTAGCAGAAAAATAACATAGTATGAAGTATAAAATTAAGCAAATAAATATGAAAATAATGTATATAACTCATCATAGTCCTCCTAAGTAGCACTATCCTCAGATTATTGGTCCTATAAGACCTTTTCTTTTGAAACTTATCTATTATGTAAATGAAGTTTGTGAGTGTCAATTACTATGATTGGTTCTACCATGACCACCTTAAAATTTAGACCCTGTAAAGCATTCAAATCCATCACATGTGAAGGATCAACTATATACTTTTTAAGATAAGATACATGAAAGATATTATGTAATAGAGGTAGGGATGGTGGAAATACAAGCCTATAGGTTACATGAACCACTTATAAGACTTTGAAGGGTCCCACATATCTCAGTGAAAGTTTTTTTGACTTCCTAAATTTAATCAATCTCTTTTACGGCTTAACCCACAAGAATATTTTTATCACCTACTAAAAATTACCTAGCTATTCTTTTTAGACCAGCATAGCACTTCTACCTATAATTAGACTCAACCAATCTCTACCTAATTTTTTTGACTTGATCTTTTATTTCTAAAAGCATCTTAGGTCCAAATACTACCTTATCTTCCACTTGTCCCAGCTGATTGGTGTCCTACACCTTCTTCCATAAAGTTCTTCCAAGTTTATTGGTATGAGTTATTGTATACAAACTCAACCAATGGAAGGTATTCTTTCCACTTTTACTACTAATCCATGTAATACATATGAAGAATATCCATAACACATAACCAATTAACTCAATTTGACTATCAATATATGGGTGATATGTAGTACTAAAGTTTAATTACATACCCAAAGCTAAATTTAGAGTTAACCAAAAACTAGAAGTCATCCTTACATCACAATTTGATATGATCTTCTCTGTAAATCCATCTAATTGATACACTTATTTTATGAATCTCTTCATAAGTGTAGTGCATCATCTATCAAATTGCCTTGCATAAAATTTACTACCTTGGTTAGTTTATCAACTACAACCATAATCATGTCATGCTTATTTTATGATAATGGTAACCCATTCCATACTGATCACTTTCCATTTCCATTCTAGTATGTCATGTGGATATAATAATCTAGTTGAATGCACATGTTCATCTTTCACTTGCTGACATTTCAAACAACATGACATAAAGTTTTCTAGATCTTTCTTGATTCTCTTCCAAAAATAAAGTGGCCTAAGCTCTGTCCTAATCTTGGGTACTCTTGGATGTCCTAAATATGGGGCATTATGCAGTTATTTTAGTATTGTACTCTTCATATTCTCCTAATATAGAAAATACATCCTTATATTGTATTAAAAAAGATAATCACTCTCTAAGCTATATCCTTTAAACCTAAGATTTTGAACATTCTCAGGCCAAGCTTTCCAGACCTGATCATAGAATTCATCTCCTAGAGATAATTCAATCACTCAATCCCTAAAATTACTCTTGATAGTATCCATAATTGTTATGTACCTTTTATGACTTAAGGTATCATCTACTCTATTTTCCTTTCCTTTGATGTAATTGACATCAAAGTCATCGTCATACAAAAACTCTAACTAGTGTCTCTAATGAGCATTCAAATTTGGTTAGGTGAAGATGTATTTGAGTCCCAAGTTATTAGTTTTGAGCTCAAATGGTTTTTCCAACAAATAATGTCTCCAAAATTTTAAATCATGAATAATTATTGTAAGTTCAAGGTCATGAGGGGCATAATTCACCTCATAAGGCTTCAATTTCCTTAACTCACAAACTACCACTACACCATCCTATAAAAGGACTCCTCCTTATCCATCCCTAGATGCATCTATGATCACTAAAAATTGACCATTGACATGAGGAAATATTAACACTAGTGATGAATTAATCCTTCTTTTCAATTCTTGAAAAGCTACTTCACACTTATCTGACCAAATTAAACTTTGATTCTTGTGTTGTAGAGAGGAAACTAGATTAGCTATTTTTGAAAAAATTGAAATGAATTTCTGATAATAAATTGATAATCCCATAAGAATCCTTACCTCATGGAAATTCCTTGGTGTCATCCACTCCATAATAGATATTATCTTATGTGGATCAATTGAAATGTCATTTTATGATATAATATGTCCCAAATATTGCACTTTATTTTGGAAAAATGCACACTTAGACAATTTTACATACAACTTGTGCTTCCAAAAACATTTTAAAACTAGTTATAAATTTTGAAGATTATCTTATTCATCCTTATAATATATAATAATGTCATCTAAAAAAACCAAAAAAAATGATCTAGATACTCTCTGAACACACTATTTATGAGATTTATGAAAGTTTTTGTTCCATTCGTCAACCCCAATGGTAACACTTTAAACTCATAATTCCCATATTGAATTATAAATATTATCTTAGGAATATCATCATATTTTATATTTAACTAATGATATCCATCACTAAGATTAATCTTTAAAAATATTGTTACTCCTTGCATCTAATAAAAACTATCATCAATTAAAGGTAGTGGATACCTTATTTTGATATCCACTTTATTAAAATTTATATAATCAATGCAAATTCAAAGAGTACCATCCTTATTCTTGATGAAGACAATTGGTGCACCCCATGGTGACACACTTTGTTTGATCAACCCTTTGGAAAATAACTCCTAAAGTTGAGTCATCAATTCAACCAATTTAGTGGTTATCATTTTATATGGTGCCTTAGACTAAGGTTTCGATCTTGGTTTGGTATCAAAAGAGAAATCAAACTCCCATTTAGGATGAAATATTAGAAATTCCTCTAGAAACACATCATGAAAATTTTTAAGGAAAGGATAATCTTGGTTTCATAGTTTTTTCCATTTCATTTATCTTGATGATAAATGCTTGACATCTTTTTCCTTGGGCCTTCTTGAGTTGTATTGTAAAAATATTCTTAAGCCTTAACTCCCTTTTCTCATCCTAAAATAGTGTTTTATTTCCAAAATCATCTAGACACTCAACCTTTTTTAGATAGAAGTTAACCTTGGATTTATGCTTCACAAGCTAGTTGACTCATATGATCACATCATATGACCCTAGTGGTGCTACATAAAGTTCCACAAACATTGTGAATTATTGCAACATAATTTATGATTCAACTAAAAACTTGTCAAATTTGACTTTAGAATCATTCCCATATTATACCAACCATGCATTTTCCATTACTCCAGCTTTTATAGACAATTTATTTAGAATTCTAGAGCTATAAAACATTTTGTAACCCCTGTATCTATCAAAATGGAAACCAGATGTTCAAACAAAATACTTGACAATTCTATGGGTGAAGCTTAGAATTTAGCTTGTTGATTATCAACTTCCACATGAAGAAATATTTTTCCTTAGTTATTCCCTTTTTCTTCTCCTCTTCCATGTTTCACTGTTAGCTTCCATCTCATAGTCCATGCATAATCCTAATTTTTATTCAAACTCAACAACTCCCATCATTAACTTTTGTTAACCATACTATAAAATCCCTAATCTCTATCTCTTACTCAAACTTTCCTCAATTTATTAATCATTAACTTTGTTTAAAAATTCTTGCATGTTCAAATACCTTACATGCTCAAGTATTCTACTTAGAAATTCCACTTTAATCTTTATTCAAAATGATAACTAACACTTTAATCTCAATGTAGTCTATGCATGTTAACAACGATTTAGGTTTAGATCCTAGGTTAATGTTTAGGATAATTGAATCTATTTCAAACTTAATCAAAGATAATAACCTTATGTCTTTTATAGTAATATGACTAACATAAAGTATATTATCTTCTTATATCAAAAATGGTAAACTAGACAATTGTTTCTTCCAATCATAAAAAGATAATCATTTGTGTTATTACTAGTTTATATAGACTATCTAAATATTTCGTTATCTTAATAATTTAAGTTGTATATTGATATTCCTAAATATGAATAATAAAAATCTTAATGTTTTAAAACATTATAAAGACATTTTTATAGTCTATATATAATAGTAACTAGATATTATCTACATAGATTTACATTTCCAAAATCATAAAAAAACAAGAGTAAAGTAGCCTAACATAATCATATTGAAACATTATACACTAATTCTACACAATATATACATAATGTAATCACATAAAATATTTATTTCATATATATACTAAACTGAACTAACACTCACTAACACAAAATATAATATCTAAATGCAGATAAATTTTAAAATGTACTAACTCTAATAATCCACACACAATACATATAACATATAAAATCTAATGTGGTGTGTGCATGGGTTTTAGTAGTTCTTTTTTTGTCCTTCACCATCTCCATCTACATCACTCTCTTCGATGATGCTCTCCCTCCATCATGCTATGAGGGATGAACTCACTTACATCTAACTGATGACAAGAAGGTAGTTATCCCATTACACACACACACACACACACACACACACACACACACACACACACACACACACACACACACACACACACACACACACACATCATAAAATAATGTTGTAATAATAATTAACATAATCATAATATACAAAATTCACACTATTACCAACTCATAACAATGAAATCATGAAATCAAAGTAACGCATAAATGTCTTATAATAGATTATGACTTATAGTTTAATTTAAAAATAACTAATAAATATAACAACCATAATAATCCATGGATAATCAGGTAAATTAGCTTAGTGAGATATCAGGATGTAACATAGCAGGAGGGATAGATATAATATGACACTCTATGTTACATCCTGATATCTCACTAAGCTAATTTACCTGATTATCCATGGATTATTATGGTTGTTATATTTATTAGTTATTTTTAAATTAAACTATAAGTCATAATATATTATGAGACATTTATGCGTTACTTTGATTTCATGATTTCATTGTTATGAGTTGGTAATAGTGTGAATTTTGTATATTGTGATTATGTTAAATATAATATGACACTCTATGTTACATCCTGATATCTCACTAAGTTAATTTACCTGATTATCCATGGATTATTGTGGTTGTTATATTTATTAGTTATTTTTAAATTAAAATATAAGTCATAATCTATTATGAGACATTTATGCGTTACTTTGATTTCATGATTTCATTGTTATGAGTTGGTAATAGTGTGAATTTTGTATATTGTGATTATGTTAATTATTATTACAACATTGTTTTATGATATATATATAACAATGTTGTAATAATAATTAACATAATCACAATATACAAAATTCACACTATTACCAACTCATAACAATGAAATCATGAAATCAAAGTAACGCATAAATGTCTCATAATAGATTATGACTTATAGTTTAATTTAAAAATAACTAATAAATATAACAACCACAATAATCCATGGATAATCAGGTAAATTAGCTTAGTGAGATATCAGGATGTAACATAGAGTGTCATATTATATGACTCCCTCCTCCTATAAAGGTTGATATAAATAGACCTCTACCCAAAGGATATGATGAAAATTATTATTTTTACTATCACCAAGGCCATAGGAATTATATGAATAGATGGTTTACATTAAATAATAAGATTCAATACCTCATTGATGACCAACAAATTACATTTGATGATCCTCCAAAGGAATCTAGTTCACAACCTGGTGATACCATAAAAAAATTAATAATCATTTACAAGACCATTCCAAGAAGGAATCATAATTTAAAATGTCATGTAATGCACATCCTCATCCATCATATTATGGACCCCACTATATGGGATAATTGGTACTTACATGAGACATATCCCTCCTATGGTTTAGAAAACTACCATTTCCTTTGATGATAGTGAAATTAAGAATGATGACTCTAATACTAATTCTCTATTCATTTAAGCATACCTTGACAAACATATCATATATAGTTTTATGATTTATAATGGTTTAAGTAAAAAAAATGTCACCATAACATTACTTACACATTTAGGTTA
This sequence comes from Torreya grandis, assembly GCA_037957365.1. Classification (NCBI taxonomy): domain Eukaryota; kingdom Viridiplantae; phylum Streptophyta; class Pinopsida; order Cupressales; family Taxaceae; genus Torreya; species Torreya grandis. The sequence continues at coordinate 3,571,079 of JARHVA010001287.1, read as the reverse complement.
TACTCATCATGATTTACACCCCTATACTAAATTAGTTAGAACATTTGATGAGACCTCCAAGAAGGTTTTTAATGAGATTTATCTAACCTTATAAGTTAGTCTTGCACATGTGGTTACTAATTTCACAACTATACCTTATAAGGTGTCTTTAACATGTTATTGGGATGACCTTGTCTACACACTCTTTGAGTAGTAACTTCTACATTGCATGGGTGTATTAAGTACATTCATGCCAATAGGGTAATTAATTTTTCTAGTATTACATATGAGCATCCTCTTGAATAAGATAAATTCATGTCTAGGAAATTAATTATTAAGCCTATTAAGGATAATATACCACAAAAGGGTAAGTAAAAATCAATCCCCTTTACTAGGTGATTAATACTTGAGACATCTTCACATCATAGATAAATAGTGGGTTCCACAGAGTCCTATTCTTCTATACACTATATTCTTATATCCAGAGTACCTAAACATGTTCCTAATATTGTTATTTTAAAGAAGCCATAGAGTACATAGAGATGGGTTCTAAGAATCCCTATTCTTTTTATTAGTACTTCATTACCCTAGAGTCCTATTATACACACATCGAGCATCATAGATACTATAGTGACATATATTACACCTATATATGTTCCTTGGTGATACCGCTAGTTTCTTGCACCAATTTATAAGTGGGGAGATACCTTTGATCACCCTTTCAATGAGTTCATATGATGATCTTATCTCTACCAAACATACCAAAAAAATATAACATTCAAAAATCCAAAAATGTTTTTGGGACCTACATGTTTTATTGGGTCCTTGGCATTTATGTTTTAGTTCTATTTTGAGTACTAGCATATCATTTACTTCTACATATACATATACATAGGCATACACATATACATGATACACTTATAGATGTTGTGATTTCCCTCTAATCTCATTACTAAGACATTAGGGGCATCTATCTTCTATGATATACACATATACATGATACACTTATAGATGTTGTGATTTCCCTCTAATCTCATTACTAGGACATTAGGGGCATCTATCTTCTATGATATATATATATATATATATATATATATATATATAATGACCACTCTACACTATCATGTTTGAGCTTACATATGTACTTACACATGCCTATTATCCATGTTTATATCCTACACATGGCAATTGATATGTTATGTAATTGACATTTTTTTATAACACATTTGATCCATGAACCATTATGACATGTTTATGTTGGTTGCTTATTCTTTTATTTTACACACCTCCTTTCTTTTTACCTTTCTATTATCTTGATTTTATGAGAATTTGAATATGATTCATTAAATGTGGTCCATATGCCTATGTTTGCTTTCTCAAAAATTTGAATATGTCATTCATTTATTTTATGGACATTTGACTAAGTCATTTCCATTCTATTTTATAGAATTTGAACATGCCCCTTGTTTGTGGTCTCCTTGGACCATTGTCTTTTACTTAATCTTGAGTGCTCTTGTGTGTGTGCTTGTTTTCTTGTTGATATTGTACTATTACTATATATACAATTCCATGATCTTTATCATAAATCTTAGGCCAACATATGATCAATTTTTTATGTGATTCAATGATACATTTACCTAAACATGTTTCCTTCTATATTATATATGGTTACATTCACAAATTTAATAGTTTTATCACCCTTTTAAGGTGAAGAAACTTGTAGGTACTATTTTCCCTCAGCTCAAAGAAGGGACGTATTAGTGGGGGCATGATTGGTAATCATGTTCTCTACACTTTGTATGGTTCTTAATTATTAGTTAGGGCATGTCTTATGGACATGGCTTCTACACATTCATAATTTTTATATTACAATGGGGTCATGCTTTGGAAGCATGTTATCCATAATTATGTAGTGTTTTACACACACACACACACACACACACACACACACACACACACACACACACACACACACACACACACACACACACACACACACATTTACAAATTCAATGGGGGCATGTTATAGAGATATAGATTCCATACATTCATAGTTTTAGATTTAGTTGGGGCATGATTGGGAAACATGTTATCCATATTCATTAATTATGTTACTTATAATTCATATATTTAGTTTGGGCATGCTTTTGAAGCATGTTCTCCACACCTACTCAGTATTAAACATCTCCAGTTTAAAGTGGGGGCATGTTTTGAAAACATGTCTTAAACATTGGTACTTATATTAATTTTATATTTTTACATACATAGTGGAGTAATGATTTGGAAGCATTTCCTCCACACTTACATAGTTTTATGGATTGGCCAAAGCACATAGTTATATGATTCTGATATACATTTATGGTAAAATTCTATACATGATACCATTTTTATACATAGTTTTAGTATGAGACATATCTAATGTGAATATTATAAGAGACATGTTTCTAATATTATGAAATCTAAATCAATCTTAGATTCTAAAACTATTACACATACTGATACCTTGTAGACTTTTATAGATTAAATTAGTGATCCAATCTACTGCAATAGTTGGTTCACCTTTTTGGTATGGTTGGGGTGATTAAATCACTCAAACTTTCCAAATTTTTAGTTCATATTTGATCATCTAAATTTTATAATTATAATGATCATTGGGTTACATGGTTGAGCTAATATCAACTTCCATATGATAATTGACTTTTACTCTAAAGTTTGAGGCATGTGCATTCTGACCTCTCTCTATCTCTATCTCTTCAGATATATGCACTTTAAATATTTATATTATTTATCCTAATCTTAGTTTTAGAGACTTATAATGATACATATTTTATAAAAACAATTTTATAATCTATAATGTAGCTATAATGACACACATGTGTACTCCTAAACCTTGCTCTTTCAATTTCAAGTACTTTTGACCTAGATTATATGCACTAATTATATAGTGTAATATTCTCTTGGTTTTAGGTCAATTACAAAAAAGCACTCAAATCCATCTCCATCAAAACAATCAAATTCAACTCAAGCAAAGACAAGGTGTGTATACACACATAGGTACTTATTCATTTCCTGTAAACTAGAAATCTCATTACTAGATTAAAGTAGGGACCAATGTAGATGATATTTTTTGATTATGTAGTACCTCAATCTTGTACACTTAAAAGAGTCAGACACTAGTTATTCTTCTTAGTTATACACATGAATTATTTCTTCAAGCCTCACATCTACTCTATCTTAATCCCCTTGGCCTATATCTTAGTCTAACCAGACTTATATTGATGACGTAAACATCTTATTTGCCTAGAATGCTTAAAATATAATTATCTTACACCTTTACAAGTTTTGATCATATGTCTACTCTTTTTCTCCATGGGTACTAACATTTGGGATAGATAATAGAATCAACATTACTATCCTAATCCAAATGCAAGTGTCTAATTCCCTAAAGTCATCCAATTTTCAAATGAAACATATGAAAATGGTTATCCTAAGTTATTTAGTGTGAGTTATCTCTTGATAAGATTAGTATATATAATATCAACCCTCAATCATTTCTCACCTAGAAATTAGATCAAAAGGGCACTCAAGTTACCAAAAGCTTTCCTATTCTACCCTATTATAAAATTAATGAAATAAAAATCCTAGATATAGGTTTGAAGTACTAAAATAGTAGTCATAAGGTCATATTTTCCAAGTTACAAGCTAGGTCATTATTGTAATTGTTTAACACACATTTCATGATTCACACAATCCAACACATATGGGAGAACTACATGATTTTAAGTCCCTCTTCTAGAGTATTACCTATGTAGGCAATGCCCTTTAATAATAGGGTTATTCTGGGTTAACTCAACATTGTGTGCCTAATAACTCATTTTTCCTTGAGGTCACATTAAAGATGGAAACTTAGGATTTTTCCATTTCACCAGTAGTGATAGTCCATGACCCAAATCTAAAAGCACCAGAATGAAGGTAAAGCCAAACTTGTAACCATCTAGGTGGTCACTTCTTATTTGAGAATATATTTTTTACATGACACTAGCATCGCACTCAGATACTAGCATCAATGCGACTATCCTAGGCTGACACCATTATCCAAAAATACATAGACACCAAATCCATCATCTAATGACTAATCCAAAACTATATTCCTACTTACTTTCTATGTGTACAATATTTAACACTATGTTAGCATTAGAAATAACTATGTACTCTTTTTTATGTCATTTCCATATCTAGTATATATATACTTTCCATTAATATCCTATCTTAGTTTAATAAATTCAACATATGGTACATCTAATTTTAGGAAATTAATTAGCATACTATAAATCTAATATTCACCCTTGTGACCTATCATTTCTATATCCTTAATCCTATTTACCCAAGTATGATTCCTTTATCTAAATTAGGGTTAGATATAAAAGTGGTACAAATAGATTGTATTTGATATGTGTAGATTTTAAAATTTAATTTATATAGTACCTTAGTATTATACACTTAAAAATATCTAACATGGATGTACCTTTTAGTTACAAACAATTGTGCTACCAAAAGGTTCACGTTCACTATCTATTTATGCCTAATTATTTATCTCTTAGTTTGATCATTATTATTCTAATGGCTGAGCTTTATTTATTGTGAAAAAATATCTAAAGCTGATTATTATCCTTCACTTCCAGTTTTGGACTTGTACCTATTTTTTATCTTCCTAGACACTTGTGTCTTAAATAGACACATGCATTGACGTAGGTGTCCAATTTTCTTAAGAAGTTTCCATTTACAAAAAGTCATCATATTTACAAAAATAAAGGTATCTTAAAGGTCATCGTAAGTGCTTTAGTGTGATACATTTCTAAAATGGATTGATATATGTGCAAGATCAAATGTCATTTATCTGTCACCTAGAAAATACCTAAAAATCACATATAACTCACAAATAAATATACCAATAATCACTCAATCAAACATTCAAGTCATAAACATGATCTATTCATCCCTATTTCCATATTAGTAATAAGATCAGTATTTATACAAGTTTGAAGCAATCAAAGAGTAGGGCATGGCCATATTTTACAAGTTACAAGTTAGGTCACTGCATATATTTTATTATCACACATTTCATCCTTGTGCATACACAATCCAACATATAGGGAAGAAATACATAGGTCTAATCCAATATTTAGAGTATTGGCTATGTAGGTAATGCCCATTGACAATGGGATCCCTAGAGAAAATCAACACCATGAGCCCACTAACCCATTTTTCCTACAATCACTCTAAGGGTGAAGAGCTAAGGTTTGATCATTTAAAAAAGAAGGACAACCTATGCACATGATATGAAAACATCAAAATAAAGGTGATATAAAACTTAGAAGGATCCATTTAGTTACATGTAAATCCAATCAATATTTATTATAGGACACATGTGGTAGGGTTAAGCACTTGCATCAACATAATTATATAGACTAACACAAGTATCTGAGGCCATAGAAAGAATATTCTCAAAATCTAATTATTATTCTAAGATCACCTTCCATTCCACTTCTAGCCTATTCTATATCAAACTTGTATGTGCAAAGTAAACTAGATAAGTACTATTTTTCCCAATTCATTTTAATATCTATCAATATTTGTACTTTACTATTTTTAGCAATCTTAGTTGTATAAATTCATAATATTATTTGTCTAATTTTTATTTTTATTTTCTATCTCATTAGGCTAGTTAACCACCCTTGTGTAAAAATCTAATCTAATCCACTTAACCCTACATACCCCACATATCTAAATTTAGGTTTAAAATTGTGGTGAAGCCAACTTTGGTCTCCAAAACCCTAGTAGACTTAGGGTTTCCTATTTTCTTCTCATTTTTTATTTTTAAACTACAAATATTTTAAATTAGATTTCCATTAATTTTAAATAATTTAATCATCTATGCATATATCATTTACTTCATTTTCCAATAGGTCATAGTAACCCTTGTTTGTTATAATTAATACATGGATAAATTAAACAAAAACCTAAGAAAAGATAAGAACCAAATTTACTTCTAAAACTCCTTTTACAATGTTATAGAGTTAGTATCTAGATGACTAATTAAATATTCCAAGCCCTTTTTTATACATATATCATATTCATGTGATAGCTACCATCTTGCACTCATTATTCACCCATGTTTATATTGGATTTTATGGTCCACATTATTATAGATAGTAAATATGAATTATCTAACACTTTAGTATTATACACTGGGTAAATACCTATCATGGTTGTGCCCTTAAATTATAATACCTTCCCTTTGTTGAAAGGATCATGGGCTCATGTTCATTATCTCTCCAACCACTATTATTGTAATGACCATGCATTCTATATTGTGTAAAATGCTATAAACTTGATAATTATCCTTCTCTACTAGTTTTAGACCTGTACCTTTTTTAACTTTCTAGGCACTTGTATATCAAAAAAATTCCTACATTAATGAAATTATCCCTTTTCAAAATAAGTGTGTAGTGCCTAAAAATCATCTAGTTTACAAATGAAACATATCTAAAAGGTTAGCCTAAGTGATTTAGTGTGAGATATTTTCAAACGGGATTGATATATATACAATATCAACTCTCATTCATTACACACCTATAACAAACCTAGAAAACATAAAAAACTCATAAGGAAACTTACTAAGAGAATTATATTAAGCATTCAAGTGAGAAAATCAGCCCTATTCATCTCTATTTCCATATCAAGCATAGGAGCAATATCCCCATAGGTTTAAATTAGTAAAGGATCATCCCATAATACAAATTTTCTATTTTAAAAGGTAGGTCACTAAATGTAATTGATTATCACACATTTCATCATCATGTACACACAAGCTAACACATAGGGGAGAACTAGTAAACATGAGGACCTCTTTAGAGTATTGGATATGTAGGCAATGCCCACTGATATAAGGGTCCTTGGGGTAGCTCAATTCCATGTTACCACTAACTCATTTTTACCATAATCACTCTAATAGTGAGGAATCTAGGGTTTTATTATTTGACAAATAGTGATAACTTATGCATGCAATCTAAAAACATAATAAGAAAAAAAAAACTAGAAGGTTCTAGGTGGCCACATCTAGATCCAATCACTATTATGTATTAGATACTTGCATCTAACTTATACACCAAAATAAATAGAATTATCTAGATCCAATACAAGCATATCAAGCCATATAATGCAAAATTCCAAAATCTAGTGACTATTCTAGAATTTTGATCAAGTCCACTTCCAGCCTATTTTATCCTAAATATGCATACGCATTTGAACTATATAAGTAATCTTATTTTCAATTTATTAAAATATTAATCAATTTTAATACTTTATATTTTTAGCATATCTCAATATTATAAATTTAGAATATCATGTATTTGAGTTTATAAATTAATTAACCTAATATATATATATATATATATATATATATATATATATATATATATATATATATATAGATCAAGTCCACTTCCAGCCTATTTTATCCTAAATATGCATACGCATTTAAACTATATAAGTAATCTTATTTTCAATTTATTAAAATATTAATCAATTTTTATACTTTCTATTTTTAGCATATCTCAATATTATAAATTTAGAATATCATGTATTTGAGTTTATATATTAATTAACCTAATATATATATATATATATATATATATATATATATATATATATATATATCACCCTTATGCTTATTCATTTATATATTCTCAACCCTAATAAACCCTTTTACCAAATAAAATTTAGGGTTAAACATTTTGTGAACCTGATTATTGGTCTCAAAACCTTAGATATCTTAGCATTTCATTTTTTTATTTTCCTACAAATTTTGATTTCTAGTTTTCCAAGCTATCCAAAAATTTAAAAATAAAAAATTGTCTTTTTCTAAAAAAATAATGTTCAATATGGATGAATCTATAAGTCATTTGTAATTATAGTTTTAGCTTGTTATTATGATTACTTAATCAATACTATCATCCAACACAATAAATGAATCTAAAAATATAATAAGAGTGTTTTAAAATGAAAACAAAATTTAATCTTTTTTTCTAACTCTTTTTATAATACAATAGAGTTGGTATCCTGATGCAAATGTGCACATTCTCAACCATTTGTTCAACCTACCTCATATTCATGTGATAACTACCATTTATATTCAAGAAAAACTAGACAAATCTATAACTTATCCTACTCAATAATATTCAAGTTTAGAGAAGGTAATAAACTAATAAATCCACTTCATAATACATTTATATTAAAGTCATGACTAATGATGGATCTGCTAAACCTACACTAAGGGATCTTATATCACATAATGGTAAAGGAGAGCTTTCCAAGTCCTCTATTTAGATGTCATTTTTTGATAACCCTTGCTAGGTCTTATGATTTTAAATAATATTAAGCAAGTTAATCTACTAAAAACTATGCAAGCTAATCTATTAAATTCATATGCAAGTTAATCTAGTGCTCACCAAATCTTGTGGCACAAATGGGGAAGATAATAAAAATGCAAAGATAACTCTATCTAATATAGCATATAAATGATCTAAGCAAAGAAAGATATACTTCAATCCATTAGTTTTAAAACATATACTTATCAAAATATAAAGGGCTAGGACAATACTTACCTTGTTAAAGTGAATCCATCATGCCTCAATCTCTCCCTTAGCCAATGGTGCTTTGTAAGAGGTTGTTATGGAATTGTAATGATCACAAGGAAAAAAAATATAGGTTATAAGACTTCTCATATGCTCTAATACCTCCACAAGACAAGTGTTACTTATTTAAGGCAAAAACCTAATCAATGAAACCTCATATATATATATATATATATATATATATATATATATATATATATATATATATATATATATATATATATATGGATTGAACATAAACCCTCCCAAGAAATCAGTAGACACAATCGACCTGATTGACCTTATTAGGCTAGAAATAGAGTCATTAGGTCTTGAACTATTTTGTCTTCGGTTGACATAGTTTTGTAACATGTGAAAAATCCCAAAATGGGGTAAACATGGTAAAATTAGTAAGAAAAGAAGTAAAAATTATTTTTTTCTTAGGCAAGGGCTATTTTGGGTGGTGAGATGCTTAGGAAAGTGTATAAGCAAGGTTTTAATGCTTGGGGAAATGGATAAGAGTAGTTTGTATTGGTTTTACGTGGTGCAATAGGGGCAAATAATCCTAAGAAGTGCCAAAGGTTTTTCAATCCCTTTTTTGGTGCACCATCTAAGGTGTGCACTCAGAGAGATTGATATTCAATAGGTTCCCATAAAAGAGATCATCAATAACTAATACATTTTTAAAATATTACGTGTATACACCATCCCACACCCATTATTCACCCATAGCCTATATTGAATTTTGTGGTCTATGTTATCACTACATGAAAATGTAAAGTCTTACAACCTAATATTCCACCTATTAATATACAATAGGTGCCTCCTGAATCTAAACTTGTGATAAAATATAAGGTCTATGACCTAATTAACCAATTGAGAAACATGCATACTAAGATCTTCATCCTCAAACTTCTAAATCAATCCACCATTTATAAGGATATCCTATATGAAGCATTATGTGATACCCAAGTTCCAAGTGTCATTTAACAAAGATATTATGGATATAATAATTTTTATGTTACTTAAACATAGGATGATATGTTTACCCATAATAGACATAGATCAGGTAGCAAAACTATTCCTAAAGATGACTTACCATTTTATAACTATCATCAAATCATTATCCATAGTAAAAATAAATTTGGGGTATTCTAAAATCAAATTCAAAAATATAAGAGTGAAGGTCACATATATATTGTGCCTGAGAAGGTAAAAATATGTAATACTTCCAAAGATTCACAATAAAACCATCCTCCAAAGTGACTAAGGCATGGAGATCTAACTATTAATACTAATATTGATGGGGTACATTTTCAACACCTTAAGTTTGATAATGTTAGAAAATTTAATTCTAGGTGGGATTAATTAACCCTTAGCCTTGGTATTAATTAAATAAACAATAATATATTATTTATTACTATAAGGTGTAAATCTCATGATAATAAATAATAGAGTTATAATTATTAAATTTTTATCAATCTTTAATTAAATAACTTTATCAAGGAGTGACACATTATTTTTATAACAGTCACTTCCCTTGGTATTTCAATTTAAATAGGGTTTTACCCCTATTGTGAAACTAACCTCATGAATATGAAATATTAATCATATTAAATCTCAAAGAGTTTTGTAAATTTTTGTCGTGGTATAGAGCCAGTGGGGTGGAATTAATTGGCAGGCAAGTGGTGAATTATATTTAAATTAATTTCAAGTTTTTTCATCCTATAAAGGACTTTTACAGCCTATGTTATGGCCTCCTACCTAAATAAATCTTAACATAATTATTTTCAATCATTTTATAGCCTGTTTGTTTCTAGAAGAGGTCAAGTCTTGTCTACAAGTCTCTTGGAATCATACGTAGAGCCTAAGAGGGACTATTCAAGCACTTATTTTTTTATCCTCTATGTGAGGTGCCATTATACATCCTATGAAGTTTTAAAAATTCATTTCTTATTCAAAATCAAAATTTGAAGCTTCCTATGGCTTCAATAGGCAAAGTTAGTGTGATTGGCTGATTTACAGAAGCTATGGTGGTCTCTTTTGAGTTTTATGATTTTTTTCTACCACCTAGGTGCCATAGTACAACTTGGGTTATTAAAAATGTTCAATTATTTATCAAAATTTTAATTTTTAATCTCTATTCTTCCTCATTGCAAGCGTTTAGGAAGGTTGGCAAATTTTGGATGTCTTTAGTGGCCTATATCATTTTATGTGAGCATTAATACTTCTATATGTATACCATTACTATCTATAGATACAGGTATGAAATTTTGTTGATATACTTTATAAAAGTATTTAAAAAATAAACTTATTTATTAAATCCTTGTTTTCCAACCCAAGGACCCCAATTTGGGAAATAACTAGTTACCTAAAGTTAAAAACTTTTATTGTTTTTTACTTTATTAAAAAAATTACATGCACGCACGCACGCGCACACACACACACACACACACACACACACACACACACACACAAATTAAAAATTAGATACAACAACATTTAAATATATATTAGTGCATGCATATTTTTAACTAGGCTCTTAGAAGGGTTGGGGTCTTTCTTTTTTATATAAAACATGTAACTAAAGAGGTTCCAAGTTAAAAATACCCTAAAATAAATATTTTTTTGACTTGGTAAAATCATTTTTTAAATTTAAATTTTAATTCAATTCTATTTTTTGTTTTATGTGCCAACTTTTCACAATTTAAAACCCTAATTGACCAATCAAATTTGTTTTGAATTTTGACCTAGTGAATTTTTTTTCAAACATAGTCATGTAACCAATCAATCCATAGGTTTTATAACATTTTCAATACATATACATGGTCCATTTTATGATTTTAAACCTACTACTATTAATTTTATAAAAAAATTAATAAGTGTCTAGATGGTCGTTCTGAGTGTGACTCTTTTGACACCTAGTTTAGTGTAATTTTAAATCAATTTTTTGCATTATTTGGCATATATATTGTGTAATTAAGTATAATTAAACGTTTTATTTATTTTATTTTATAAAAAAAGTATGAAAACCCATTAAAAAGGTTATTTTCTTAGCATTGTTCTTACATCAGAGTATTTTTGCGACACTTACAACACCCTATTTTATTGTAATTTTTTAACTTTATCTAGCAATAAATTGAACAATTATTATGTGATTTCACTTTAAAATTTGTTTTACTATCAAATTAAGCTAAAGATAACACTAAAATATTTAATTTTAAACATTTTTTTATCATCTTGTTATAAATGGAAGCTATGGCTTTGTCTCATTTTTTCTTAAATAAATCTCAAATATTTAATGGAAATAATTATAATATATAGAAAATTTTGTGTTAAATTAGAATTTATGGCCTATAATTTATGTAATATTATTGTTGGAACTGAAAAATGCCCTTATAGATGACATGTGACCCCTGAGCTTACCAATGCTTTTCAACAAAAAAATAGGAAGCTATGTACATTATCATGTAGAGTGTTAAAGATGAATTCCTTCTCCACATTGGTAATCAGGAGTCTCTTAGTGATTCTTGAAAAATCATTGAATCCATGAATTAATTCACTTATCTCTCTAATATTATTAAGTTAATCCTTGAATTTCTAACTACACCTATGAAAGGTGATCATTAAGTTGTGAATTTGTTTGTCAAAATTAAAAACATTAAATTTCAATTAGATGGATGTAATTGTAATTTAATTTAGGATAAATTGCTTTATTTTGTCACTCATTTAAATATTTATGAAAATTTTATACACTTAATTTCAATTTTGAATTCTAAGTAACAAACTAAACAAGGTATTCTTAGCCTTACCACTTTGTCTACTCTAGAGAGAATGCCTAATTATGACCAATTTTGATTCTAGAGAGAATGCCACTTAGGCACTTCTCACCTTAAATAATGTTTTTGATAACAATAAAAATCATAAATCTAACCTTAATTTTACTAAAGGTAAAAATGGGAATAATAAATTTGGTAATAAGAATTATAAACTCAACTTTAAGGAAATTGTAATCTATGTGGTAAATTTGATTGTAGAAGGGAATATTTTTATAAAAACAAGGATATAATTAATAATAAATATTCTAAAAATAACAAAGAGAATAAATCTAATAAAAAAATTAGAAGAATCAAAATCTTAATCAGACTAACAATCAGGATTAAAATGTTATTGTTTTATATATTATTTTATTTTCTTCAAATAAAAATGAGTGGATTTTAGATAGCGGTGTATCGTACCATATGACTTGCTTATTTAATATTTTATGTGATTATAGAAATATATCTAAAAATTTACTTAGGAGATAATTCATTTTTAGAATCAACTAAATAGAGAAAAGAAAAGTTTTCAAATATTACTATAAATGATGTTTTCTATGTGTAGACACCCAATTCTGGCCACAACTTACTTCTAACAAGACTTCAAACTGATTTCTACTAAAAATTTAAAATTAAGCCTAAAAATCACTAAACATCCCAATTTTATTTTTGCATATTTCATCAATTCTCAAAATCATGTTGAGGCTTCCCTATTTGTGATATTAGCCCATATGCAATAGTAACCTCCCATGAATTCATCTCTAATCACCTTATAATGTAACAAATTGCAGTTTGGCCTATAGACCCATTAAGAAGGACACTTGATCAAATATTAAAAGAGATAAAATGTTAATGAAATTGAATCATATAATTAAACAATATTAAATGCTTGGTTGAATACTCATTTTTAATTAATGAATATCTAAAAGTGGAAATTCCAAAAATCAATATCAAGCCTTTTCATCATTGTCTTTATGAGTTGTCAAGCTCTTTCAAAATATCCAAAAATATCTAATTTGAGAGCCATGCCTAGTAATTGAAAATCATAATTACATGAAAAAATATTAACTCAACTAGAGTTATCCTTAACTCACCTAGGGTTAGTTTTAACCCATTCCATGTTTAAATTCAACCTTAACTCACCTTGGGTGAGGGTTAAATTTTGGAGGCTATAAATACAAGGCCATACCTATTGATTTCTAAAATTTGATAGTGTAGAGTTATTATGTACGATTTACTCCATAAGCTTCATGCAAGTAATGTTACCATGTAAAATTCATAAGCCAACTAGCCAAGTCAAGGTACCAAAGAAAGATGAAGCCAATAAATCTCTATTGATGAAGGTTTCTTGATGCACAAACTGAGCAAGCCACTTCAAAAAGCCATTTAAAGCTCCAAGGAAGGAAAAAGAGTGATTTATTTTGTGTTTTAGTTGTGCTTTAATTTATATTTCTTATTACATATGCTCTCCCTAGTGTCTAGGTTAGAGGTTTTAGGATTTAGTGTGTTATTTTAATTTTGTTTTATTGGAATAACAAAATAATAACTTCCCCTCTATGTATTTCTTATTCATATAATGGCATACCTAGTGGGACCCACACCCCATAAAGTTGTTTCCAAGACATTTTAAGACACCCTACTAACAATTTTCATGTCAAAATCCAAACTTATTAATCAAAAAAGTGGAAATTAAAGGCTCAAGGATGTTTTTATGGAAATCAGAAAGTTTTTTTGTGCAGTCACATTCTTGATCTTTAGAATCATGATATTGCACAATATTTCTACTCTTATAGTGAAATTTTGTCATAAATTCTATGGTATTACATTAACTATCACATTTTTATGATTAACTGCCATGGTTTTTTAACTAATTATTTGTGTTTATATGGAATATTAATGATATTACAATATTTTGACTCTATAATCATGATATCACCAAAACTTTTACAATATTACTATAACTTTCATAGTATTTTGTTAAGCTACTACAATATAATGCTAACCATTTGATGCCATAGGGTATATTTGCATTATTATCCTAAGATCTATAGTTTTATCTTTATTTAAGTTATATTATATTAATAGTAAGGATTTTGTGCTAATTACTTTGTTTTATAGGTAGTAAAAATATTGTGCTAATAGTTGTAGTTTTACAAGAAAAGTGGTGATATTGCTCTGTGTTTTTGTGGTTTTGCACTATGTGCATACTTTTGGAAGTCCAAGAGTTGAAACTCAAAAGTAATTTATCCACTTATGTTTTTATTCTAGGCATAAGAACCCCCTAATGTATTTTATAGAACCCAAATACCAAGAAAAAATAGATTTAAATGCTCTAAGTTGCAAAACTCACATTTGAATTTGGTGTTTTAAAATCTTTTGACTTGAGTTATATATCATTTTGTTTAAATTTTTTCAACACAACACCAAGGGGCTAAAAATTTACGATATTTTAATTTTGGTGTTATAAAAATGAACTCTCACCTTAGTTAAATACTCATAAGAGTTTTCAATTTTATGTTTATTTGTTAAAGTGTTTGTTTAGCAAGATGAGTGTCATGTGTATGCTCTCCCCCATCCTCTTCAAGGAACTTGGGTGATAAAAAATTATCACTCTTTACATTTATCACTTTGGTCTAAAATCATGGAAGGAAATTTTTTAAGGCCCTCCCCAAAATTTTTATGATTTGGGTGACCCCAAAATAACCCTAAAGTCCTTTCACTTATCTTTATTTTATGCATTTTATCTTTTGGGCAAGAGTTCATCACCTCCTCAAAATTTATATAGGGAAGCGTTGACTTAAGAATTTATCTTCCAATATAATTTAAACCCCACTCCATTGTGGGGTATATAAATTGAGGGTGCCCCACTAGGATATTTGTTTTGAGAGGTTAAAATAAGCTATGTTAGTGGTACTCAGCCTTAAAACATAGGGTCAATTCAAACATCACACTACACTAATCAATTGATGGATGTAGTGTTTGTGAAAAGGACAAGACATTTTCATAATAAAATGGTTGACAGAGATCCATATGATGTAAAATTTCCCTAGTGTTTGCCACACATATGGGACCATTTATAAATGAATAAAAATTGATAGTTTAGATAACCCCACTTGTCATGGACATATTGTTGATGTAGGGTGAGTAGCCTAAAGTTTCATGTCAACATATGAAATTTTGAGAGAAGAGAGATCCTAAAAACCCTAATTTTCATGAATTTTTTACTTTTTAGATTAATAATTTAAAATAATCTCAAGAGAAAGTATATAGACATAATTTGATAGTATGATGTAACCTTGTCAGTTTTAGGATTTAGGACATTACACTTAGGTTTTTTTGCCATTTTGTCCATTTTTACTTACACGGTCTTGAGTTAAAAACTATTTGTTTATCATACCACATATAAAATGAGTCTTGTTTACACATCACTCCTTTGTTTGAAGAGGTTTTATGTCATCCATTTAACATCACACCTTTTCCTTTGCAACTTTATCAAACCTTTGTTTGTGTGTGTCACTTGTTTGAAAGGTGTGTCATTACACTACCAATTTCATGCCTTATAATATTTAAAACAAAACATTTTTAATATCTTTAGAGCATGATAAATTTGTTACATTATTTAAATTATTTCAAAGACTTGTTGCATTGTGTATAAATATGCAATTTCAAAACCATGTGCGCCTTTAGGATTTATGCCTAGTATCATCATGTCATTTATTATTATCTAGATTGTTATCTATTTTGAAAATAATAGCATTATAAATCAAGTTTGTAATTATTATTGACAAGTTTAGATCCAAATATTGATTAGTTAATGCCTATGCCTCACATAATTTTGGCCTAGGTGTTTACCTTTCACTTTTGGGTTGTGTAACTTAGACTAATTTATTGCTTGATTTAAGGACTATTTTTGCACCTAGATTTGGGGAAGTGATCTATCTTCCATATTCCTAAGGTTCAATGTATTTTTCCAAATGATCAAGTGTGTGTTTAAATCTAAATGCCTAGTTTTTGTCAAGGTGTTTCAAATTTGTTAGATTAAATCTCTTGCCTCTTAGACTTAATTTTGTTTAAAGGTATATATTTTGTGCCTTGTTTCCAAGATACCTAGAAATACCTATTTTTAGCCTATCTTTTGTTCCTTGTTTTCCAAAAGAACCTATAAACCTTTGTTTCTGTAGACCTAGTTTAGACTTGTTTGAAACACTTTCTACCTAAGTTGGCATTTTAGTTTTTACTCATCCACTTAATCTTTTTATGTAATAAATTTTACATTAGAATTTTAATGTTAGACTATTTTAGACTAAGTTTATCATAGGCCTTTTTAGGAGATAAAACTCCAGTCTTATGACTGAGTTAGACCAAGTTTATACCATTTGTCCTTTGACATTTTATTTTAAGATTTATATAACTCTAGACCTATCTTCACAAACTATTCATTATTAATTTGGATATGTTGCATTACACTCATAGTGGAGCCATGTACAATCCAAGTTATGATAACATGGTCATACAAGAGGACTTTTTTCAAGACCCCTAAGGTGATGATGTAGTTTGTGAGATAGATCCTTATCCTCCTTAAAATACTCAATATATGGAGTAAAGCCAAGATCCCTCAGCCAACTATTTGGTTAACATGCCTCCATACTCAGAGTAGGACTAAGAAAAAATGGCATAGTACCTTGATAGCATAGCATCAATTTTATAATAAGTTTAACAAAAACCATATTATGTTATGATGACATTGAAATATGATCCTTATTAGTTTGATATTCACTTGCTTGAAAAAAAGGATGTTTTAGTCAGAGATGTAAAGGTAGGGGTCATATTTCTAGCAAATTTCCCCCATGAAAATTTACCTAATCTAGTTAGAGTGCCTTTAAACATGCCTTATACCCAAATAATTGAATAATTTCCTATTATCAACCCTCAAGTATGATTTTAAATGTTGTATCAAGACCCAAATATTATTTTCAAAGGTAAGGGCCTCATGAAAGACCACTTTATACAAATGTAACAAGCATATCAAACCTATTTGAATCTAGCACATAATTTTAATAACATGGCCATGCCAAATGCTCCACTTATCAAGTTATATCCTTCAACAAGAGTATTAATTGAGTTGATAGGTAAAGATAATATAGGTATAGACCCATTTGCATAAAGCACTTGATTTAGTGACATGTTGAATATCCTATCTATCTAAGAAGTGACTACTTCTACATAGAATAATGTGCCAAAAATAGTGGATAACATGTAAGTGTCATCTAATCTAGGCCAAATTAGATTAAATACATTAAAAAATAGTCCACAATAATTTACCTTAGTTAATACCATGAATGATTCACAATAGCAGGGGTAGGAAATCCTAGTCCCAACCATAGTAAGCTACCTCTAATCCTCAACCAGTTACTTCTTCAAGCACACAACCTTAATGATTAAGTAGTCATATGTTGATTAGTATTTTAATTTAAAAAAATGTGACAAATTCTACTCCACATTTATAGGTGATGACTAACATTCCATAATAATAGGCACAATCTAGTTTACCATGACAACAAAGGTAGAACATTACACAACCTCAATAGCGGGTAACAAATGTTCCACATTAATAAGTAGTGACAAGTATACCTCAAAAATCATAGATTAACATGCCTTTATAATCTTAAAGGTTGTATAATCAATAATATATGTCTATTGGTTAAAGATAAATCCAACAAACATCTACTTCACAATAGGTGTTCACACAAATAAGAGGTACTACTGTCCAACAGGTGATAATTAGGAAACAGTTGCCTTTAATTTAACACATGCCACAAATCCATTGATAGGGCCTTGGTCTAAAATAAGTTATTATTATTTAATTAGGTTTGACTAGTCGATAATGAGTCCCTAATTAACCTAAATAGGAACAATAATTTACCCCAAGATATATCCTTCCATCATATCCATAATTCTCTCAAAATTAGGCCTATCTATCGAATCCAAACTTGAATATAATACCACAATGCATGTAATTTTAATAGTTGCATCCCAATACATAGATGCATATTCCTAGTTAGTTTACTAACCAAATCAATATTCTACAAGTTATTCTTCAATTATACCTTGGTTAAGGTAACCCCCATTTGACCACATTGCCTCAGCCAAATGTTCCATCTAGATTCTTGGCACAATAATTATATTACATAAAGGATGTAATTATCACCATTCAAGTAAGTAATTAGAATAATAAATTTAGGTTATATGATGTGTGTTCATAACCATTCAACATGGATTATCTACATATATCATTTATTACAAGGTATGAACCACTAAATTTTGATAAATATAAGGGTAAAGGAGACCGTAAGGGCCATTTGATAGAATTCTTTGTTGCTTTCCAGCTAGTGGCTTAAAGTGACATTTACCTTCTCCTCTTGTTTCCTTGAAGTCTAGTAGGATAATCTTTATAATGGTTCCTAAATTTACCAAATAATTTTGTATCTAATTTTTATGACCTTCTAAACAAATTTGTGCAACATTTGTCCTATAATATTGAACATGAGATTTCATTGGTAGATTTAACTTAGACCAAGAAAAAATTTGGTGAAATATTCATATTCTATCTACAAAGATGGAGATCACTTTCTAGTCATTTCACCATAACTTAATAGATAAATAATTGGTTGCTATGTTCACTAAAAACTTACATAGTGAGATATCATATCATCCAGAGATTTATTGTGCACATAATTTTAAAGAGATCATCAACAAAGGTTTGATAAATTAAAATGACCTTATTAATAAAGGAATTATCAATTTAAAATCATTGAACCAAAGTCATAACCAAAACCAAGGAACATGCCAAAATTAGAACCAAAACCATGTCTAAGTGCAAAAATTGACACTAACCCAGGCTAGTAATTATGAAAATTCTAAGCAATTCAAATTAAATAATAATGTTTTTGTAAATGAAGTAATTGATTAACATCATGTCCAAATGGTGAAAACACTGTATTGTCAACCCACATCATAAATAACTAAATGTAGTCTTCAGTGACTTTAGAGAACCTATTAAATTCATGTTTTGCAAGATAGACATAACTAACATGATTATTTAGCCAATATTAAAACATTATCCTAAGTATATTCCTTATCTAAATTGGTACAAAGATAATGAGTTTTATGAATACCATCATGTTCATGGACATAATCTATGTTGTTGTGTGAAGGTAAAACACCTCATTGAAAATATGTTCTAAAATGGATAGATTACATTAGATAATAGAGCATCTACATCCAATTAGAACCTACGTATTTACCAAAAACATTTTTTGAAAAATAACAATAACAACCAACCATACTAATAATAAAGGATAGAACAATATAATTAAACATGAAAACAATAGTATCAACAATAGAAACAACAACAACATCAACCAAATTAGAGGAACCAAGGTTAGAATGATTCCAATGCCCAAAAACTTACCATGAAGTTGCACATGACTATAACAAAGTTGTAGGTCATATTTTGTGGGGTCACATTTCCACCATCACCATTAATCTAAGACAAAGTGATGATATAATATGACCTTTGCTAACCAATTCCAATAAACCCATCTATGCTAGTAATTCTTCCTTGACCTAGGACCATAAATAATTGCAATAGTAACTAGGGATTAATATTTTGGGACCTTATACTAATAACTCATCATTACCCCATGACCACAAAAAAGTGCACCAATAATTGAGACTTATCTTATCTATCCCCCTATAACATCATTTTCTAGTAATAATGGTCTTATATCTAATACTGATTGTGCAATCACAACTTAACAGTCAAAGATTATCATTCTTAACCCAAAACCAATCTAATCCACTATCCTAAGATCAAGCCATATACTAATATGAAGTGAAAGACATTCAATATTGTGGAATAACTTTAGAAGACACCTATGTAAGTTTCCATTATATATTTGTTGTGTAAATATATTATCTATAAGAACATCTTGACATAATTCCTCGACCAATCCTAAGTTCTAAATGACATCACCCTAGACAAATTTCAATCTTTGGTTAGACATATATCCCCAAGCCAATGGTTAACCTTTGACCAAAGTGATATGTCATCCCTTGGCCCTCTCCATAACAATCTATTTTACATTGAAATTATCATAAAATGACATAAATTCAAATGTGTCCTCATAAACAATAGATCAAGCCTGAATATTGTATATTTGAAGCTCATCTAGCATCTGAAATATATAACAGCTGATCTATAACCATAAATAATCACTATCAATTCCTATGATAATGAAGAGTGGGAATCACAAGGCACCATAAACTTGACAATTATCATTGGGCCCTTGACCCACTATATACTTTACCATGTGTTAGACCTTAACCTATCTTAAAATTTGCTTTTGGGTAGACCTTGTATACATGAAATTCATGCAATCTTGTAAACATTGCACCAGTGTCTCATGTTCTCTCATTCAGGTATGGAGGTCACCATTAATGGAAATTTTCATCCCTATGAACATTGAAAACATTTGGAGGTGGAGTATGAAAGTTATAACTATTGTTTGGACTAGATTTGGTTCCCAAAAAAGACAGGAAAATGAATACTTTTTTAATTTCCTAAGGCCAATTACATAGACCTAGATAGTCTTGACACCTTTCCACACATACCTCGTCTTGAAATGTCAAATCATTTTACCATCTCATCCAATAGCCTAGGAGATTATTTGACCCATGATGCATTTCACATTGTCAAGTGTTCACATAAACCCAAGTCCTATGAAAGACCTAAAACCAAGTCATCTTACATGGAATAACAATAAAATAGAAAGGGCAAACTTCATAGTCTAGGTCCCGTCATTTCCACACCATCCACTGGCTAAGAAGAAGACCCACTTGTAAATGATGAAACCTAGCTGTACAATGACAAATTGGTCGATTTCTAAAAAAACACATAATATCCCATTCTTAACAAGATCATGGAGAACCAAGCCTATGAAGGAGGAAGCCTTAAGATAAATTAATAGGGTACTCTTGAGCTAATTCTTGTAACTTAATACAAAATAATCTATGGTCTAAGATTTAAACCACCTGAGGGTGATCCCACATATCTTATTCATGTTACAATGCCTATATATAATGATGATGATGTTAGTAATGAAGGTTAGTATAATCATAGCATTTATGAAGACCTTACCAATACCAATCTATTTGACACCCATGCCATTTCTACCATTACCCTTATAAGCTGAAATTATCCACTTCCTCTATATCACCCTCAACTTATAGCCTACGATCAATAAGAATCCATAGTTCTTATAGATGATTTTGAGAATGATGAGACCTTTTATGTTTTTTAGGCCTAAGAGATAATGTTGTATTCATAGATCACAAACAAGGGTTATTTATCAAACTATATCATGTAGCCTATTTTTGAGAATGAGTGAACACCCTTAGGCAAAAATTAAAAAATAAAATATTAAGGTCCCAAAGTGAAAATATCTTTGAGGAATTTTTTGACTAGGGTAAAAGTAAATAAAAAGGTCAATCTTCTAGTGAAAACCTATTTAGGAAAATTAGATGGGAGTGTTCACCTTTCCCTGAATGAAGCTCAAAAAACCCCCAATGATGAACTTGCTTTTGAGTCTGAGTTCAATTTTGAGGAATAACATGCCTTTGATCTAATTATTCAATAATTTACAGTAATATTTTTAACATGGGCATCCCTACCTTTGCGAGATTCAGATTCATCTTGTTTAGGTGAGCTTGAAGAACTAGTCCAAATAGAGGACTTTATAGTTGCATGCCTATAAGGGAGCTTAGTGAAGAAATAATAAATGACAAAGCTCAACTAAAATGCAAATAACTTACACATTTCTTTACCTTTCTTGAATGCTCAAAACAATGTGTTTTTTTGGTTTGCTCAACTTGTGCTCAATAAGTCTTTAGCAAATGGAGTTGTATGGATCCTCTCTTTGACACAATTTTTTGGCTCATGTTTGCTTGATGTAGCTTGATGGCTTGGCTTGTGATTTTGGCATTATAACACTATTGCTTGTAATCTTGTCATAAAACTAGCATTATAACATTACTATGTCCAAGCTTTCTATATAAAGAGTTCTAGGATTTTATTTATAGGTTTAACAACTAACCCCACCCCAAGGTGAGTTAGAGTGTAGTTAGAGATTGGAATGGATTCAAACCTAACCTTTATGAGTTACTTAAACCTAGTAGAGTTAAAAGGTGTCAAATGGTCATGATTAGGCATGTTTGAGATACTTTAAGATATCTGAAAACTCAAAAAAATAAATATGAATTTGTATGAATTAAAATTTAGATATGAAAATAAATTAAACTAGTCCTAATCTAAGCTAAAATTCAACTAAGCTAGAGCAACAAATAAAGAAAACAACAATTAAAACTTCACAGTTTGAATACAAGATTTCTCTATTGTGATGTGTATCTAATTTTATCTTTCAAGTCTGTGGTGACCACTTATCTAATGCAAACAAAGAACAAGTAAATTTTTGGTGAAAAAGGATGACTTTTATTTTCTTTGATTTTCTTTATGTGCAAGAGCTCAAGATTTCATGATTCTAATTTCAATATTTCTGATTGATTGTGATGTTTGAAAATGGAGATTTTAAAGCTTATTTATAGAATCTTGGAAAAGGATCCAATGGTGGAGGATAATTTGTAATTTTTCAATGCTCTAAATTATCAATGGTTGAGGATGAGTCCTCATCCATGAGGATGGATAACTTTTAAACCTAGTTGAGAAAATAGTGGGGTTGGTTAGCTAACTCAATAAGACTTATTTAATTTACTTGATAATTCAAGGGAGGAGTCATAAAAGTGGATAACTTTGTGTATTTGGTTGGGATGAGGGAGAAAAAGGTGGAAGAGGCTTAAATAAGTGGAAAATCTAGATTTAAATATTTAAAATAAGGAGTTAAAGGTGTACAATTGACTTATTCAATATGTTTGAATTATTTAATTATTTTAATTTAGGAAGAAATTTTATTTACTAATTTAAGAAGAATTATTAAATATATTAGGTTAAGTTCAACACTAAATGAAATTTAGGTGTCTACATTTACCCCTCTTTAGAATGGTGTTGAGAAGTAATATTGTTTTGAAGAATAGAAGAAGTAGAGTGTTGATGATAGAAAAGCAAAAAAATTGCCCCAAATTAATGAAAATGACTGTGATGATGCCCCCTTGAGGGTTTGTGTGAGAAATGAACAAATGCTCAAAATTGATGAAAAGAGGAAATGGTTAAAAATAATGAAGTGTATGAATGATAAATTAAGTTATTTTAGATTTGATGTCAAATTTTCAAGATGGTGGTGGAAGAAAAGGGTTGCCCCTAGTTAATTAAAACTAGAATATAGATTTTAAAAATCAATAATTTAACCATTCAGAGATTTCACACTTATTTTTATTTGTTAATGACTCATGGGTCAATTAAGCAAATGTTGGAATGATTTATCACATCAATAATAAACTGTGGATTTATAAATAGAAAAAGGTATTGATTTTGAAAATGATTGTGGATTTTACACTAATAATTGATTATAATATTTTGAATACAATCTTGGAGTATGTTGATTTAATGTTTCTAGAAATTTGAAAAGTGAATGAAGAAATAAGCTGGATGAGAGGATGGGGAGATAAAAATGATATATTATCATAAATAATATAGATACTTGTCTCAATACTAATGCTTGTAAAATTGTAGAGGGTACGTGTAAAACTATTTACCCCTATCTATTAAATTTTAGAGAAGACATTAGAAAAATTATATTTCCCACTTTGTAGATTGCATACGTTGGATTATGCTCAGACTCAGGGGTCTCAAAAGTAGATGTGGGAATTATATATCCCAATGATGGTAAGCTATAGGCCATAAAACAAAAATATAGATTGTCTGATTTGTTATAAAGATTTACAAAATTGATATTTACAAACATTGATAAAGAGATATAACACTTTATTTAAATGACATTAGAAAATGTGGATGAAATGGATTAAATAGATGATGGTGGCTAAACTAACCCTAGATATCCTATTTTTCTATGTGTTTCCTACATAATCCACCTTAGACAAAGTTTATGTGGGGATATCATGCCAAATGTAGTTATCCTAATACGAGAATAAAAGTGATAATGTATTGTGTTAGTTCCTAGTTGTACACCTCATACATCTACCTTTCACACTTGAATAAAATGATGAATAAAGATGAAAAACCCACTAGTATTTCATCATAACCAGGGAAGGGTTTAACATCAAGATTGTACTTGATGTAGAAAATAGCTGAGAGGCACCTACAAAGGGTATGGTCAGCTCCACGCTACTTCTAGCTCTACCTGAACCAAGGTGAGAGGACTTATGGGGTAGCTTTCTCACATGGAGATATTCTACAATTCAACCTCCATGTGGATTTTTAGCACAATGAACAAATATGACCATGGTATAACCAAGACTGCACACTTCACCTATGAAGGGTTGTCACATGAAATGCACAAATGCTCTAAGTCATATACAAGCTACTAAAGATAGATGAGAAAGAGACTAAAATATTCATTCTATATAATCTTTAATAATAGGGGTTGAATAAAATATTATAATTCTAGAATTTAAAACATAATCTACAAACACATTTCAAAAATGCAAGATCTTATGCATTTGCAAGGTAAATAACACTTATAGTATATAAAAGGTATATTATTTATAGGGTAGGATAGGGTAGGACAAGTTGGATAATTATAAAATGGGAAGGTGGCATGTTGGTGGCTTTAAATAATAAGGTATTTTGAAATATTCATGACATCATTCCTTAGCATAGATGTAGAAAAACTTAAATGCAAGCTAGTGGGAAATATCAAGTGATCCTTGAAAGAATAAAACATACACTAAAACTAAATTCTCATAATAAACTTTCCTATCAAATCCACAAACCTAGGGTTCCCTAAAAAGTTATTCAACAACATGTTTTAAAATAATGTAGAAAGGTTTTATAACCTAGATTTATGATCAAAATGATAACCAGTAATGAACATAAAACTAGATATCTAGTCAACAATATTTGTAAAATAGATTGTTGCACTTCATCAAAAGGAAATAGGAAAGAAACACAAGCATTTTCATTAATTTGAAAATAAGTATTACAAACATCAAAATTTCAACATTATACCATGGGGAAAAGCATGGTGAGATTGATATTTTGACAAGGGAGACATAAAGATGCTCTCAAAGCTCATTAATGGTTATACATCTGTAACCACCTTAACAAGGGAGATAAGTTATACTCACAGTAATTGATCCTAGAAATTCTTATATAACCTACACTTAGAGATAATGAACACCTAAAAAATGATCAATAACAACCTTGAATAGAGGAGAAGATCCCTATATATACATTTTCAAATCTAAAATTGTGGGTCACAATTTACAAAATTACAAAACAAACTTTCAAGTATACCAATATGCTTTTAGATAGAAAATATTCCCTTATCACACCTAAAATATTCATCCATTTGAAATAATAATCATAACTCTAATTTCCTCTACAAAGAATGATGAAGATATGAAACAAACTCTTTGATATTTTGACTATAAATGTTTTCATATGAGATAGAAAGATAATATTTGTTTAAGGAGAAAAATATATTTTATCCTCATGTGTAACCACTTGAAGATACCCTAGACCACTTGATTTCATAGATGGAACCTCCTAGATAGCTACCCTTCCATTTATGCACACCATGGAACAAACTTCTCTTGTAATGATGAATCCATGGCCCTTTGAATGATCTTCTTTGGAGTGACCCACCTTATATTTGTAAACTTTAAATTTTCTCTCTCATGGAGGAACTTCGATAAGCACAATAATGAAAAATGCAAAAGACTTAGGTCATTTTTAACTTTTTACTTTTTGGGCTCCAAATTGAATTTTCACATTTTACTTTAGGGATTCCCTCATATATTTTTTAATTCAAAAAATGCATTACTTTCAACTTTTTACTTTTATAGGAAATTCTAGCCCTCTTTTACAAATTTGTAATCTACAAATTGCCAAGCTATTATCAGTGGTGGAAGCTTTACTAATTACATTAAACAAGGTCCTTAAATGTGTTGTCCATGCCTATGTGGCATCACCTTGTCACTTTGAAATGTGGGTCCTTATTTTCATGATGAATGTAAGCATGCCACTTGGTAGATCTATGGGATCTTGATGTCCATTAGCATTATATTTTATTGTAAATCATTAAATCTCTATTAAGACTTCCTAAGATCATGACACCTAGAGAATCTAGGGGCTTCTTATGCATTACATAGTCAATCTCATCCTAGAATAACATCCTTTCACCATGTGGTAGCTTCCTATTTAGCCCAAATATTTAATAAGTCAACTCTCACTTACATCATCGATCTTGATTTACATGATCAAATGTGGACTATCAATCCTATTTTCCATGGATCAAATGCCATTGGCTTTCTACAATGGATTAAATTTGACATTTGTGTACCCATCATTTGATGTCCACATGAACATCTTTGATGGGCATATGACCATCAATTTTAATCCCTAATGAATAATTATTATTGCTCAAATTTGGCATCTGCATGCCCATCATTTGATGTCCACATAAACATCTTTGATAGGCACATGGCCGATAAATTTATGCCCCAATAGATAATCACTGAGCTTAATTTTGACATTCACTCACCTGTCATTTGACATTTACGTGAACATATTTGACATGCATGCAACCATCAAATTTAAGCTCCATTAGATAGTTTTTATGGCTTATATTTGATGTCCATGCACCCATCACTTAATGTTTTCATGACCATTAATGACATTAAATTGAGCATAAAATTTAGGCCCTAATAGATGATGGATAAGCTTAATTTTTACATCCATGTGATCATAAATGATGTCTATGTGACCATCACATTACTTGTTCAACTTTTTGAAAGTTTGCATTTTGATTCAAAAAAAACATGAAGGCACCAAACTTGTAGGATATTTTCATGGCATCCAAAATATTTATGCTATCTGATCCTTTGACTATGAGATGATTTTTAGGAAAACTTAAAAAAAATTAAGTATATTGACCAACTTTTTTCTATGTTTTCCTTGATCTATGTTAAATAGTCCTCCACCCAGCTTGTACCCTCGATTAGGACCTATACAGATCAAGTACAAACCATTGATTGATAGGAACATGCTCAACACTTATGTAATTTAGGAAAATTTCTTTAGAGCTTTTATTTTTTGTGCCTTTTATCTCTTAGGACTTTTGCCTTCGATATTTTTGTCTCGATAGAAATTGTTGCAGGATTTTTTATTCTTGGCACCTCTGCTTTAAAGCCCTTTATTTATCAAGATAATTTTTTCAAACATTTTATTTGAGATAATTTTTTCATAGTAGTGAACTCTCTCAGATGCTTCTCCTATTACAATTCAGTCTTTGACACTTTTGTCTTCATTGAGATAATTACTTTAGACAAAATGTCTGAAATAATTTCCTCAAAATATATAAACTTTACACTTTTGCCAAAACAATTGACCTTAAAATTTTGTCAAGATTTTTTAACCTTGCATTTATTTTAGGCTTTTTGTGTAGGCAAAATTCTCAAAGGAAATAACCCTTTGGTCTTTATGTTGTGAACACTTTGGCCAAAATAAATAGATATTCAAGATTTTTGTGAAACACTTTGCCTAACACAAAATAGTAATTTATACATATTAAGTAAATACCAAATAACACTTATTTTATTCAACATAAAACTTGACCTTTGATATGAATAGTTGAAATTAGGAATTTAGCTAAGGACTTAGGATTTGATACTCAACTCAAGATATACTTAGACATTTACACTTGTGAAGGGCTCAATTACCTTAGTGAAATTTTGGGCACTAACAAGATCATTAAAATTAGATACTAAATTCTTGGGAAACTTCAAGAACCATTCCAAGGCTTGCCCTACTAGACTTCATAGAAATAATAGCAATAGGTATATGTCACTATAGGCCACTAGTTGGCATGCAACAAATAATTCTATCAAATGGGCCTTGGGGTAACCTTTCCCCTTGTATTTGTCAAACTTTAGTGGTTCATACATTGGAGTAAATGGTATATGTAAGTATTTCATGTTGAAAGGGTAAGAACACATGTCATCTAGATTGAATATCTTGGTCTGTTTCCCTACTTGAATGAGGGAAATTATATCCTTCATTTTTTGTAGTTCTTATGAGAGGAAGCCAATGGAATCGTTGGCCTAAGGTAGAGTTTGGGTGGTCACAAGTGGATTAATTTGACCTAGGTATGATAGATGCATTTTTTAGGGAACATTGGATTGGTTATGGAATAGGCTAGGAATATGCATGCATGGATTAGGGTGCAATTGTTGAAATTACATGTATTATAGTGTGATATTCTAGTTGGGATTAGGTATGTAGGATTTATGTTGGGAATAATGTAGTTATGATGGAGGAATATGGACATAAAGTGCCTATTGAGTTTGAATAGGGACATTATTTTGACTAATCATACCTTATTAATTGAGGGGAACTTGTGACCCAAGACCCTATCATTAAACTTGTGGCACATTTTGCATGAAAGGAAATTGTTGCCTAATTTGTACTTAATGAACATTGGAAATTATTGGTTATGTGAATCCATATTATTAAATGGGTGCATGTTGGATATTTAGCATATATTATTGACTAATACTTGTACATTGTTGATTAGACATTATTTGGTTTTGAATTGACATTTTAGTCTATGAATGATGAGGTATGTTCACTACTACCTGGTGAGGTGGAACATTGTTTACCCCCTATTGAGGTGGTAATATGTTTTGCGTCTATTAGGTGGGTATATTAGATGGTGCCTATTATTATGGAATGTTACTCATTACCTATTTGGGTGAAGTAATATCATCATATTTTATTGAGGCATGTTACTAGTTATTGGTTGACTACTTAATCCTTGATGTTGTGTGCTCAAATAAAAAGTTTGTTGAGGATTAGAGGTAATTTGCTAAGATTGAGAAGTATAAATTCCTACTCAATGAGTTTGTGAACCACTATCAATATTAACTAAAGTCACATTTTGTTTTTGACTAATCATTTGTGCACTAACACCACTTTGGTTTAAATTGGACATTACTTGTGTATTGTCCACTATGTTCTACTCAATGTTTGATGTAGAATAAAAAGACACTTCCTCAATAGTTAGGGTATTAAACATGTTTTCTCTTGAGGTGCTTTTCACAACTAGGTCTAAACGCTAATTTTATTAGCCTATCAACTCAAATAAGGCTCCTTTTAAGGGAATTGACTTAATAAAAGGTGCATTTAACATGGCCATATGATTAAAGTTACATGTTAGGTTTTGATATGTTTGGTATGTTGTCTAAATTTAAATAAAGTCATCTTCTATAAGGCCTTTTTATGTGACAAGCATATGCAAATCTTGATATTGAATTGGTATAATGTCATTAGGGTTGCTAGAAGAGGAATGTTAATTATTATGATTGTAAGACATGTTGTAAGGCCCTATTACTAGACTTGGCAAGTTTTCATGGGAAATTCTACCAAAAACTTATCCCCTACCTCTATGTCTCTATTAGGATCATAGGCTGATAACATTGTAATGTAATAAGGTTGATTTTAAACTTGTTACACAACCAAATATACACTAGCTAAATATTGGGTTATCTATTCTTCATTTTTCTTTGTGTACAGAGGTGTCCTAACTAAATAATTGGCTAAACGATCTTGACTCTGTTCCCCTATTTGAATGTTGTAAGGTGGATAAGAATCTATCTCCCAAACAACATCATTTTCATAAGGGTTTTGAACAAATCCTCTTGTGTGATAATATTTACATATCCTGGATTATACATGACTCTACTATGTGTATAGTGAGACATGGTTAAATCAGTGGAAAATACTTCATGAAAAGAGAGGTTAGAATTTGATAAATTGTAAAAAGTTTTCTAAAAAGACAAAAGGTTTAAACTAGGTCTAACTTGGTCAAAATAATGGAGTTTTATCTCCAAAAAAGGTCTATGTAAATACTTGGTAAAAATATTATAATGTCAAAGGTCTAACATTAAATGTCTCACATAAACAAGGTCAAGTAAAATGAACTAAAAATAATGTGTCAAACTCTATGTCCAAATATGTTTCAAATAGGTCTAAACTAGAAAAGGTAAAAGTTTCTAGGTATTTTGGCCAAATGTGGCATCAAAATCTAGCCTCAAACAAGGCATGTGCTAGGACTCTTTGCCAAAATTGGCGTCAATAGCTAGACTTGAAGGAAAAGGATGATATTAATCTAATAAACTTGGAACACTTTGGCATAAACTAGGCACTTGATTCTAGACATAAATGTGATCAAATTGGTATAAGGAACTAACCAAAAGGATTTTAGTGATAGATTGATTCTATCAAACAAAGGCACAAACATTAGAGTCTTTGAATTTTAGGTCAAAATTAATCTAAGTTATGCAACCCAAAAGAGAAATATTTATGTATCACCCCCTATGAGTTAAGGACTAAATATAAATCAATTAATATTTGGATCTAAACTTGTAAAAGTTAATTAAAAACTCAACTCAAGAAACTTAGGCTTTAATGACCAAAAAACTAGGAAATTTTAAACATCATGATTGCACTAAAATAAAGATCCCACAAGACACGTGTGATTGGTTTTAAATAATGATAATTTAGAAATAAAACAAGATAAGTCTATTGAAATAATTTAAACAATGTAATGACATTAGTGCTCGCAAAAGGTATTAACAATGTTTTGTTTCAAAAACTTCTAAGGCTCAAAACTTGAATTAATTTGGGCATCATAACATTACCCATCTCAATCAAGTGACACACACAATGCTTTCAACATAAAAGTTTTAAATTAAAATCACAATGTCAAATAGATGGCATAATGCCCCCTCAAAAAATGGAGTAGTCTATATAAATAAATGCATTTATGAAGTGGTATAATAAATGAAGTTTTTAGACTCAAAACACCAATAAATAAAAAACTAAATACAACTAAGTATATCATCCTAAATCTATCAAGGTGTGGTTAGTGGGGTTGACTAAAACTTATACATTAAGACCATATAGATTGATCTCAAGTGTGGCTAACACAAGAGAAACATCACATTACTTAAGTTCGTACCAATTAACTTATCATGCAAAGGTCTATTAATTTGCATGATGATTCCATCTATATACTGCTTAATGGAATCCCTTTTTTGACTAGACATGATTCAAGCCTTTGATATGAAAAGAGAGGTTAACCAATCAACCCCTGGCTCTTCTAGTATGCATACCCTAATTTGTATACCTTATTATGGAGTTGGGTTGAAACATTGTTAAGAGATGAAGCCCTAGGTTAATGCTTCCCTAGAAAAATTGTGAAAGGAAATGACCTCCTCTTCACAAGACAAATTGCATGAAAATAAAACTAAGTAGAAAGACTTTAGGGTTACTTTTAGATCACCCAAACCATGCAGGTTATGGGGAGAGCCTAGACAACATTCTTTCTACACTGTGGAGTATGCATAAATATAATGAAAAGGTGATTTTGGTCACCCAAGTTCCCTATAAAGAATGGGGGGAGAGCATTCACATGATATTCATTTTACAAAAAACGAACAAACAAGTTCAAACAAACATTTTTGAAAAATTACGATTGAAGTAAGTGTTATTTTAGGCACCAAATTGAAATGTGTGATGAAGTTATTTACTTGGCCCCTTGGCTTAAGTTTGAAAATTTGAAAGAACTCTCACAAAACAACTTAAGAAAAACAATCTATGTTAACTTTAAGACCAAAACCCAAATGTTCAAGATTTAGCCTATGTTTGTTTATAAACACCAAAAATTAAGTGTTCAAGACTTAAGCATTTATTTTAATAACCAAAATGAAGTGTTAAAAACATTAGCAACCCTAACTCATTTTAAGCACCAAAGATCAAATTTTTAATATTTAACAAGTTTATTTTAAGAACCAAATGTGAATGTGAAAGACTTAGCTAATTAGTTTTAGTTACCCAAAATGAAATTTTAGAACCATTTAAACTTGTAATTTTGTGTTCCAATCATGCCTCAGACCTGCAAGGGTTAGATAGTCTCCGTCTACTTAGAATAATAATCATGGGTAAGTAAAACAAGTTTCAAAAATAATAGATATTAGTTGATAAGGATTGAGATTAGTTTCCTATGAACCTAAAGGAAAAATAACAATGATTCCAAAAATGTTAGTTAGCCAAAGATAGTACAAAAACTACTCAAAACCTACAATAAAGTGATTAAACAAAGAGTTTACAAATCAATAAAACCAAGAAGTATAAATTAGAAGCTTTAAAAATATTCTAAATTTTATTTCAATATTTTGTGAAACATTTATACAACTTGAAGGTAAAATGATATCATATTCTAAAAATTTAGGAGAAAACACATCATTTTAAAAAAAAATCATCAAAAATAGAGTTTGTATGACCCCAAATGAAGCTCCAGAAGATGGCTGATTATATTTTGGGTATGTACAATGTAGAAATGCAACTTCATAGTGAAAACATGCAAAAACATGATTTCTCAAGTTACGGTATTATAGTTTAACCAAAAAAATTTCCATGATCACTAGTGGTTAAGACACAAAACTGCTAATGGTCATGAAATATCATAATTCACAAAATTTTAGTTTTATAATATCATGACTATAAAGTCATGGTATTTCTATATTGAAAATGTAGATTCATAATATTATAATGTCACAAATGTTTGTTATAGGAATAAAAAATGTTAGCATAATCTATGATAGTTAAGTACAAAATCACTAAAAGTAGGACAAAATTGTAACTATATGAGTTGTGATATTATAATCTAGAAAGTAAATTTGCAATTTACATAGAGAAAACTCACAAGAAGTAGAAAACATCCCTCATATTTAATTTTTCATCTTCCTTGGATAAAAATATCAAATTTTGACATGAGAAATGTTAGTGAAATGATCTAGAAGGCTTTAAGAGCAACTTTATGGGGCTCAAGTCCCACTAGGCATGCTATTTGTGATATTAGGAATTTGATGATGGAGGGGAGATTAGATCAAGTGTTACTTTTCATATAAAAAAAAATGAGATAGAAACACACTAACAAACTTAACACCTCCATGCCTAGATCATAGGGGAAGCTTAGTGAATAAGCAACAAATGACAAAGCTCAACTAAAATGCAAAGAACATATAAATATATTTACCTTCCTTGAATGCTCTAAATGATGTGTTCATTTGGTTTGTTTATCTTGTACTCAAGAATTCTTTGGAAAATGGAGTTGTGTGGCTCCTTATCTCATTGGCACCATTGTTTGGTTAATGCTTTCTTGATGTATCTTGATGGCTTGGCTTGTGATTTTGGCATTATATCACTATTGCTTACAATCTTGTCATAAAACCAACATTATAACATTATTATGTCCAAGTTATCCAAATAAATAGGTCTAGGTTTGTATTTATAGGTTTAGTAACTAACCCCAAGCCAAGGTGAGTTAGAGTGTATTGAGAGATTGGAATGGGTTCAAACCTAATCTTTGTGAGTTAATTAACCCCAATAGAGTTAAAAAGTGTCAAATGGTCATGATTAGCAATGAATAGACATGTTTGAGATATTTTAAGATATTTTATAGCTCACAAAAAGGTAATTATGAATTCTTAAGATATTCTTTGATTTTTGAATTTCTTTTTTGATAATTCATTTAATTGACTATGGATAATTCAATTAGGAATTCGATTAGGATTTGCATTTTAGTTAATTTTATTTAGTCTTTTTAATTTTAATTAATTTATATGTGCATTTGCCCCATTTAATAGGTCTATAGGCCAAATTAAATGTTATAAATCCAAATTTTGAGATGTTTAGTGATTCTTAGGTTTGATTTGTAAATTTTGGTAAGAATTAGTCTAAAGTCTAGTATGAATCCATTAATGGCAAGTTTTAGGTGTCTACAAATGGCTCGACTCTCCTCATGGAAGACACTATATAAGTCAAAATTAAGACCCAAAATGACATGAAATGGATCAAATTAGGCACATCCCTCATTGAAGAGGAATTTGAAGTTTTCACAATCCTTCTAAGGGAAATTGTTGACATTTTTTCTTAGGCTTATTTAGACATGCTAGGTTTGGACCCCACCTTGGTTGTGTACTACCTTGTTGTGCATCTTGATGCTAAAATTATAAATAAAAAAATATGCAAGATGCATCCTTATATTATTGTATTAGTAAATAAAGGGTTAGAAAAAATCTTAGAAACAAGATGTATCTGACTGATCAACTACTAAGTGTGGATCTTGAATGTTGTGTTAGTTAGTAAGAAGCCAAAAGGAATATGAATCTACACTAATTTCAAATATATAAAAAAGGCTTACCCCATGGATTAATTTCCTCTACCAAACATTGACATGATAATTGACTCCACAGTAGGGTACAAATTGCTTTCACTTATAAATGGATTTTTAAGGTATAACCAAATCAAGATTGCACCAAAAAACCAACATAAAATAGTGTTCACCACTCCATGGGGAATTTTTTGTTATCAAGTTATGTCATTTAGTCTCAAGAATGTTGGGGCCACATACCAAAGAGACATGACAATCATATTTCATGATATGGTGCATGGCATTGTTAAAGACTATATCAATGACATATTGGGTAAATCAAAGACCCATGTTGATCACCTAGTTTCACTATGAAAAATATTTGAGAGGATTCATGAATATAATGTAAAATTCAATCCTAATAAGTGAATCTTTGGTGTCACTTCAAGAAAACTATTAGGCTTCATCATCTCTCATAAAGGCATTGAAGTTGATCCTACCAAAGTACAAGCCATTAGTGTAATGTTACCACCTTATAATTTAGAGTAACTTTGTAATTTATAGGGAAATATCCAAGCTATTAGATGATTTATTTATCAATTGGATGATAAATTCCATCCATTTACAAACCTAAAAAAAATTGTCCCATTTCAATGGGATGAAGAATGCTAATTTTTTTTATCAACTCAAAGATTATCTTTAAAATCTTATTGTTTTGTTACCATCAATTCTAGGAAAGTCATTACTATTGTACCTATCTACAACTAAGAAATACTTGGGGGCACTTATAGTTTAGCATGATGACAATAAAAAAGAACATGTTATTTACCTTTTGAGTCATACATTGAACGTGTATGAACACAACTATATGCCTATTAAAAAAGCTTGTTTAACTATAGTCTTTATAGCCCAAAAAATTACAGCATTACATGCTTAACAACAAGGCCATGGTTATTATTAGCATATTTATTAATACAATAGAACATGCTAAGGATGAGGATTCTAGGTTTTATTACATTGTGTAGGATAGTACAAGGGATTCATATTTAACAAAATTATGATAGAGATGAGTTATTGTGCAATATGTAGGAACTAAGATAAACCAGAGTTATCTTAAGGTTTGTAGAGAATTTGGATTACTTTAGATAGGGTTAAACCAAACATTAACATGTTAAAACATACAAGTAATAACATAATAAATACATTAGGTAACCATAACCAAAAATTCTATATTGATCTCAACAAAGGCTCATCATCTTCTTCATACAAGCATATATATTTATATTCATTTGAAGTTCATGAATATTCACATTCTTCTCATATATTAGCACCAAAAAGAGGGGACTATTCATATTATATCCTTTTATAAGTCATGGGGGATAGGAAAAAATACATATATCTAACAATTTCATACATGACACACGAATATCCAAATAATATATTTCATAGCTTTACTTATCTAGTTTATTCTCCCAACACATTCTCAAACTTAAAATGTTATCTCAACCTGAGATAATGTCATAGGGTTATCTGATGATGCACTGAGGGTAGAAGCTAAAAATTTGGGTAGACTAGTAAGTGTCATAGTAATCACTCACCATTTATGGTTTTCACCTCTTACACACTACTTAGTTGCCCTCTTAAGTTTTCAACTAAGTAGCATACCAACCTATCAACCTTTTGGGTTTTCAATAAGTTGGTGTAACTAGGTGGCCACCCTTTATGGGTTTTCAACCATCCTAACCCTGCTTGTCTCACTAGTTTTACTAATACTAAAAAAATTCTTTTTGAAAATTTTAAAAAATTTGTGTATTGTGCAATACTCAAATGGAAAGAGGTGGCATTACTGAGGAAGAAAACTTGTCAGTAAGATCCTTGAACTCAGACTAAGCAGTCATGCACTATGTGATTTCTTGTTGGAGCTTGAATGGTGGATTTTAAATAGGAACATTGAGAATCTAGGACACCTTGTTGTAGAATGGAGCTAGGTTAGTTTTTAATGTAAGCCAATTTAGTATCACTTCATGGACCATGCAGATCAGGATGCACATTAGTGTGTAACATCTAATGAGTTCCTTTAGGTGTGAGTCCTAAGTGGTACTCATATCTACCTTTGTATTACTAACCTTTATCTAGATTTTATCACTTAGCTGCTCTAACCTTTCTACATGGCATTTTACTTGGAGACCTAAAAATCTACTACATCATAGTTCATGCTTCCAAATGATGAGTTGATCACATATCTTGTCCTTGACATTGAATTCTTTCTAGAGAGCAAGGCCAATTTCATCTACTAATACACTCTGACTATACATGGTTGTCTTGGTCATTTTAGCTATGGTGAAGTATATGCTAGAGTTGGAAAGATAATTTTCAAGCTGTTGCTTCTAGTCAATAAGATTGTGTGCAACTTGATGGGCTTGGAGGGATACAATATTAGTCATACCTTAATACTCCTCAAGTAGAGTCATCAAAATAGTGGACTTAATCTTCATATTATGACCTAAAGTACTAACTATGTGAAGTTGTTGGGCTATTCACTAGTCCTTTGTGAGATTTGAGACCACATTCTTGAGCCTGTTATGGTCTTACATTACCTAGTCCCTGATTACTTAAGAGGTCAAGTCTGGGTAAGTTTCTTTGATCATCTTTGCCACTTCATGAAGGTGAGACATAAGCTTAACATTGTCTACCTTTGACTGATCTTATTCTTGATTTAGGGAGGTGGCCTTTTGTGTGATGGATTCTTGAAAAGTTACGGCACCCTCTAGATATTTATTCAAAAGCAACTAGGAGACATCAAGTGAAGCCTCTTGCTTAACTGATAGTGTAACCAATGTTCTTGTTGATGCTATAGATTCAAGGTGTGGCATGGTGGTTAGTGGGAGGGAGAAGGTAGTGCACTGAGTAGTTATTGAGGGAACATCCCAAAGCTATACACCTCTTAGTGGTAGTTGTGCCAACTATGATCCTAACTACATTATGGGAGGTGTTTGTTTCTATGTTCTGGCCTTTTCTATGAGCTTAATTTATTATGAAATATCTTCAACTATCTTCCATTTAGCCTCATCCTCATGCTTCTACTTTTCCTCTTATTTTCCCTTTTTTTTCCTCTTTTTTTCTCTTCTCTTCCTCTTGTGTCTTCTTCTATTTTCCTCTTCTTTTTCCTTTTTCTTTTCTTCTTCCTTCTTCCTCTACTCTTATTTTTCTTCTTCTTTTCTTCTTGTTCTTTCTCTTTCTTCTTCTATGATTCTATTTCCAAGGCCAAATCCTTGGCTTGTTCTTATGTAGCTTAGGCTTAAACTTATGCTTGTGCATGCACTTAATGTTATTGTAGGGCTTCATCACTTCCTACTTCTTTCTAGTAGATTCTTCTACCTACTGCTATGCCTAGACTATTGCATATTATTTCTTCTTTTCCTCTTCTACTTCCCTTTGCTTCTTCTCTCTTTCTTCCTATGCTTACTTTGTTAGGTCAGCTACTTATTATGCCTGGTTGACCATATCCATGGTGTTATATATGTCTACCTCTATATCCTTGGCCTATTTTATGGCCTCAAATTTTTAGGCTCACTATGTTTCATGTTGTTATTATGCTTCTTATTTCTTTCTCTTCTTTTCTTTCTTCCTTAACCAATATTCAATTATGTGAGTTACTTCTTCCCTAGCAACTTATTGCTCCTTTATTATTATTTTCTCTAACACAAGCTCCTCAACCTCTTGAACCTATGGTGATGGTGGTAAATCATCTAGTCACACATTTAATATTAGAACCTATTCTTCCTCTTGATCATGACCAATCTACATTTGGGTGGTGGTATAAAAGTTTTAAGAGCAAGTTGTGATTCCTATGGAGTAACTATTCAACCAAATGTGCACTCTTTCAAGGTAGGTGAGACCCTTGCCTCCCATAATGTTTAGGGCCTATACATAAGTTATTCAAGTGGGCTCTCTAGAAGAGGTGCAAAAATGTCTTGAAGTATGAAGGT
Organism: Torreya grandis; assembly: GCA_037957365.1. NCBI lineage: Eukaryota > Viridiplantae > Streptophyta > Pinopsida > Cupressales > Taxaceae > Torreya > Torreya grandis. The sequence continues at coordinate 3,532,212 of JARHVA010001287.1, read as the reverse complement.
TGGTGTAGGTTTTGGCTAAAATAATTACATTCTACATTAAAGCTGCTCCACTTCTTCTCAGACTGTATCCATAATGATGGAAGGTGGCTAAGATGGGAGGTCCACATATATCTCTAAGGGAACCTGATTATGGACTTGTATTGTGTGCACTACCTTATAAAATAAGAATTATTTCTCTTCCTCCTTATCATAGTATTCTCCAACCATGTTAGCCATCATAACCTAGTAGACCTCTTATTCATTGGTTCTCATCTAGATGAGATTGTAAAAACTAGATATTTGTATCACCATCAGATCATCCTTCCATGTGACAATACTACATGTTGTTTATTATATGGAGGGGACACTGAATGAGGATCTACTTTATATTTACCCTTATACTATTATGAGTTGGGTATTGGCTCTAATTGTTGAGCAGTAGGAAGATCTATGCTAGATGGTATGGATTACAAGGTAGGTCGCATGCCTAGCTGTGAACTCTTTTTGTTAGGCCATTTTGTCTTGCACCATATCCATTGTCACAAAAATGGAGTAGTTTGAATGGTGACCATAGTGTCTCATGAATGGTGATAAATACTCCTTTGTGTAGCAGAGTGACTATGATGTGATTAACCAGGTACTACATGACATTGGGTGACACTTGGGGATGTTTGATGATGAGGTCTAGGCACTCCTCCAACCAAGATTTGAACTTACCCTCATGTGTGAGAGTTTCATAATCATATGTCTAGGTGAGGTTTTGGAATTAATACACCAGCTAGTAGTCTATGTCTACGTATACTTTTCCCTCTAGTGACTTTCACAATGTGAAGCAAAGTAGGAAAATTAGGTACTGATACTAGAATGTTTTCTTATAGGAGGTGTGATATTTACCAATATTTGTGAGTAGTTCTTAGATAAAATACTCTAACCAATTGAACTATTCATTTTGATGGATCATCCTATGAGTGATGTCCATGACACCCTTGGGAAATTTCTTGGTGGACTTGTTCATCTGCCAATATCTTCTAATGATACACTAAATAAGAATGTGCACTAGTTCATATAGGATTTCATTAATGGGAATCCCTTGATTGGATCACACATATAGATCACAAAATTATTATAAAATGAGAGGCATTTTTATCTTATAGGGTAGTAAAGAGTCTCCTTGTGTAGGCATGCCCAAAGCTCGGGCCATGGCTTGTGTGTTGATTACCATAGTCTCATTTGGACCCAAATAGATTGTTCCCTCATTATATCACCTAATTAATACTTGAATAATTTCTCCTAGGTCACCAAATGCAGGAAATATCAATAGGTGCTCAAATTCTATGTTTTAGAATCAGTGAGGAGCTATGAGGGTGAGTGGTTATGCAACATCAATAGGATTGGGGTAGAAGAGCTTCTGTTTAGCTTGGTGGAGGTAATCAAATGGCTCTTAGTCACTATATTTTCTTTGTTAGAGCACCATGTTGACACCCATAACTTATTTTTGTGTATCAGTAAGAGCCCCAATTAGTAGTAAAGTATCCATAGCTATGTGAAGGACAAATTTGAAATTCTCTCTATTCTCTATGCAAGAAAATAACTCAACTCTTTGATAGTTATAGATCATGAAAAACATGCTCAAGGATGAAATGTTGACTTGATATTCAAACTTAGATTTTATAAAATTCATGCCTATTGGGGTCCACATAAAAATTATGATTAACTATATTCTCATCATAAATGCCATGGTGGATGTGGAAAATTGATATATGATCTAACCATTAAAGTAGTTAGTCATTGGTGTATATATGGAGTTACACCGTTATGCTCTTTGGTGTTCATACAAGGGTATGAGAAGGTGATGTTGACAAGCCATTGATTTATTGAATATCACATCCATCAACCCTTGGATATGACATTTAATTTTGGTGGATGGCCATTATCTAATGGATATATTTTTAATGGGACATTTATGTGTCTTTCCTAGACTTAATATTTTTTAGTCACTCCTCTTTTACTTTTCCAGTGACACATGTGGATCCTCCTATGTATGTTTAGTACACATGATGTTTGGTCTTTATAATTCACAAATTTTGTTGTTGAAATCATCTAAAAATAAATAAAATATAAAATAAACACACACACAAAACATGTAAAATAGGTAAATCCTAATCTACATGGTGCTACTCAACACCCACTCAAATTGCAAAATGAGATCAATCGACTATTAGTGGTAGGGATTGAGCCTACATCCATTTACCCACCATAGTAACATGATTCCCTAATGATCTCTTAAAAACATAGTTCCTTTATGTGTTAGGACATGTATAATATAGGTACCTTTCCATCATATATGTAGCTTACCTAATAATGCTCTAAATCAACTGTCATATAATAAAACTAATTGATCCTTATGAAATTATTTTTGGTGTAAGTTCCTATCATGCCACACTTTATGACTCTACTTGTGTAATCCATACATCCATGCTACTCTGCATCTAAATTCATCCATATTATTTAGTCCTAAGAGTTGTTTAGTAAGAGACTCATGATATTTGAGTTGCATGACCATGGCAATACACAGGTTGGGTACTAAGTATTCCATTGACATGATTAATTTGAGACCATATGCCAAATAAAATGCCATAAATCCTATATCCCTTTTGTAATGTGTGTTATATTACCATAAAATCATAGGAATGTGATCTTCCTAGTATCCTACTTATTGTTGTAGATATATGTAAGCATTTTTTCTAGTACTTTATTGGAAGCTGCAATTTGTCCATTAGCCTATGGATGATACGTAATACTTTTGTGATGAGAGATCATAAATTATTTAGTCAGAGCCTTGATGGAATTTTTTAGAAAGTGCATTACTATATCACTAACTAACTTTATAGGGAATCTAAACCTTGTAATGATATTTTCATATAGAAACTTTTTTTTATCTTTCACATAATAGCTAGGTGTTATAGTAACTTCAACCCAATGAGTAAAATAGTCTATCATAGTAATAATGTACCTAGCTTTGTTGTGTTTACTTGGGGGGTTGATAGGTTATATAAAGACCAATTTCCCATTTTTATAAAGGTTTCTTAGCTAATATAAGATGCAAAGGCATCTCATAGTTCTATAGTGGTTTACCCATGTGTTGGTAGACATCACAGTGTTGCACAACTCTATGTGCATCCTAGAAAAAATTGGCCACCATAATCTTCCTTGTAGAATCTTTCTAGCTGTAGCCTCTCCTTTGAAATGTCCTCTTATGACTCCTTAGTGTGATTCCTATAATATTTAAGGCCGTTCATGTTTTAGAACAACCTTGTGTAGGACTTTATCTTTCCTTAAGTGATACAAAATCCCATTGATGATTGTATATGTCAAGGCTCTAGTAACAAACTAATTCTTATCACACTCTTGATAGTGCATAAGGAAGAACCCTTACTTGAGGAATTTGGCAATTGCTTCAAAAAATTTAGGAATCATAAAGACATAGAAGAGATGAGCATCAAGAGAGTGTTCTTGTAATTCTTCTAGATATTCACCATTTGGGATGTGGTTAAAATGATATGGTCCTTATTTTATCATCCTATCTTAACATTAATGCATAATTGAAACTCCTAAAACAACATCAAACATCAAAAAATACATCCTCCTAGCATCAACTTATTAACCAGATATCATAGGTCTTAATGATCATTGAATAATTTGAATGGTGTCACCAATAGATAGTGTTAGAATTTTTAAAGTGTGAACACAATTGCTAATTCTTTCCATTCTATGGTTGTATATTTTTTCTCTACATTAGATAGTATATGGCTAGAAAAATGAATAAGATGGTCTAATGTACCATCTCTAGGTTGCACAAGCACAACACCCACTATAATTCTTGAAGCATCCACATGTATGTGAAAAGGCTTACTCCAATCTAGAAAGACAAGTATGGGTGTAGTAACTAATCATTGTTTTAGCTCAATGAAAGTTTTTTAGCATTCTGAAGTTTAGAGACAAAATTTGCATTCTTGTGCAGTAAATATTTTAATGGAGATGAAATGGATGCATATCCTTTGATGAACTTATGAAGTAGCTTGTATACCCCAAAAAATAGTGTACTTTAGTGGAATTAAAAGGTGGAAGCATACTCAATATTACTATGATTTTATCTTGATCTAATAGAATACCTTTGCTACATACTACATGTCCAAGCAAAACACCAAAATGTGTAAAAAATAAACATTTCTTCAAATTCAAAGTGATGCATATATCTAGACATCATTAAAATATTAGACATAAATTAGACAAGTGTTTTTTAAATAAGTAAAATATTACCCAATCATCTAGATAAAATTCTAAAAATTTATGCATAAAATCCTTGAATGTTGTAGCCATTACATGAGATAACACCATAGGTGCATTCTTAAGGCCAACATGTATGACCTTGTATGCAAAAGAACCTTATTATATTGCAAAATTCATTTTTCCTTGATCGTCTTCTATGATTAGGATCTGATGATATCTATTGAAACCATTTATGAAGTAATATATTTCATGTGCTATGACAAACTCCAAAACTTCATATATGAATGGTATTGGAAATGGATCATTTACATAGGCATCATTCAAAATGTTATAGTCCTGACAAACATATATTTCTCCTATTTTCTTGGGATAAACTACCATGGGGTTTACCCAATCTTCATTTTCCACTAGATAATTTTTTCCTATATCCTACATTCTATCCAATTCAACCATTACTTTCAGCTTCATATTCAGATTGATTTTACATGGTCACTTCTTGATTGGTCATACACACTCCTTTGATTCAATGTGCATCTCACCAAGAGATGGGTCAACTCCTTAAACCTCTAAGAATTTAGTGGAAAAGATGTCTTGGTAATCCCTGAGAAGTTGTAGATCTTATAAAATTTTAATTTTCATCCAATAATCACCTATGCTTGTCAATTTTGTAACCTGCTCTATTTTGATGTTTGGAACATACTTATTGATAGGCTAGTAATAAATATTATATTTTTATTCATCAATAGATTCTTGCATCCTCCTTTGACCTATATATTCAAGAATTTGGATGCTATACAACTTTTATTCTTTAGTTAGTGTTATACTGATGTCATTGAGTGGTTCAATAGGTCATTCTAGCTTGAATAAATCATTTAAATCTAAATAACCTTCAACATCATAATCCTCAATGTCTTCGACCTCATCTTGGATCTAGTTACATGGTTGAGTTATAGATTATTCTTTATTCTTATCATCCTTTTACCTTTGTAGTACCAAGTTAAGATCAAAGGTTACATTTTTTCATAGTAGATTCTATTGTGGTGCTCAAGTATTTTATGCACTTATGGCATAAAAAGTACTTGAGTTTCTATAGTGCATTGTGAACTAGAGAATTTTCATCTTCAAACATAAAGGTCCACATAAAATCACTCTGAACTTGAGCCCAATGTTTGGTCTCCCTTATGCATTCCTAGTGCACGTACCATGTTACTAGTAGTAGAGTGAGAGTATAGTGGATAATATGAACCCAATATTTTGGTTTGACCCATTCCTCATTCCAAATGTCAACACATTTATGTATATGGATTTCATGACACTCACCTTCTTAAAACAATGGCCAATTTGTGTGGATAAACTATAGCATATATAATGTGTTGGTCATGAGCTCACATGCATCATCTCAATCCATTTAGTTGTCCCAATGAGTTGCCCACCCTGTTCTAGAAACTCCTTTTAGAGAATAATTTAAAGCATTGACCCACTAAGTGATGGTTAGAATATGGACTTACAAGTGTAGAATGAAATCATTGATGTCCTTAGTTTTATAGTACATAAAAAATTATCACTTATGCACAAAGACCATTCACATCAGTCAAAGTTCATGATCACCTCAGACCTAGTTGAGGATGTGGGTACCTAAGTCACCACTAATAGATGAAGCTATTTCCCATGGCAAAGTGTCTTCCCTTGTTGTCTCTATGTAGTCTTACACATGATCATTGGCTTGATATAGTAAATCAACTTCAAACTAAATAGGAGATTTTATAGACATAGAGGTGCATTCTTTAATGATAAACTAATTTACCACTAGATGCAATCTACTAGTTTGGGCCTCCATTGTTTTATTGTGTTGAATTTTTGAGTGAGAAATGATTATATGTGAGGTTTGATATATTGGTATAGGAATTTGCATTTAGATACACAGAGATTTTGGATTTTCATCTAAATTTACCTTCATCCAACTAGTTTCTTGTGTAACATATGGAGAATCTAGTTCAAATAGAATTATGTAAGGATTGTGTGCCCTATTGAGAGGGATGCTAATAAATTTATCACCTTGATGTGCCTTGAACTAATTATACATTATATTGATAGTCATTTAAACATCATATGCCCACTTTTTACCTATCATCATAGGGTAGTGTGTTAATTCAATCTTCATATTGATGACCTCAAAGTCAACTCATAGAGATAAGTCTATGACTTTGATCTCAACATCTTCTAGTCTACCAATAGGTTCAAGTTTTCCATAATTGGCTAGGCTTAAGGTTACAAGATTGTAGCTTAGATCTGGTCATCCAATAGATTCCCATGTAGATTGATGAATCATATTAACTATGCTACCAAAATCAAATACAACATTTGAGATCTCATAACCAGAAACCTCAATATCAATCCATGCATCAAAATCTTAGGGATTCTTCATCTTAACATACCAAACCAATTTTTTTGTCTTTTGTTGACCACATTGTGCACACTCCAATAAATTATGCAGTAGCTTTGTGATTTTCTATGATATATATTTATTGTGAAAAGTAATCAAAAGTTTCAATAGATTTGTAAGCACAGTGATAACTCCATCTCAGCACATAATGTGCATGATCTTACCATACATTTATGCATCTATTACTATAGCATCACCATCAATAGTATCCTGATGTTAAATGTTTTTCAACATATATGCAAATTCATACATGAGGCTCTTCTTTGTGGTTGGATATGGATATTTATCTTGTTTAAAAATTTTAATGCTCTAATCCTAAGGCATCTCAAGTGAAGGTAACCCTTTTTATACATGTTGATGGCATGTAACGACATTTGAAAATGAATTATATTTAGGATCTACGCTTACCATATTCACATTACAAATGGCTTTATCTTTTTTTTTTGCTTCTCTAGAATAGGGAAATATTCTATGTCATGTTGGTTAGAGATTCTATATTATGCACAGTATGACTATTTTTGTGTATTAATAAAGAAATTATATTGGTCATGATTATATTCTTTATATAGGTAGCATTTCAAGGGAAGCCACTGATAATTATTTCCTTTATTGCCTTGGTATCCTCATTTATAATTGACTTGACCTCCTTATTTCTTATATCTTTAATCTTTAATTATTTTTGCATAGCTAGTGGGGCCGAACTTGTTTATTACTAATGTGCTATGGGTGAGTTTTAGGGTGTTGAATACTAGTACTAAAGGGACAAACGTGTCCATCTTGGTGAAGAAAGGGTCTATCCAACCAAACTTTGAGGATGATACTATAGTGAACTCAAAATATATTTTAGACTCATCTGGGTTGCACAACCCTTATCTACCTCTTAGCCTAGGATCACTAGATTCACTAAGGACATTTGATACATAATGATGGTGAATACATTTTTAGTGATGCCTTCCTTTAGATCCTATAAGGCCCTATAGTTCTTTTCATCATGGTTAGTGAACTTGTAAAATTTGTAATTTAGGTTTTGTAGATTCTTGATATATTTATATAGAAGGTATCACTATGTTGTAGCATGGCCTACTACTCGACAGAGTTCATAAAATTCTATCTTGAATTTAGGATAATAATTTTGGTGGTGTCATTCATTTTTACATTATATACACCATATATTCAATTTAGATTTCTTTACCTTTTGGTATTGTTCCATTCTTTTCATGAAATCCTGTAGTGTGTTTTCAATTTTAGAATGAGCAATAGGAGCTTCTCCATAATATTCAATCTATTTTATGCACATTGTAGCAATTTTGAAATTATTTTTGTATCATATTGATTTTTTGTAGTGGAAAAATGGATCCTAAATCGTAGTCCTATAATAAACCATGCTACTTTGTCTTTATCTATTAAGGGAAATTATACTTTATTCATCACATCAGAGATTCTTTGGTCATAGTTGTAAACTGATCCTTCAGACTTTTGCCTTGTTTCCTTTAGGTCCTATATAGTTTGACTAGTGCATTTATTAATCTTGAATTTTGTGATAATCTAATCTTGAATGTGTTTTAGACTTACCTGTTGAAGGTCTCTTTTGTATATAAATTCTAATGATCTCCTAGTTAGGTCCCCTACTAATTTACATGTTTAAAAACTTTCATTAGTGATGTCCTTAGCTTGCCATTTCATTTTTCAAGTTAGCAGATATAGTTCAAGGTACATAGACCCATCATAGATGGATAAGTTTAGGATTCCTATTGGATGAGTCATCATATTGATTGGTATGGATGTATTTTTTTATGCATTTATTATTGGAGGCATCTATGTTTAGAGTAATCTTGCATATGTACTAATTTTCATACCAAAATAATTATTGTGCACACTTTGTTTGTCTATGTTTCCTTCATGTTTTTATTCAATTTCAATTAATCATATGGCCTTTAAAGCCTTCCTAATTGATTTTTTATGAATTTATGTACCCCAATGGTTCATGTGTTTTTAAAATGGTATTTCACAACTATTATTCTCCTTCTCACTTGGCTAAAAACTTTTACTTAAATATAAAATATTGGGCTACAAGGATGTGTACTCTTCCAGTGAATAATTATTTTGAGTGACTTCTTCTTCTACTACACTTGAACCTATGATTAAACTATGATTTTGCTCTACTTATTTTCATAATTCTTCTTTTCTTGATAATACCCTTTCTTATAGCTTATAGCTAAAAAATACTTCTATCTTCTATTTACTCTATTGTTAAACTACTCTCATCTTCCTCTTCACACATCTCATCCTCATCTCATCCTTTATAACTCCACTGTATCTGCTAGCATTCATTTTCCTATATCTTCATGCTTCCTTCATACTTTTTCTCATCACATCTTCACACTCATTCATCATCTAATCTACTGTTACTCTTACCTCTACTCATAGATACTTGGGTATTCTTATGGTTATTCTACCTATTCTATTATCACAATTCTCATTCTCAATCCAAACTTTTCTTCTAACTATTCATCCCTCATATCTCCATTATAGATTCAAGTTTAATATTTACTTACTCATATATTCATTATTCACTATCATGTAAACACATCCCCATATGCTCAAAGTGATTACTCCATATTGGCTAGAGTGGGCACCATGGCCTTATCCATAACCAACATCTTTAACATGAGAGGTAGTCACTAAAAAACAATTATCTGATTACTCAAACATAATGGTCCTACACAAATCCAAATTTCAAAACTCAGTGCTTTATCCATCTATGGTGGTCACAACCCAATAATCTATCGCTCTCATCTAATCAATTTCTAATTTCAACAACTAGTCTATTTTCTCTTCAGTCCACATGATTGTTCCTTTTGTTATGGGATTAAAGAAATAATATTCTAGTCTTGTCAACGAGTTAATCAAAAATTTAGGTAGTTCATACCAAAAAAATTCATATATCTCTATGTAGATATGATCTTGAATAATTTCACTTGTGGTAAGACTAGTCCTTTTAGATTCTTCTTCTATGAAGTTCCATACTTTCTGATCTAACCATGTTTCAATGTCTCATTACCTCGATAACCATCTTAGAATAGTTTCCTTTAGAAGGAGTGTTTCCACACTCACCACACCATTATTAGAAGATGTTCCTAATACAATAGAATATGTTAAGGATGATGATAGCTAGGTTTTATTACACTACATAGGATAGTACAGGGGATTCATATTTAATATAAGTATGATAGAGATGAGTTATCACACAAAATGTAGGAACTAAGATTAACCATAGTTATTTTAAGGTTTGTAGAGAATTTAGATTACTTTAGATAGGATTAAACCAAACATTAACATGTTAACTTATACAAGGAAGAACATAAGAAATAAATTAGGTAACCATAACTAAAAAGTCTATGTTGATCTCAACAAAGGTTCATCTTATTCTTCATACAAGCATACATATTTACAGTCATTTGTAGTTTCTAACTATTCACATTTTTCTCATACATTGGCACTAAAAAGAGGGGACTGTTTATCTTCTATCATTTTACAAGTCATGGAGGATAGGACAAAATGCATATATCTGACAATTTTATATATAATGAATGAATATCAAAGAATATATTGTGTAGCTTTACTTATCCATTTTATTCTCTCAATAGTTATTTTCAAAGTATATCCACTCAAGTATCTACTATCCAAGATATATTTACAAGGCTATATGGCTAAATAGATCATGCTTCTAAGTGAATTTGAGATCAATTATGTCAACCAAAAAGCTATAAAAAGACAAGTGATTGTAGATCAAATTGCTGAATCACCCCTTATAGATACCAAACCTCTTACTTTATAATTCCTAGATGAGTCCATCATGACCATAATTAAAATACCTCTTATGGAGTAACACCTACAGCTATATTTTGATAGATCATTCACATTGCATGTATTGAGGGTAGGCCTATTACTTATTACACTATAAAGGAATGTTATCCCTAAATCATTTTACTAATATAAATTTTCCTTGTACTAATAACATGGATAAATATGAAAAATTATTGTAAGGATTCATCATGCAATACAATGGAATATTCAACATCTCAAGTTTTATGGTGATTCATAGTTAATCATCAAGCAAGTTACAAACCACTTTTAGACCAAAGATGACAATTTGGTGTCATACAAGGCTATGGTTGACACTCTTAAATAAAAGAGTGCCAACATACAATTTTAATACCAAGGGTAAATAATAGAATAATGGATTCCATGGACACCATTAGGTCTTTGATCATCCACACTGACAAGGCAAAATAATATAAATTCCTTATAAAAAATCTTCTAGCACCTACTCATGAACCTTTAACCATCATAATGGTCTATGATATTGTTGGTCCCATATATATATGGTATTCAGACCTCTTTAATTACCTATATGACCATATCATGCCACCAGACCTATCATGTAAATAAAAAAGGCCTTTACGCTCCAAGTCTCATGATATACCTTACTTGGCCCAACCTTATACCATCATAGATTTGATGGAAATTTGATTCAATATTTAAGTTTTGTAGAAGTAACACTATCATTATGGGAAGTTCATGAAGGAGTATGTGGAATCCACACCAATAGGGTCATCCTAGCTAAAAAGCTCATATGTATCATCTATTATTGGCCAGCTATAGATGTAAATGTAGTTGATTATGTTAAAAGGTGTAAAAAATGTCAAAGGCATGCCAATATGATTCATGCCCCAACCAAAACACTAAAATTTATTCTTACACCATGGTCATTTATAACATGGAGAATCAATCTCATTGGGAAGATTAACCTTACCTCATATGATAGCCATAAACATATCTTTACCATTACCTAATATTTCACTAAGTGGGTTAATGTTATACCCATCACTCACATGATTGGAAAATAGATTTATAAGTTCATCTTAAATTACCTCATTTGTTGTTTTGGTATCTCATCTAACATTATATCTGATAATGCTAGATCTTTTAAGAATAAAGATGTCAAAACACTTTGTGATGAGTAAAACATTACTCAACATTTTTATACCACATATTACCCACAAGGTAATGGCAAAGTAGAGGCATCCAATAAAACCATTTTTGACATCCTTAATAATATTTTCAATGATGATATCCATGATTCGAACCTCAAAATTTTCCATGCCCTTTGGGCATATCTTATTAATTAGCATACTCCAATAGGAGCCACTCCATATTCCATAGTTTATGGTACTAAATCCATTCTTACTATTGAGTTTGAGTTAACTTCTTTATGCATATTTCTAAAACATGTCTTAGATGATGAAGATTATAGATTATATCACCTAAAAGAGCTGAAGTTACTTGATTAAAATTGCATGGCCGCTATTAATAGCCTTCAAGCATACCAAAATAGACTTTATGGCAACTATAACCATTAGGTTAAGTATAGATAATTTGAGCTTGGTGATCTTATTCTCAAATAAAACCAAAAGGAAAATAAGAAGAAGTTAAAGTTCAAACCCAATTGGATACACCCATACATCATTATTGCAAATTATGGTTCCATAGCATACAAGTTTACTACATTATATGAGGATGAACTTGATGAGCCAATGAACATCATACACCTCAAGCTTTATTTCATTTGAGAGAATTGATGTATTGTTTATGAGGCTCATTTCCATTTTACCATTACATTATCCTCTTTGTATTTTACCCTAACATATACCATTTTACCATACCTTCCATTTTGACCAAAGTGTTTTTAGCCCTCCTCCCTCCCAACCCTTTTAACCTTGGTTTTATTCCATTAGTTCTTTGATCACCGTTATCAAGAGGATTCAGATCAATTTTTAGTAGTTTATTTAATAATATAGATAGAGGAGATATTTTAGACCAATTTTATAGTGGTTTGGTAGTTGTATCCTTCATTTATTATTTTGTTTCATTATGAGTGTTACTAACTATAACCGACTTTAGGTAAATCAGTACCCCACTACATGCTACTAATTATAACCACCTTTGGGAAAATTAGTATCATTGAATTATATCACTATTTCCAAATTATAACCATCTATGGGAAACTTAAGAACAACACCTTTATCATGCCTTGAAGTCCCACCTTGTCATTCTTATGCCATATTATGTAATTTGCCTAATTTGCAAACTTGTTACTACCTAGTTAGATTCCTCTGATGTAAGGCAGAACTATAGTGACTTGAGGTCCCATCTTGGCACTATGTAGGTAGCACTCAATTCAAATAAAGGTTAGTTTAGTCACCCTTTACCATGTTCTCATCATTTTTTGAGTTGGACTATTTAGTATCTCATCATTCTTGATCAAGTTGAGATACATAGAAAATTCTTAAAAAAATAATAAAAGATAAAAAATATTGAAAATAACCAAATTGACCACTTCTTTTCCTTATGGATTTTGGGACCCCTAGCTATTTCACAAGTAATCACTTATCATTTAGTTTCCCCATCCTTATTTAGCCTAAACCTTATGCTCTCTAAAATTTTCAAGTTTTTATTTTGCATATTATGTATTCAACTTTGACAAATTATTGATGCATAGGATTTCTCTCATGATTTCACCATTTTTTTAGACCAATCCCATATTCTTATATAACACAATCATGTTTTTCTCAATTATCTTTTTTATTTTATCCCATATCTTGGAAAAAATACATTTGGCCTAAAGTTTATATTGGGCCTTGTGTCTATAGAACTATGTAAGTAACATCCACTTTCTCAGTGCATTTGGAGTTAGCTCAGCTAACCCTTCCATTTCTTCTATGCCCCCCATTTTTATTTTTTTTGTTGTCTCTTTTAACCTAGGAGAAAGTTTCATCATCTTGTTTTTTTAATCTATTTTCACTAATAATGTGATTAACCATTGTTTGTGTTTGTTTCATGTTATTTTGATTATTTTATTCACTTTTTAATTGTTTGTGCTTTTTTCTTCATGTTTTATCTTCCTATTTGTTTGCTTGTTTACCTATTTTTTTTTTTACTATTGTGCCTTAACTTAGTAAAATTTTGTTCATTGGTTGATTCCTTGTACAATATACTTAATTCTATTCATATTCATACATCAACATTGTCATCATGGTTTTTATCATTGGTTAAATGTTTTTAATTATTTATTTTATCATGTGTCAATTTTTATGCATATTTTGGCTATGTTATCATGGTGTTTTATATCATGATGCATACCATCATGCGATACAATAAAAATAAACTTAGGAAATCTTACAATTAATGAGGTCACAATACTTCTCTTTGGTCACTTGAAAATTGTCTAATTTATCCAAATCATTTCCCCAATATAGATTAATTAAATCATGAAAGAATTTTAATCCTTACTAGTTAGGACATGCATATACATACTAACAAGTTTCCCAAATTCGTATTTCTCCTCTGTACTGGATTATAATTACTCCATGAGTATGGATTTAGTATGTAATACCCTTTTTCCAATTTTCTATGTTATCCCACCCATAGCACCAATGATAATAATCACTTTGGGAAAATCATTATGTTCTGATCCAAAATGTTGTGCCAATGATTCTAACCACCTTTGGGAAAACCATTATCATTATTTTTCCCAATAGGGGCATGTTTTCATTGTGTTAATGATTATAATCACCTTTAGAAAAATCATTATCTCTATCCACCCAACTAGGGCATGTTTTCATATTTCTAATGATTATAACCACCTATGGGAAAATAATTATTTTCCTTTAAATGATTATAACTACCTCTGGTAAAATAATTCTCTTATTACCTTTTCTTTTGGTTAATGATTATAACCACCTTTGGGTAAATAATTATCTTTTTATCATGTTCTGTTGATGATTATATCCACCTTTGGGAAAATCATCCTTTCTATCTAGCCAAATGGAGCATCTCACTATCTCACTGATAATATCCTCATGTGGGCAAATTAATCTTTTCCACCCCTTTACCTTTTTTGGTCCCATCATTTTGCTTCTTTCGAGGGATCGATCACTGACCTTCTTTGTTGACCACTCCTTCAAGGGGACATCTAGAGATTATCCATCATCACGTGGGTCATTAATCATGTAATACCTTTTCATTATTTGAGATGTTACTATGCCTATAGATTTCAATGACTTCCCAAATATGGGTAAAATATAGACACCCAATTCTATCCATAATTGGATTCCAACTAGACTTTAGACTGACTTCTACCAAACATTGAAAATTAAGCTTATAAAACACTAAACACCCAAATTTCATCGATGAATCTTTAATCAATACTCAAAATCATGTTGAGGCATCCCTATTTGGGATACTAGCCCATATGCAATAATCATCTCCCATGGATTCATCCCTAATCACCTTACAACCTAACAACTGATAGGCTGGCCTATGAACCCATTAAGTGAGGCACTTGATCAAATCATAGAAGAGATAAAATGATAATGTAATTAAATTATCTATTAAACAAGATTAAACACTTAGTTTAATTATCTTTTTTTAATTAATGAATATCTAAAAATGGAAATACCAAAAATCAAAATATTAAGCCTTTTCATCATTGCCTTTATGAGTTGTCAAGCTCTTTCAAAATATCCTATAATATATAATTTGAGATCCATGCTTAGGAGTTGTCATTATAATTATTAACTCAACTAGAGTTAGCCTCAACTCACCTAGGATTAGTTTTATCCCATTCTATGTTTAAACTCAACCTTCACTCACCTTGGGTGAGGGTTAACTTTTAAAGGCTATATATACAAGGCCATACCTATTGATCTTCAATATTTAGTAGTGTAAAGTTATTATTCATTATTTATTCCATAATATTCATGAAATTAATGTTACCATGTCAAGGTTTTAAGGAAAGGTGAAGCCAATAAAGCTCTATTAATGATCATTTATTGATGTAAAAACTAATCAAGCCACTTTAACAAGCCATTTAGAGTTCCAAGGAAGGTAGAAGAGTGATTTATTTTGTGTTCTATTTATGCTTTCATTTGTATTACTTATTACCTATGCTCTCCCTAGTGTCTAAGCTAGAGATTTTAGGATTTAGGGTGTTATTTTGATTTTGTTTTATTGAACTAACATAAGACTAACCTCACCTCTACATATTCCTTGTTCACACTATGTACCTAAGCTTAAAAGGAATTTTCTATCTTGTTCTCATCTTACAAATTATAATTTTATTGTAACATTTTTTAAATATATTTGGTCCATTAGAAATTAATCTAGTTCCTTCATTGCTAAGGTATTCAAAAGAATGGTTTATACATTTTTTCTTTTTATTCTACATTTTGTTTCATTGCATAGTAAGAATGAATCTCAATTATGGCATAAAATATTATAAAATGTTAATTTTAGAAGTTTACATGATATGTCAATAAATAATCTTATTGTTGGACTTCCTTCTATCCCCTCTCATCATGAAATTTGTGAGGGGTGCTTACATGGTAAGCAACATACTAACCCCTTTCACAAGAATCAAAATGCAAATTCCTCACATCCTTTAGAATTGATTCATAGTGATGTTTTGAGACCTATTCAAGTTGTATCTATTAATATTTAATTGTATTCTATTATTTTTATTTATGATTACACTAGAATGATATGGTATTTTTCATTAAAATGAAACCTAACATGTTGTCTGAATTTAAAGAATTTAAAGTTAGTGTTGAAAATTCATCTAGTTTTTATATTAAGAGATTAAGAATTGATAATGGTGATAAATGTGTTAAATTTATTATTATTTTTACATTAGTTTTAGTATTAAAAAATAATTAACAAATATTTATTCCCCTCAATAAAATAGAATTGTTGAAAGTGAAAACTGCACCATTATTGATAAGGCTAGAACAATGTTGCATTCTGAAAAATTTCCTCCTAGTTCTTATGGGTTGAAGCCATGAATACTAATGTACATATTCAAAATATAATCCCTACTTAATTTTTGCATTTTTCTACATCAAAAATACATGTATACTCATAACATTTCATTTGTATTGATAAATCTATTTTGTTGTTAGTTTAGTGATACTATCTACATTTATAGTGTCTCATCTACATTGTATTTGTTAGTAAAATGATTTAGTTTGACTCTGGAAAAATGTTTATTACAATTATATTATAATAGAGATATATTTTATTAGATGAGAAAGGAAATTATATATATATATATATATATATATATATATATATATATATATATATATATATATATTGTTTATTTTCAATTCTTATGAGTTATTATGAAAATACATCATATGCATAACATCATGCTTAATTTGAAAAAATGACCATGTTTAATTATTATATTTGGTAAGAATATCATGCCTAGTAAGTTTGTATCTTTTATGTTTTAATGATTTCATTTGACTATTGAGGCAATTTCATGCTAATATGCTTAGATACTCTCATTTGATTGTTTTATCATTTGAATGTTTATGCTAACATCCTTATATGATTCATTTGATAATAAGATATGTTATGAAATTCAAAGTGTAAATGGAGTGTCTATTATTGTCTCTTCATCATTTACTTTAATAAGCAGTATATTCATACATATCTAAACTTTTATTTTGTCTTGTATATGTTTGATTAGATGATGTAATTTCATAACAAAATTATCCATATTTGATGTATTAGAGGTTATACCTCAATTTTTCATTGAAGCATATTAAAATTGAAAAGTTTGATAAGAATCAAATGAGAACATGAGTTATTTCTAATAAGATTCTAATTTTTGGCTAAACATAGTATCATATTATTAGTAAATTATTATATGTATATTGCATGATAGTTGGGGATGATCATCTTATCAATATTGTAGATGTATAATAGTGAACTACATACAATAATTTATGTTTCTCCACTAACTTTATAATAAAAGTAATGAACTTATTTGCCTAAAATATGACTTGATTATTTTAATTTTTTTATTACCATAGAAAAACATATGTCATAATTTTATGTATGTGGTTATTGTGATGCTAACCATATTATGTTATCATAAGTCTATTTTTGGATACGTGTTTACATTTTATGTAGGTGAAAACCACCAAAAATTTAAGAATATTGAAGTTCATGTGCATTTATATGAGATAAAGTCTTGAATGGTGATATAGATTTGCAGTTCTATTCTATAGAGGAACTAATGGTAGATATCTTCACAAATCCACTTGGTGCTACCAAGTTTTGGAAATTTTATGCAATTATGGGCCTCTCAGAGTTTTCATTGAGAGGGGGTGTGAATAACAATTACACTTTCTAATGGCCATGTGTTTCTTCTTCTTTTCTATACTTCTTATTAGCTGTAAAGTATTGTAAACTTTGTGTGGAAGTTATGTTATTGTAAAATTTATGTGAAAGTTTTACTTTTGTACCCAATATATAAAAGCATAATTTGTATTAGAGGTCCTTATATTATAAAAGGATATAAATATGCTTAGATTATTATTCAAAAGAAACTATGAGATGACGTATCATGATCATGCTAGCTTAAACTTACTTTTGAGTAGTTTATGAATTATAATTTCTTTTATTTCAAAACGTGATGTTTGGCATGATAAATATTTTTAATACCTTCAATTGTGTACATAATATAATTCTTTTTTTTGAGGTGACTATGACATTTATCCCTAATTAGCATTAAGGGGGAGTGTTAGAACATTTAATTCTAAATGGGATTAATTGACTTTTAGCCTTGGTATTAATTAAATAAAAAATATTATTATTATTATTATTATTATCATGAGCTGGAAATATTATGATAATAAATAATAGAGTTATAATTATTTAATTTTTACCAATTTTTAATTAAATGAATTGATTAGGAAGGATAGACCTATTATACAATGGTCACCTCCCTTGGTATTTCACTATTGTTGACCAAATTAGACATTTTCAGTCAAATCGGGGCACTTAGAGGTAAAAACTTCATATTTAAAGGTTTTATAGGGTATAAAATTTGTTCATAAGGTGTATTATATGTAATTTAGTGTCATTCAATGTTATATTAGCCTTGGTCATCAATTTTATTAGCCAACATGTCCTTTTGAGTCATTTTAGGGGTTAAAATTGAGCATTTAATGAATTGTATAGATTTATTGGGAAGTGTGAAGGTTAAAAAACATGATTTAATGCCCCATGTGTTATATTATGTCTTAAACAACTATTTTTAATTTAAAAGTGGTAAGTTTCTTAGAAAAGGGTAGTTTTTTTGAAGAAAAAGAAGAGTTTGGCACTTGTATGACCTCCTTGGGAAGTGTACCACATGAGATAAGGTAATGTAGTGCATCTTAATATTATAAATGCTTACATAAATATTTTAAATTATTATAAAGTTCAATTTTATTCCAAAACTATTCTATTACTTTTTCACCTTACTTGGTAAATAGAAGTGACCTGCAAGTTTGTACTTGGTACAGTCAGCACAAGAGGTTTCAAGAAAAATAATATTTGGAGTATATTATATGATCATTAATATTCAATTTGATTTTTTATTTAAAATTAATTGTGGTCTAATATTTATGAACCATTATTAAGAAGTTGACCTTTCAAATTTGTCTGTTAATCTGTGTACCCTATAGGTTTTGCCTTGATTTGAGTAATTCCATATAAACCAATTATTGAGTTTGATGCCATATTATTTTGGCATAATTATAAAATTATGTATATTGTTTTTTTCATGTTTTGAGTTAATTTTATATTCAAAATATCTCACTTTGTAAGAAGGTGTCACCATGTGAGGTTTTAGTCAAATATCTTTGTTTTCAAAGTGTTTGGTTCTCATAGGAAGCTTCATAGAAATGTGGCATGATGTTTATCATGTATTAATTAAATATTTATCATCCTATCTTCATTTATATTCTCATAACACCATGTTTGGATCAAGTTGTCAGTCTTTCTAGGATCACAGCTAACTCTTTGCTCATTCTCACTTATAGTCACAAGGAATCACATCTGTGGAGTATGTTTAGCATGATTCATGGAAGTGAAATTGGAATTTAAATATGTGTAACACATTATAATACTAGGTAAATAATTCATATACCTTAAATTTTAAATAATAAGAGACTATGGTAGTCATACATATTCACCTACACAGTTTGCCATGAAAATGTTCATCCACATGTACTTGGAAGAAGGAAACCATATAGAAAACTTAGAACATATATTTTGAATCGATTTATAGGTATTAATAATCCACTTAAAAGTATTTTAATATAATTGAAACTAATTTAAGGATAAACAATACTCATTTTGAAAACTTGTACATAATCTACCTATATACCTTTCAAGGTGCACCTACAAGTGACTTGGTAGATAATTTAAAGAGTCTTTTTGAGGTGTTAATGTTGATATTTAAGATATTCTTCAGGTCCTAGTTTGAATCAAGCATCATTATAAAAAAAATTGAAGAGGTACATTTGAAAATGGAAAGATAGACTACTTTTAAAAGATGAAGTGACTGAGTTGTGGGATTTAGTCCCTGAAAATATAGAACATAGGTCTATAGACATTTTGTGAATTACATATGACATAGTTTAAAGATAATATATTTCATCCTAATGGGTATGAATTATATTATATAACATATTTAAATAAATTTAAAATTTATAATGGCAAAATACTAATGGAAGGTAGTTTTTGGGAAACCTAACAGTGCACTTCATGTACTAATTTTAGACAGTGAACCTACAGGAAGTTTGAGTTTTGAACAACCTTTGTTTCCAAAGTTGAAATTATAACATGATATCAAGGTAAATAATTCCAAAATATTCAATTATATTATATGGTAAAAATTATAATAATAAAATAATGTCACTTTGTGTTTTGATTCCCCAAGCATACCCTCAATCTGTACATAGCCCTGGTTAGCACCTATAGCCACCATAGATCTCAAATTTGAAATAATGTATTTTTCTTGAAATGCATGGGTTTTTGAATATTTTGTATGATTTTAAATGATTTAAATACTATTCAAAGGTTTAAAAAAACAACTTAGGACCTTCAAATCTCATTTACACCTACAATGTCCATCTATAGCCAGCTTGAAGTAACTGAGACAGATAGTAGCCTGAGCATCTGTTTTGATGGTGTTTTAGTTATAAAAAGTGAATATAATGTGAATAAATAGAATTATTATATAATATTTTATTTCCATGACTCTAATTAAGACCACTAATCATCATGCATAGGTTCATTTGAAGTAAACTAACCTACAGGGGTCAGTTAGGTAGGGTGTATTAATCTAGCAGGAAAGGACTCATTTGAGAAGCTCAAGTGCATATAAATGGTATAATCATGATGATAAATGAATTATATGATATATATATATATATATATGTATATATATATCACCATATAGGCCTTAAAATATAGTATTTTCACATTATTATTAGGCCTAATTCATGTAATATACACTTATAGGTGTGATTTTTGGAGATCGACATAGTCACAATGAAACTCAATTTTGACTGAGTAAAGAGAATATAAGGAGTATGTAGGAGTTATGGAGGATTATTTATGGTTATAAAACATTTTTAATTATCATAAAACCATAATAAGTGGAGAAACAATGAAATAATTAACCCTCAATCACATAAAACACAATCCATATAGAACATTCCTGCACACAATCCATTTCACATTATCTATTTTGAAGCTTAAGGTTTTTTGAAGGTTAAAAAACCAAAATAGGTGCTCAATTTTTGTTAATATAATATATATGACTTTTAAAATCCCCTTAATTTTTTTTTTAACAAATAGGGGAAGTGCTCTCTATTTTGTCTTAGACAGAGGGCACTTCCCTAGGTGAAAACCCTAGTAGTTTTGACAAGAAATGATAAAAAGATGACCAAGGATCTATATAAACTTTTTTAAAATGTTTTATAGTATGGATAAAACCTAAGGAATTATTATAAACACCTCACATAAAGAGATAACCTAACAGAATGCTCTAGACTATAAGGGTTGTAATCATGCATGATAGGCATTTTTAGGCTTAGAGACCAAATAGAAGATCACTTTCACTTGAAACCTTGGAGGAACATTAAAATAAATTTGTATATGCCTATGGGATCATATTATATGTGTTTGAGATTTTGAAATTTAAGTAATCTCATTTTGATTTTGTAAACATCAAAAGTTACAAGCATGCCTATTGAACAAGGTGTAGGCCTAAAGCCAAATGGGGGGGTCATCCGCCATTTTAGCATGAGATGAACATAAAAATGAATAAAAAAATGTTTTTAAGTTAATTTAGGACATTTTAAACATATTTGGATGTATGGGAAACACAAAAGAAGCCATTTTTTGTCCAACACCAACTCAGGCTTGCAGGATGAGAAAAGATGGGCTCAAATAGGTAGTTTCAAATGATCACATCTTGTAAAATTATTTACATGGAGGTTATGGAAAATTTAAGGAGTTATAATGGGTATTTATGCTCAAATTTGTGGAATTATCTTGAATATCCAATGTCCAACTTTCATGAACAAAGCTTAACATTCAAAACTGCTCAAAACCCTTGCAAACCCTTCTTAGTGACTTGATTGGAGAAATGAATCTGAAAATTAATTATAATGGAATATTTTGGCCATGAAAAGTATTTTAATTTATATATGATTCACTCAAGCTCCCTCACATACTTTTTTTTTGTACAGACCTATAAGAATGGGGTGAGAAATAAGCTATTTTTGACCATTTTTTGTGTTTTGTAGATTCTATAAGGAGTATACAGATGAAACCAAATTTGAGAGGAGGATATATAATTTTTATAACTGTCTATGTCCATTTAATTCTTGTTAAAAACTTCTAGGTGTTAAAATAGTATCTCTCATTTCAGCTAAATCAAAATTGGCATAGTGGACAAGCTAGTGAGAAGGGTGGAGATCTTCAAGAAAGTTATATTTAAGGTGTACCTAATGCTCTAAGGCCATGGAGGATATTTAAATGTGAAATAAAATCCATAAAAATTATTTACATGATAAAATTATTCCAATTTGGAAGCCAAGTGTGTAGGGTGCATGAAGGAAGAGTTCTCCATACTACAGATGATGATGGCTCATTTTTAGGTGATTTTAGGTGACCAAGCCTACAACCAATGCATGGAGAGGAATGTATGATGTCCTTAAACTTCATGTGAATAATAATACCTATTTTTAATCATTAATGAGGCATTAAAATAGGGCCAATCATGAAGGAATTTTTTTTGAGCCAATAAGGGGAGTTTCATGCCACTTTTCATGAAGTTTATGCCTTGAATTAACACTTGTGCTTCCTAATATTGCATGGTTCAACCCATATCCTATTATCATGCATAAATAAATAATTATCTCAGCTTTAAAAGTGTTCTTGTGACTCTTTTACTTCTATCTTCTCCTCTCTCTCTCTCAAGCTCTATAAGAACTAGCCATTTTGGCCATTGTACTTATGCTCCACCTGAGTATGGTAAATCCTTACTCATTTTTATACCTTGTGATAAATAATACTACTGGTTATTACCTTTTTCATGATTTTTCTTAGTGTGTTTATTTATAATTTTTTATCTTGCATAAGTGATAACCCTTATTTCCTTATCATGATCGTTTGATTATATCATTTATTTATAGTTGGAAATATTCTTATTGTAGGGAATGTGAAGTGTTATAGTTAATTTAAAGGATTGAGTGAGTTATTATATTTATTATTGACCTCATAGGCCCCTTGTATTTTCCTCCTATCTTTTTACATTCATCCATAACCTTACAATGTAACATTGATGTGAGAGATGAATATTGGAGAAGTGTAGGTTCAGTTTATTCCTTGATTTTAAGTGTAACATACATATGAATGGAATTCATAAATATATTTGGTGTATCACCTCCCTTAAGTTAGTTTGATTTTATTTATCTCTCTCCCTTTTCAAACCCAAATATAAGTGTGTTTGTGATCCAAAGTGGTACATCAAGGGAGCTAGCCCTATCTAGATATTCACCTCATCCTTAGGCAACCCACAAGCCTAGAGGTGTTTCCATTATGCCACTTAGATGAGGAGAGATTTTCCATATCCTCAAAAGGTGAAAATACAAGTGAAAACAACTAATAATAGGGTTTTACCCCTATTATAAAACCAACCTTATGAACATTAAATATTAATCATATTCAATCTCTAAGAGTTTTGTAATTTTTTTAAAAAATAAGATCAATTGCGATATAATTTGTAACACCACATTTCCTTAATAGTTGGGCCATAATACAGATGATTTATCATACTCTTTGTTGATGTTATAAATTCATGGGTACATAAACATACCTATCATATGTGGACCAAATATGGTCCCCATAGTCATATGGATATTAAATTTAGAAGCAAATTTGACATTAAAATTTGGAAAACATTGGTTTGCTGATTGGAATACAACATTGAGTACTAAAAATATGTGTATAACCTTTATTGTTAGGGATACGAATATTTATATACACCATGATGGATATGGTTATCCTCCCCTATTGATGGCTTTTAGAAAATAACTACACCAAAAAATTGAGGAGGTGAAAATAAGTCACTTTAAAATTGTCTCAAGTGATCCTAAACCTTTTTATGATGAATAATTATTTGATTAGTCCTTTCAAGTATCAAAAAAATAACAAAAAAAATAAAACATTGAAAAATACAATTTTTTTTTTCATTTCCATATCTTATTAGTTCCTTTGAATTTATGTTGTTAGTTCCATGTTGGTAGATGGTATTTAATTTCTTTCTATATATACACATATGTTTTACGCATCTTTTGAGTGTGATACATGAATACCTAGGCACATGACATATCCACACACATATGTTTGACTTACCTCTACTCATGTCATCAATACATTGGGGGCATCCTTATTATTTGATCATGATACACCCAAGTTAAATTATTATATGATCATTTTCCATTATCATGTTTGATATTATGTATAGCAGATTCCATTATCCATGCTTATATCTTTCAAATAAAGATAAAATATGTTTTATGCATATTTTGAGTGTAATATAGGCATACCTAGGCACATGATATATGCACATACATATTTTGGGATTCCCTCTACTCATTTCATAATTACATTAGGGGGATCCTTATTTTTTAATCACAATACACCTAGGTTACATTATTATATGATAATTTTACATTATCATGTTTGAGATTATATACTTACACATGCCTTTATCCATACTTTTATCTTTCAAAGAAAAATAAAATAATCTATGTACTTAACATTCTTTGATAACACATATATATGTGGACCAGTATGATGTTCTTATGTTTGTTTCTTATAATTCTATGCTTTAATTTTTGCACCTTATTCAGTGTTTTCCTTACTTCTTATTATATTACATTGTATTACTTGTTTGAGTATTTGAATATGCTCCATTATTTTGGGGGCATGCCTTTATTTTCATATTATTAAATTTTTCATATGTCATAATGGTTTTTATGTATACATTTGAACATGTCTTTATATGCTTTGTGTAAATTTGAATAAGTCAATTCCCTTTGATTGTGTGAAATTTGAACAAGCCCCTTGTTTTCAATCTCCTTGAACCATTACCTTTTGTTTTAAATTTGAGTGATCTTGTGTGTGTAATTAATTGATTATTAATATTTTATTATTATTCTCTAGATGTTTACATGAATAAAATCATGCATCTTAGGACTTGGTGTGATCACATGATATATACCTCACTCCTATATCTACCTATGCATGCTACTCTTATATGTTACATGGTATATACATGTATTATACAGTTATCTTGTGCTTTAAAGGTAAGGTAAGGACCTATTTATAATTACCATCACCTAAAAATGGGGGAATAAAAATGGGGGTATTTCATATAGGCATGGCTTCCACATTTTCACAATTTCATATTATAATGGGGGCATGTTATGAAAACATGTTCTCCACACTTATGTTAGCTCTCATAATATATACATTAAGTGGGTAAATGTCATGGGAGCATGTCTTCCACACTTTTAAATATAAAATTTGGCAAAATTTCATAGTAATATAATTTAAACACACATTTGTGGTATCAATCTATACATTGGTACCATTATTATACCTAGGTTTTCTATTAAGACATATATGAGATGCAAAGAGCATCTAAAATTACAAAATCAAATTATCTTTCAGATTTGAAATGCTACTATGGACTATTATCATACCCAAGATGTAATTTTTTGTATTTTATTGATCCAATCTACTGTAGTGGTTGGTTTGCCTTTTAGAAAGGTTGAGGTGATTAAATCACTCAATCTATCCAAGTTTATAAGTTAGACTTGATTAAATCATCTAACTTCATTAGATTTATAGGATGGAGTGATTCAATCATCCACCCTAACCAAATGTATAATGTTGTTTTATTGGATCACTCACGCTCACTAAGTTATAAGTATGATTGGGTTGCATGATTGAGATAAGCTTAATGGTCATGTGGAAACTCACCTTTTTCCAAGGTTGGGTGTGTGGTGTCCTTCAATATATGTTTATGTATGTATGTATGTATGTATGTATATGTTTACAAATTGTCTTAATATTAAATCCAATTGGTCATAATAAAGAATCTCATCAAATCATATTGCAAAAAGGAAATATGGTTGCACTGATACATGTGTACTTCTAACCCTTCTCTCTTTACTTTAAAGTATTTAAAATTCTTTCAATTTTAGATTATATGCACTAATTATATATTGAAAAATGATCTTAGTTTTAGGTCATTCACCATAAAATCACTCAAGTGGAACTCATGTAAAGGATAAGTGTGTTATAAATACCCATATATGTATTTATTTCTTTTATACTAGTAATTATTTACTATATTAAAGGGTGGAAATGTAGACAGTAAATATAAGTTATATAACACCTCAATATTGTTCACCTGTAAAATACCTATCATGGTTATACCTTTAATTCTAAGTCAGTCCCACATTTAAAAGGCTCACATTGAGTATCACTTTATGTCAAATTGCTTATCTTTTGGTCTGACCATTACTATTTGAATGATCATGTCTTCTATACTCTGTAAAATGTTATAAACTTGATAATTATCCTTCTATTCCATTTTTGGACCTTTACCTATTTTTTAGTTTCCCAAGCACTTGTGTCCTAGCCAAATAACTACATTGATGTAAGTGTCCCTTTTTAAGCTAAGTTTTTAGTGCCCAAAAGTCATCCAATTTACAAATGAAATATATCCTAAAGGTCATCTTAAGATATTTAGTGTGAGATATTTTCAAAATAGATTTGTATATATATAAAATCAACCCTCATCATTCCACACCTAGAAAAGACCTAGAAAACACTGGGAACTCATAAAGAAACTTACTAAGAGCACTCAGTCAAGAATTAAAGTTATTAAATCTACCTTGTTCATCCATATTTCCATATTAGTCATAAGATCAATATCCCTATAGGTCTGGAGTACTAAAGGAGTATCTCATGATCCATATTTTTTAAGTTACAAGCTAGGTAACTTTGTGTACTTATTTATCACACATTGTATCCTCATGTACACACAAGCCAATATATATGGGATAATTACATAATTTTGAGGCCCTCTTCAGACTATTGGCTATGTAGGTAGTGCCCATTGATAGAGGGGCCTTTGGGGTAGCTCAACACTATGATCCCACTAACCCATTTTTTTTAAGTCACTCCAAGGGTGAGGAAGATGGTATTTGATCATTTAACAAAGAGTGATAGAACTTTCATATAATATAAAAACAACAAAATAAAGGTGATAGAAAACATAAAATATTCAAGGTGGTTTCATTCATATCTAGTCACTATTCCATACTAGACATTTGTATCCAACTCAGAAACCAATGTTGATGCAGCCATCTAGGTTTGATACAAGTGTATGAGGCCACATAATGAAAACTTATGGAATCATAATCTGTTCCACTTCCAACCCATTTCATACCATATCTACATATTCATTGTGAACCAACAAAGTACTCCTAATTTTAATGTATTGTAATATCAGTCAATAGTTATAATTTCTATTTTTATCATATATTGGTATTATAAATTCAAAATATTATTTATGTGAGTTTTAAAATTAATTATCCTATTATATATCTATTTATCACCCTTGTGGTTATTGAATTTTATATTCTTAACCCTAGTGTACCTTTGTACCAAATTAAATTTAGGGTTAAACATTTGTCACTACTTAGAAACGTAAGGGCATCCAACCTATCCCACCACCTATTAATATCCAACAGGATCTTCCTAGCCTAAACTTGTTATCAAATCAAAAGGATATGATCTTATTGACCAACTGAGCAACATGCAAGCTAAAATTTCAATCCTCAAACTCTTAAATCAATCTAATATCTATAAGGATATTCTATATGAATTATTGTGTGACACCCAAGTACCAAAGGACATTGAATAAACTTATTTTGTACATGTTATGCATATATATATATCATTAATTCGATCTCAAATATTTAACATCAAAATATATTATTCACTAGGATTTGCCTTTGTACATACAAGTGACTATGCTTAGGAAGGGAATCAAAAGGGTGTTAGTTGGTAATTATTAATTCCTAAATGTTTATGGCATATATTTATTAACCACCATGGCTATTATTAAAAAAATTATTAAAAAATTATACATGTACAACAAATAATTTGATAATTCATGTAACCCCCCATTGGCCAAACCACATTAGATGTGTCATTAGGGCAAAAAATGGTTCCAAATATATTCCAATCAATGTCTTAATCATTAAATTATAACATTTTTTTGGTTAGATCACACATATATATCATGGAATTTGTCACATCTACATTACATCTATGTGCAAAATTTATACATAATGAGACTTTATTCATAATGCTTGTTGATGATGGACCCTTAAAATTTTATAAAACCATACATTCTGACACATAAAGGATATCTAAAGTGGTACCACCTCAACAATGTATTCCACTTAAAAATATATAAACATATGAAATGGGTGAGTCAAGAACAATGAATCTTGTACCTCAATAAATAAATAAATAACCATTGAGGTACAAATGGATACACATCAAGAGCAAGCACCATTACCAAAAGAACCAATGATATGAAAATAACAAGAAAGTGAAACATTTGAGCTTACTTTATTGATCAATATTGAATAACAAGATGGAAAATTTTAATATTACTATTATAGTGATGACAAAAATCCTCATGATATGAATGATGAAAAATTAAAAAAACTTAGTTTCAATCTACTTGAACATCTTTCACATAAACTATTCACGTCTATAGGGCCTCATACATTTAAGTTAAATTTAACACAAGAAGATACAAAACCACATTTAGATAAGGTTAATTAAAATTAATATATGAACATGTAAATGATTTTTATTCAATCCATCCCTCTTGGCATAAAACATTGAGCCAATTTTAAAAGGGACCAATGCAAATACACCATCTGAACAATGTAGAGTCCTCCCAAAAAATTCCATAATCGATTATCCAGATCTTAAAAAATATGATGTTTAAAATTTAATTATTCCTATGTTACTTGAGTATTGTATGATATATTTACTTCCTAATAGACACAAGTTGAGTAGAAAACTCATCCCTAAAAAGGGTTTACTATATTGTGATTATCATCAAATCACTAACCATAATTCAAATAAATATGTGGCATTGTAAAACTATATTAATAAATACAAAGGTGAATGGTGTATAAAATTTGTACATGAAAAAAATAAAAATGATGAAATAATTCCAATAATTTCACACAAAATCAATCTTAAAACTAATAGAGACATGAAAATATAACACTTATCATAAATGTCAAAGGTGTTTTTTTCTCACATTTTCAAAACAATACAAATAATTTGGACACTCTTTGTAATATCTCATACTTACCTACATTGGTCCATACTATCAAGGAATTACAAAATTGTTCTATTTTTCCAAAATCTCTTGGATATCTTTACTTACCTATAGTATGCAGACCTAGACTATTAAATACAATCATATGGGTAATGGCTGCTAAACCAAATATTAAATTTTTCCTTACATAATATTGGGAAATTGAAATAAATGAAACCATTGATACCATAAATATGTGTCTTAATTAAAAAAACCAAAATAAATGAATATAAATACCATATGATGTACACAATGATAAACCTATAGAAATAGTAGATGGCATTTCTTTACCATATAATACTAAATCACTAGAAATAATGTGGCATAAACATTGTTGGAAAAAAGAGGATCCTAGAAAACAATCAAATAGTACTTTATATTTTTATTGGAATGAATCATCTCATTTAATTAAAATTAATTTAATAAATCCAAATAATGAAACTAATCTATTCTAAGGTTAAAAATATCAAATATTCCAAAAATACAAAAACATTGAAAAAATACCAAAATTTAAGCATGTTCTTAGTTGTACTATTTCTTGTGTATATGTTTTTAATTCATGTTAGTAGATAGTATATAATTATTTTACTACATACACATATCTTCACACTTCATTTAAGCATGATAAAAGCATACCAAATATACATGATATATGCACATATAGATGTTGGGCCTTCCTTCTATCACATCATAAGTATGTTAGGGGCATCTGCTTCTTTGATCATGATACACTCAATTTATATTAGTATACGATCACTTTCCATTATCATGTTTGATATTATATACTTACACATACCTGTATCCATGATTATACCTTTCACATTGTACTTGATATTCTATAGACTTAAAATTATTTTCAAACATATATGTTTAGGAACTAGTATTATATGTTCATGTTGGTTGCCTATATTTCTTGCTTGATATTTTATTGCATTGTATTGCATGTTTTATAATTTGAATATGTTCCATTGATTATGGCCCCCATGCCTTTTATTTCTTATTTATACATTTCAATATGTCACTCTATGTTGTATGTGGACATTTAAATATGTCATTTCTATGTTTTTTAGACATTTGACTAAGTCATGTCCCTTCGATTGTGTGGAATTTAAACATGCCTCTTGTATTATATCTCCTTAAACCAGTGTCATATTGATTTGATTTTGATTAATATTTTGCATGTGATTTATACTATTTTTATATACATGTTTCCATGATTTACATCATGCATCTTAGGACTTAATGTGATCACATGTTGTGTGTTTCAATGCTATATCTACCTAGACATGTTATCCATATATACAACATGATCTATATAGAGATTATGAAATTATATTATCCTTTTGACATCAATTAAATACTATATTATACTTCACCTCACCTTAAAAGGAGTGGCATATCAGTGGGGGCATGTCATAGAGGCATGACTTACACATTTTCATAGTTTCATTTTTATAGTGGGGGCATGTCAAAAAGGCATGAAATACATACTTAGTTAGTACTCAGTATCTCTATTTTGAATAATGGCATGTCATATAAACATTTCCTCCACACTTTCACTAATTTAAAATTCACCATATTTCATAGTTATATGATTTATATACATATTTGTGGTAACATTTTATACATTGGTATTTTTATTATACCTAGATTTAGCTTGAGACATTTATGAGGTGCATATGCCATGCAAAGGGAGCCTAAAATGTTATAATTAAATAAATTTCCATATTTTAAATACTATTATGGACTATTATCATATCCAAGATGGAATATTTGGACTATTATGAATTGCAATCAATCCAATTTATTGTAGTAGTTGGTTCATCTTTGGAAGGGTGAGTTAATTAAATATCTCAAATCTTACCAAACTTATAAGTTAGATTTTATTAAATAATCTAATTTAATAGACTTTTATGTTGGATTTTATTAAACCATCCACCCTCACCAAATATATAATATTTAATATGAGTTAATTAAATCTCTCACACTCACTAGATCATGCACATATTTGGGTTGCATGATTAAGATGAAATAATATTAATGGTCTTTTTAAAACTCACCTTTACACCAAGTTTTGGGGTATGTGTCCTCCAATATCTATATATATGCATTTGAAAGTTTATAATTCTCCTAATCTTAGTTTTGATACTTCATAATGAAGCATCCTTTCAAATCAATTTTTTTACAAGTAAGATGGTTTCATCAACACATGTGTACTTCATGGGGGAAAATACATTATTATGAGGCCCTAGCCATATTATTAACTATGTAGGTAGTGCCAATTTATAGAGGGATCCTTGGGGAAGCTTGACATTATGAGCCCACTAAACCATTTTTTCCATAGTCACTCCAAGGGTGAAGAGTTAGGGCTTGATCATTTCACAAAGAGAGACAACACGTGCACATGATCTAAATACATTATAATAAATGTGTTAGAAAAACAAGAAAGATTTAGTTGGTTAGAACTAGATCCAAACACTATTCAATATAGGACACTTGTGGTAGGGTTAAACACTTGCATTGATGCAAATGTCCAGATCTTATGTAAGCAATTGAGGCCATAAAAATAATATTCCAAAAATTTGAAGATTGTTCTATGATCACCTTCTAGTCTAATTCCAACTTATTTTATATCAGACCTACATGTGCATAGAAAACTAAGTACCATATGTTTCTAATTTATTGTAATTTCTATCAATAGTTATACTTTACTATTTTTAATAATCTCAGTTGTATAAATTTAGAATATTATTTGTCTATGATTTATATTAATCATATTGTTTATTAAGTTAGTGTACCACCTTTGTGTAAAATATGATAAAATTCATCTTAGCCCTATATAACCTAATATATCAAAATTTATAATTAAACAATGTGATGTGAGAATATATATTGTTAGTCTTTTAATGAATATGATGATATATGATTTGGATAAGTATTGTGTAATATATCACTAGTTGTATTTATATTTGTGGGTGATTAGGAAGAGTAACATACATGACATAGGTCACCTTAGGTTAAAATTAAGAGTATAAATAGGGCTTGTAAAAATAGAAAGTTAATAGTTAATTTTATTTGAAGACAATAGTTAAAATTTAATATTTTTAATGAGAGATAGTGAACATGCCTCAAAGGAGACTAGTGCTTCCAACACGATTTGATTAAGTTCATGTCACAGTGGAGATAAAATCAAAGTAATGTTTGGTAAGTATTAAAGGTCTCTAATAAACATTGTATTTTGAATTTTATTAAAAATTAAATTTTTCATTTTTTTATGCATTGTCTTTGTGCAATAGTCATGTTTGAGGTCATTGCATATTTTCCTAGATTAGCATAGATTTGTCTATGTAAGTGTCCTAAAATTATGTTTTTTTCTAAACTAATGTCCAAAGTGATGTAAACCTCTCTAATTTTTAAGTGGAACTTGATTTTCTATTTTTATATTGATTAATGACTTAAATTCTAACATTAAAATGTGATTATGCTTATAGAATGATTTGAGGGCTCAAGAGTTCCATTATGGACATATTATACAAAATATTTATGGCTTACCCTTATCATAGGATGAAGTTACAATTGTTAATAGAGCTGGAATGGGTGATATCAGTAAATGAGACCTCATTCCCTATGATGTGTATATGATGATTGATTTAGCATATTAGTGGCATTTAAACACATGTACCTTTTTATTTCCCATGGGATAGATGATCATGACATTAGAGGATGTATGGAATATTTTTTGATTTCCTATAGTTGGTGTTTGATTTATGTCATATAATTCCTTTGGTTTTCAAACGGTGATATTTTCATGATGAAGTTTTTAAAAATCCTTAAAATGTTACATGTCTCCTAAAATCATTATATATGGTTTACAAAGTATAATTCTTCTAGTATAAAGGTGAATATGGTATGAATTCTTACTTAACATTAATGGGGAGTGTTGTAAAAATTAATAGTTAAGTGGTTTTATTCATGTACCCTTAACATATTAAATTACATTGATTAAATAATAATATACTTATTTATTTAACATGAGTTAATCCTCATGTAAATAAATAATAAAATATATTAATTTTACCATTGCGCCTTGGGTAAAAGTTATAAACATTGGTTAAAATGGTCAATCTCACTTATATAATAATATTTTACATTATAAAATAATAAGGTGAACATAACATTTTCACCCAAGTGTTCCAATAGAAAGCTTTCATTAAAATCTTGTTGAATATTATTCAAGTTCTATGAATTTTTTTGAGAAGTGAGGAGAAGGAAGAATGGTATTGGGTAACAAAATTTCCTCATTAATGAATAATTTATTGTGGTTTTTTACCTCCTTATGATTTTTTCCATGTTACATTTGGTGTCATACTTTCTATGTATCTTTGTTATCAATTACACGTCTAGATCCAACACTTTGCATATGTATCATTATGTCCTAATTTTATCATGGTTTTAGATCTATATTGATTTTTTAATTTAATGGCAAGACCAGTTTTTGTATTTGATTATCTTGTGAAGACCTTGTCCAATCATATAACACATAAAATAATATTTGTATGGCCATTTTATGACATAAAAAAATCATTTGTAATCTATAGAGCTTATATCTCAGGATTTTGAAACTCTTTTGTGGAATGATCAATATTCAAACTACAATATAGACTCCAAACAAATCAACCAACAAGCAAAACATCCTCTTGGGCATGTTTGTATGGCTTGATATGACTTGTGTGGATGGAAAATCAATGAAAATAATAATAATCATGTTTGAAGGTTGTTTATCCATTCTCAAGCCCTATGTTGACCTCCTAAAACACAATATGTTGTGTCATGCCTCCTCTTTGTGCCATGCCTATACATAATGGCATGATAAGGTCAATATATAGTTTATAAATTATATTTATTAATTATTTTTTAAAATAAATCAAAATTTACATGCAAACATAAAGGGGAGCCCACTTTCTATTTATTTAAAACCAAAAAGTAAAAATATTGAAATATTGTTTACATGTATATAATATTTATTTATTAAATCAAATTTGAAAAAAATATGTTTTAAATAGCATATCATGCACGTATAAACTCAATAAGTGTTGTAGTGGGTTTGGTTCTTGTAAAATTTTAAGACTCTCATAAAAATAAGGTCAAGAGTTCAAAACCTTCCCAGACCCCTCTTTTTTGTTCAAACTTATTTGTGGTCAATTTTTTTTTCATATAATCAATTAAAGTTTTTATTCTTTTACAAAATTCACTTATGACACTTTTGATACATTCAAACTCTAGTGATTCTATTTGTGACTTTAGTCTAGTTGCTCATTTTTAAAAAGGTGGTTGTGTGATTAGTTGATCTCTAGGTTTTACATGTTCTAGACACATTAGACTAGTCCAATTTTTTATTTAAATCTTTTTTATATAGTTTTTTCAATAAATTTGAAAAATATTTTTTACATAGTTTATTTTACGACACTTGTGACACTTATTTTAGTTGTAATATTTTGTAATTTTTTATAATTATTTTATATATTATTAAACAATTATTATTTTTTATACCCTAGAGAATTTTTTTTACAAAATAAAGTATAAAAACACATTAAAAATATATTTTATAATTGTGTATAGTATCGTAGTGTTAAATTTGAAGGAAATTTATGGCCTCCCATAATTTTTTTAGATAAATCACAAATTTTAAATGGATAAAAATATAACATTTAAAACATCCATATTAAATTTGAATTTATGACTCGAAAACCATGGAACATTTTTATCAGGACTGAAAACTCTCACATGGAGACATGTCACAACTGAACTTACCAATGCATTTCAAAATAAATCACAAAAAGCCATGTTGATATTTTTTAGGAATATAAATGATGATTTTATACTCCATATTAACAATTAGGAGTCACCCAGTGATTCCTATAAACTCATTGAATCTATGTATGAGGGAACTCATCTCTCAAAAATTGCTAAACTTATACTTGAATTGCTTACTACTCCCATGAAAGGTGATGAAAAAGTAGTTATTTTTCTTTAAAAAATAAAAAAAATTAAATCTTAGTTATATTATTTTGATTTTAATATTATTCAAGATAAACTTTTATAATGCATTATTTAATTAAATATTCATGAAAAGTTTTGTAATTTCATTTCTATCCTTAATTCAAATATCAAACAAAATAGGACATTCTTGGCCTCACTACCCTTTTGGTTCTTATTATTAAAGAAGAACAAGTGATATCAAATTTTGATTTTAAAGATAATACCACTCAAGGACTTATCATGCAAAATAGAGATACTGAAAACATTGAAACCAAAAAACTAAACCTAAACATGCCAATGGAAAAGATGGGAACATGAAATCTATAATGAAATCTATAATCACAAAGTTAAATTTAATGGCAATTTCAATCTGTGTTGAATTTACACATAAACAAGAATTTTTTTACAAAAACAAAAAAAAAGGTCTAATTAAAAAATCTCTGAAAATAATAAATGGAAGAAAGGTTCTAATTAGAATCAATAGAAAAGTAAACCCCATAATCAAAATAATATTCAAGAACAAAATTATAGCATTATTGCATTGTATGCTACCTTGTTTGCTTCTAATTAAAATGAATATATTTTAGATATTGGTGGGTATCATTACATGACATGTTTATCAAATATTTTATCTAACACTAAAGATATATTTGAAAGGATTTATTTAAGTGATAATTCATTTCTAGAAACTACTAAACAAGGAAAAACTAAAATTTTAAATGTAGTCATAGATGATGTTTTCTATGTTCCTAAGGAATTTTATTTTATCATGTTCTCATCTTAAAAATTATAATTCATAATACCTTTTCTTAAGGATAAATGTTCTATTAAGAATCACTTTGGTTTTCTAATTACTGAAGGAATTCAATAAAATGGTTTATATGTATTTTATGCTTCTTCTTCATGTAGTCTTTCATTGCAAAGTAGAAATTAATCATAATTATGGTATGAAGGATTAGGTCATGTTAATTTTATAAGTTTATATTATATGTCTTGTAATGGTCTTTTTGTTGTTTTTCCTTCTACTTCTTCTCATCATGAAACTTGTGAAGGTTGCTTACGTGACAAGCAACACACTAAACCCTTTCATAAAAGTCATGATGTTAAATCCTCTCATCCCTTAGAGATTATTCATAGTGATGTTAGAGGACCTGTAAAAGTTAATTATATTATCAATTATTTATATGTTGTCAATTTAATTGATGATTAAACTAAGATGATTTGGGCTTATTATATTAAAAATAAATTTAAAGTGTTATCTAAATTCAACTAATTTAAAGCTTTAGTTGAAAATTATTCTAATTTTTTTATTAAAATATTAAGAACTAAAAATTGTGCTGAATACATTAGTAAAAAAATTAAATCATTTTTCATTAATTGTGGGATATAAATATTGTTAACAACTCCCTATTACCCATAACAAAATAGAATTTTTTAAAGGAAAAATTGAACCATCCTTTAAATGGCTAGAATAATGTTGCATTCTACAAATGTTCCTAAATTCTTATAGGTTGAATCCATGAATACTATTGTGTTTATTATAAATAGAGTTCCTAATAAATAATTACATCATTATACACACATATAAATTTGGTATAATAATAAACCAAGTGTTTCTCACCTTAGGATTTTTATTAGTCCTACTTCTATCTTTATTCCTAAAGTAAAAATAAAGAAACTTGATCCTACCTCCTATTCTTGAATTTTTTTAGGTTATGGAGGAAAAAATAAAGGATTGATATTTTATGATCTGTATAAAACTCAAACCATTTAAAATATAAACATCTTAATCCTTGATAAATATTTATGTGAGCCTTTTATGGAACTCCCTCAAAGTGATTATTTTGATGAACCTAGCTCTTATGTTACTCATTTTGAAGAAACAGATGCCTTATATGAATTCGATCCATTTTTTGAAAACTTAGAGTCTTAGAAACCTTCTCCATTTTACATTAAATCTAAAGACCTAAATGGATTGAATCCCTAATTAGTCATCTAATTTATATAATATTAATAAATAAATTAGGATCCAACATACTTATCATGTTTTGATGACTTTGTATGAATATGAACCTCAATATTTTGAAGAAGCTAGTTAAAATTATAGATATAAATTTATTATACATGTTGAATATAAATATCTAATTAAAAACCAAACTTTGTATATCATCCTACCTTTGACTAAAAGTCACATTGTTGGTTCTAGGTGGCTTTACAAAATCAAATATAATTTAATTGATAAAATTGAAAAATTTAAATCTAGATTAGTTTCTCATGGTTTTACTCAAAAGCATGGGATTGACTATGTTGAAACCTTTTCTCATGTAGAAAAAATAAATATTGTTAGACTGCTTATTTCCCTTACATCTCAAAATGATTATATTATACACCAAATAGATGTCAAAAATGTCTTCCTAAATGGTGATCTATAAGAATAAATCTACATGAGTCAACCTAAAGGTTGCACTAAACCTAATAAAGAACATTATGTTTGTAAGCTAAAGAAATTCTCTATTTTCTAAAATAAGCTTCATGAGTTTGATGTTCTAAAATAATTAGTTATTTAAATAATTAGGTTTCTCTAACTATTATTCTAATAATTATCTCTTTATACAAGCTAACAATAGTCATTTTATCTTAATTGTATTATGTGTTGATGATCTTATTGTTACTAACGATCAAATTAGTTTATTTATTATATATAAATATAAACTACATCAATCATTTGAAATGACTGATGTAGGTATTCTTCATAATTTTATAGGAATGGCTATATTTCGAAGTAAAAATTCAATTATTGTATATCTCAATCTCAATATGTGCATAACCTGATTGTTAAATTTAACATGATTGACTATAACCTTACATTTACTCTTATTAAATTTTGTGTTAATGTTGATCCAAAACCTACTTGTGATAAAGGTAACCCCACTCTATACAAATATCTTGTTGGTAGTTTTGTTAATCTAACTATTAATAGGCCATTTATTTCATTTTTTATACGTGTTGCTTCCAGATTCATACAAGATCTATACTTGGATCATTGAAATTTATAAAAATAGATACTTTGGTATATCAAAGGAACTATAAATTTTAGTCTATATTATTCTTCCATTGATAATTATGATTTACATGGTTATTATTATATTGACCATGATGGTGATATTATAGATTGTAAATCTACTTCTAGATATGTGTTTAAGTTTGGTACATGTGTTATCACTTTGTGTAGCAAAAAGTAAGTTATTGTTTGTATCTCTTATATGGAAGTAGAGTATAAAATTGTTATGGAATATAATAAATAATACATATGGCTATGATGGTTATTAGAATAACTCCATTTGGATACTTCTCATAATAACACACTTCTTTGTGATAATCAAAGTTGTATAACTCTAATGAAAAATCTAATCTAGGACCAATAAACTAAGTATATTAAATTTCATGTACATTTTATGCGAGAGAATGTTATTAATAGTGATATTAATCTACATTTTTATCTTATGAATGAACACGTGGTAGATATCTTCACAAAAACACTTGGTTCTACTAATTTTTATCAATTTTGAAATATTAGACCTCTTATAGTTGCTATTGATGGAGAGTGTGCATGAAAATGTCTATTCCTAATGGTCATGTGTTTCTTTCTTATTATATATACGTATTCACATTTTAAATCATTGTAACTAGTCACTTTATATGATTTTGGTAAACTAAATAATATATGATTTTATAGTGAACCCAATACTTAAAATCATATATTATAAAGGAGGTCCTTATGTTATTAAAATCTCCAAAATACTTAGTTGATTATTCATGATAAACTATGAGATGTAGTCTCACGATCATGATAGAGTAAACTTACTCTAATTATTTTATGGATTATAATTCCTTTTATTTTCAAAAGGTGATATTGGCATGATGAAGTTTTTAAAAATCTCTAAAATATGACATGCCTCTTAAAATCATTATAGATGGTTTATAGAGTATAATTTATTTAGTATAAAGGTGACTATGGCATGTATCTCCACTTAATATTAAGGGGGAGTGTTAGAATAAATAATGGTTAAGTGGTGATATTCATTTACCCTTAACATATTAAATTAAATTGATTAAATAATAATATATTTTATTATTTAAAATGGGTTAATCTTCATATAAATAAATAATAAAATATATCAATTTTACCATTATGCCTCAGGTAGAGGTTGGACTCATTGGTTACAATGGTCTATCTTACTTATATAACAAGAATTTACATTTTAAAATAATAAGGTTAACATAATGTTTTCACCTGAGCATTCTAATTTAAGACATTTCAAGCTTTTTGAAGATAATTCAAGGTTCTATGAAGTTTTGTGAGAAGAAATGAGAAGGAAGAATTGTATTAGGTCATAATAGTTTCTCACTAATAATATTTTTGTATAGTTATTTTACCTCCTTGTGAGGTTTTCCACATCAAATTTGGTGTCATACCTCTCTATGTATCTTTACTATCAATTAAAATTCTAGAACCAACAATTTACATATGAATCATTATGTATTAATTTTACTAGTATCCAAGGTCCTTAAAAAATATTGCATTTTGAATTTTCTTAGATTTTGCATTTTTTTATTTTTTCATTTCTATGTTGTTGTCCTCCTTTGATGGTCCTATCTCAAGTCATCTTGGACTTGTTTTGATTAGTGTATAATTATTTATTCATGTGATCTAAAATTAAATTATTGTCTATGTTAGTATCCACAATGATGTGGACCTATCTAATTTGGAAGTTGAACTTGATTTTATATTTTTATATTGATTAATGACTCAAATTCTGACATTAGAATATGAGTGTGCTTATAGAGTGATCTGAGGGCTCAAGAGTTCTATTGTGTACATTTTATACAAAATATTTGCAGCTTACCCTTATTATAGGTTGGTGTTGTTATTGTTGATAGAGCTAAACTAGGTGATATTGGTTAGTTAGATCTCATTCCCTATGATATGCATATGATGGTTACTATGGTAAAGTGGTTGGATTTAGACACATGTACTTTTTGGTTTCCCATGAGAGAGATGATCGTGACATTAGATATTGTAGGGCATATCTTATGTTTACACATAGATGGTTTTCAAGTTGTGCCAGAGACAAGAGTTAATTTTAGTGATGTTCATTATTTATGATAGGTCATGAGAGGCATTTCAGGTATGTTGTAAGAGAGTATACCATTTTTATTATCTAATATTTTGGTATCATGTGTTTCATGACTATGGACATTCCTATATGGTTTGATAGCCACGTTTATAGTTGTTAATGGATGAGGGGTTATAATTTCATTTAGGATGATTGATTTTTAAAAAGATTTGAGGAACATGGTACCCAATATTCATGGGGTAAAACCATGTTTTCCCAATTGTATATATAGTTACATAGATTTACTCAAGAGGGATATAGTAGAGGTGTGGTCTTAGCTACATTATTACATTATTGGGAATATGATCATATAGTTATTATTAGACCAATTGGTATGCCTCTAGTTGGATGGACCCATCCCCCTAAATATGGTTAGTAGTGGATGAGTAATATTTGAATTACATGATTGAGTATGATGGAATATAATCATATATTAGATTAGTTGACAAATTTTGATATTATATAGGCCATATCAAGGATTTGAGGGATGGTGAGAGGATGCCATAGAGTTGAAGTGGGTTTTAGTTAGTTTTTGGATCCAAGATCAATTTCTAGGGTTGTGTGAGTAGTTTCAGATGGAGCACATGATGTGATAGTTGTATAGGGAATACTCCTAATATCAATTATTTGGGTATGATATATGAGGGATCCTTTGTGAGTATGGGATCAAGTTTAACCATTAATAGATACGTTATCTCCTTTGTTAATGGATGAGGGAGATGCAATGATAGACATTTTATATGTGGACAATATTGGTTGTAAAATTGAGTATACATAATTGTGGAGATAACACAAGTGGCCACACTTATTTCTAGTTGTTGATATAATAGCCCTAATAGTATACCAAGAGTGGTTGGTGTAAGTAATAAGTATATTTATAGTATGTTTTTTGATATATTAATATATAATAAAAAAGTATATGCTAATTTTATGATTTGGATGTATATAGGAGATGATGAGTACTAGCTATTGGTAATAGATGTTACTTTACATGTGTTAATGAAACATGTAAATGATAGTGTCATTCCCAAGGGTCTCATGGAGTGAGACAATGTGGTAGGGCCACAAGCCCCTTTATTTTTTAGAGTGGAGATTGTTAATGTAGTGTATGTTCATACTGCAAGGAGATTAGAAGAGATCTATGTGGAATTAGATGCATTAGTGATTAAGTAAGATTAGTTACGAGTTAAGTTATCTCACTAGTATATGCCTCTGCCAATGGTAGATTTGAAGTTGAATATGAACATATTTTTAGAGTATGTTTGATTTTAGGGTGAGTATAATATACTTAGGGAGAGATTGGAAACCTATGAGGCCCAAAGGATATATATAGTGGGTACCTCTACCTCTTATTCACCTTTGGTGGATGATATTGATATAGATGTCAATTATGCCTTCATTATTAGTGAGATGGGTTTGATTTTAGACTAATTTTTTTATGCTAGCACATTTGATATGTATGAACATTTTTTATAAGTAATATAACTTTGACATGTTATTTTATTACCTTAATGTATTTTTTTATTTTTTTGAATTACGTATATTTGAGAAAATTACTAATTATATGGATATATAAATTTTGCATATGGATTTAGTATTTTAGTATTTTCAGTTGCATTATCTAATTTATGATGCATATGTAATTTATTATGTTTTATTTGTAGTTGTGTTGGTTTGTGAACCCATACTTGGGTGGGTGCCTTAGTAGTTATATCATTATAATCCTCTTTCATGGAGATACTTGTTTGGTTAATATTATTATGATCATTTTTATCTTTGATAGGATTTGTAGATTGAAAGGAATGTATTTGATTTTTTGAAGTTTTGAGTGATTTTTTAATTACATTATGACTTTTTTGAAATTAAATAAATCTTTGATTGGCAAGTTCATTGATATTTTGTCTAAGTTCATAATAATTGTTATCATAGTGTCCCTTAGTGCCATGGTAATTAAAAAATGGTTGACCTTATATTTTGTCCAAATGATTTAGAGGATGATAATAATTATTGTATAAAGTAATTAACTTTTTATCTAATAATTTAGGTAACACATCATGTGGACATCCATTGGAATAAAATATGATATGTTGTGTTTTGCTTAAGGGTATATAAGGATTGATTAGTTACTCTAGGAACATTCTATTTTCCTTTATGCAATACTTTTACTTATATTTAGATTCAAAATTATGTACTAAAGTATTAATCTATGTTGTTTTATTAGTACATTTACTGTGGTTGTGTATTTATGCTTGTTTAGAGAAATGTAAATTAATGGGAAGTGATTTATTTTAAAGTAACTCAATGTCCCATCCAAATGATTTGAGTTAGTAACAAATCCTAATTATTGTTCTAATGATAAGGCCTCATAAAAAATAGTTAAAAATTATTCACAAGTATTATGAAGTAGATTTTCCTTTAAGGATATATAACACCTCGAGAAAAGATATATTGCACCTCTAAATCTATAGGTTGGTAAATTAGTTTATGCATATAAGTTTTAAATAATAAGATATAATCATAAACTTTCTCATTTTTCTTTATTTTTATCTTACATGATTATGTTGACCTTGGTTAATTTTAATTCATAATTAATCATTGGTAAATTGATTGGCAAAATATTGCATAAATTACTTAAAATTTATAGTTTATTATTTTTATTAAGTACTATATTAATTAATGAAAGTAAAATATATTTTAAAATTATTTCTTGGTTATGTTATATCTCCAATTTTATGCAATAACCTCTCTTAGTTTTCTAAAACATTGCATAGATCTAGAAAATTTTCTAGTTATTTATTGTGTAATAATACATTGCTTGTTGTTTTCTCTATTTTGAATTATAATTAATAAATTTGAATATAAATAAAATATTAAAATTAATATATAATAGGGAAAAATAAAATATAGTAAAGTACAAAAAATTAAGTAAACTATAAACAATGAATCATAAAAGAGTAAATATGTGCTTAGCTTAGAAATGACTAATTTATTGAATATGCATGCTATTCTAAGATCAGGAATTGGATAATAGAACTTTGTGAATGTGACACTATCAAAAATAAGGAATCAAAATATAAAGAGACAAGTCTGAAATAAGGGGACAAGGGTTTAGTGTTTTGGTATCTATCTATTATGAATTTTTCATATTAAACTAAGTGTTGGATTTATAAACCTAGATATGTTCACCTACATCTTTATGTGTCTTACATCTGCATGGATCCTAATTTGATGTA
This sequence comes from Torreya grandis, assembly GCA_037957365.1. Lineage (NCBI taxonomy): Eukaryota > Viridiplantae > Streptophyta > Pinopsida > Cupressales > Taxaceae > Torreya > Torreya grandis. Next base: position 3,488,148 of record JARHVA010001287.1, on the reverse strand, counting down.
TGGATGACCTATAAAATTACAATTATAATTCTTTCACATAAACTAAATGAGCATTAAATTCAAAAATGGGGATGTATGGGAAAGGTAATATGTGACCTAGGCTCATAAACCCCTATGTAATTAGGCACTTCCTACATATCCCAAATGGGCATCATATCAATGTAGTTATCCCTCCTAGATGTGTGTGTGAAATCATGAATGAAAAACTAGATGTTCATTCACCTATGAATACCCTTGACACAAACATGCAAATTATTTATTCATCCTTGGGATCTATATATAAATAAATTATTCAACATATAAAACTTTGTATATCTTTTGATCATTAAGATTAAGTGAAGTTTCATTTACAAATGTCCATTTATATAGACTTTTAAATTTTAATTTAGGGACTCATTGGTTCATGAAGGGAGTGACTCAAAATGACCATCAGTCATAAAAAAAATCATTACTGACATAGAAACTAAAAAATTATCCACAAGTTATGTTGGGATAATTTCACATTATGGGATAGGCTCATAGTGTGTCCTTGTCTATGTAATGTGGACTTGTCAAAAAGATATAAAATGAAGATAGAGATATGTAGAAAATAGTTTGGGATCCCCTAGATAGAAAATGAGAAGATAAATAATGAAATAAAGAGACTTTAAGAAGATGAAAATAAAGATAAGGACAAGACTTGAGATAGAATGTGCCAATGAGCCATTAATTCATCAATAATTATCCAAATAAGCAAATTTATGTAAAAATTTGTATTTTGAATAAAATTATGACAAATTTGGGTGTCTAAAATTGGATGAGTGTTGAAAATGGTGATGAATAATAATTATACTAAGTAAACAATAGTATATATTGGAGATGGAGGAAATGGAGGATGTTGCACATTAACCTTTTGTCAGCCATGAGTGATGGGGTCACATTATAATGTAGTGGCATTTGTGTTTGTATTTTTTTTATGGTGTGATAGGATAAATCCCTTATTTTTTTAACATTATTGATAGATTAATTTTTTAATAAGCTTACTTTTTGAGTGTAGAATAATATTTTGAAGTAAACTCAGCATGGATTGTTCTAGAGTTTGTGAATTTAATAAAATCATAATTCAATTTGGGAAACTAGTCTAAGAACCAAGGAATTCAACTTAGGAAATGCACCTTTATGAGAATTACCTAGTCTAAGAAATTTTCCAAAAATAAGATTCTCTAGGTTATGGTTCTTTCCCCATGTTCACACTAAGGAGGGAAATGTTAGAAAATATTAGTGATCTATTAGAATATTTGTGTGAGTTATTAATATTATTGTGAGTTATTAGAATATTAATAGTGAGAGATATGATAACAGTGATAGTGAAATTTGTACATGATAATAAAGGGAATGATTTTAGGGATTGTGTTATGATTTATTAGAATAACTCATCTATGTAAAGGAGAGTGGTTATAGGAGATATCATATCTCTCCCATTCTATATGAGATGAAAAATCTTATATATATTGAAAAAAACAATAAGAAAAAAGATTATTATTATTCTGAGTTTACTTTGTGATGAATTTATCATGTGCAATTAAGTAATTTATGAACCAAAATTTAAAATTCTCCCTTTTCCTAGTTGAAAAACTCTACACTCCTAAACATTATTTTTCACATCCATACTCATTCATGACAAAAATTAGTTCTCTACTACTTTCACTAATGTTTTGTCATAACCAAAATTACCTAACAAACCTCCACTATGTTTTTACTTGACCAAATTATCATGCATCAAACCTCTCAGTATACATAATTACAATCCTAAAAATAATAATCCATCTTAAAAAATGTAATCTATCCATGTCATTATATCTTCTCTCATTGGTTTTGTAAATGATTTCCATATTTCTTAAAAATCTTCATCATTTTCATTTTATTACTTCATAAAATCAAAACTTATGACTTTCACTCTTAGTTCATTTAAAAAAATAACTTTATAGATCAACATATATGCCACTCTATATGAATCCAACCCACTTCATATGTTTTTGATTCAATGTTCCTTGAATAAAAATTAATTACAATGATTGATGGTCTATATACAATATGAACTCCTTAAGTTACAAACAATATCTCCACTTCTTTAGATCTTGCACAATTACATATAAATATTGATCATACATGAAATATTTTCACTTCACATCATTTAAATTCTCACTAAAATTTGACATATATATTCATTCTTGATTCATCATTGCTCCTATTTTTTTGCCACTCTCATAGTATCAACATGAAATAGTTTACTGAAATCTAGCAATGTCAACATTGGCTACTTAGTTATCTTATTTTTTTATTGCTCAAAAATATGTTTTAATTCTACTATATAGATAAAATCCTTTCTTTATTTTCACATTTCATCAATGATCATTATAAACATTCCTCTAAAATTATTGATGAACTGGGCATAAAAACTCACCAATCCATGAAAACTATGTACCTAAAATGTGCTCTATAGTGACAACCAATACAATATATCTCACACCTTCTCTAGATCTAATTTTAAACCTTCTTGGGAAATCAAAAATCCCAAGTACCAATTTTTATAACATAATTTTATTTCTTCTAATTTAAAGGTATTTATCATCACACAACTTCTCTATTATTTTACACACATGTTGCAAGTGTTCTTCCTTTGTTTAGTAAAAAATTAATGTCATTAAGATACACAATGAAAAACATACCCAAAAATGTATTGATAAATTCATTTATTAATCTCATGAATGTACTCAATGCATTAGTTAAGCCAAATTGAATGACCAACCACTCTGTTGTACTCAACACACCTCCATTCTCAATTTTTTGAATGAAGACCCACTGAAAGGCTTTGATCTATTTTGAAAATAATTTCTCATTAGTATTTGTATGTGCACCTAGATGCGCTCAAATATTTAAAATCTATTATTCCTTACATGAATGATTTTCATTAAGCATGTCATTCAATATAAATGCAATGGACCTTCTTCTATTACCTAGGTTTTCACTATGTAATTTATTTAAAATAACCTATTACGGCCTTCAAGAGTTTTGCATATATATAAGGTTTATAAATATTTGCATGAATTACATACCTATAATACTAAGTTTTGGACTTTGTGTTATTTTACACTTCACAAATTATGTATTTCACATATTTTTTAGGTACTTTAGAACTATTGGTCTTCAAAACTTTTACTCTTTGGGAAGTTGGTATTTGTAAATTTTGTTTGTTGGAACCTTGTGCTCTTTATAATTCATGTATTTTATAATTTTATGTATTTGCATCTTTTTTATTCATGAGAAGTGTTCATCAAAATTTGTCTTCACCAGAACTTTTGTGCATTATGAATTTGTGTTTGTCAGTACTTTTGTCTTTGGAATATCTAAGATTTTGAGTCTTCACAACTTTTATTCAAAACTTTTGTCTACAAGATTTATTATTTGAAACTTTTTTATTTTTGTCTCATGCATCTGAGGCATCATGATATTTAATTATCCTAATTTCAAAAAAAATTCTCACACCTGACTTCTGAAGGCATGCCACATGACATAATTGATTTTGCATAAAATTAGCGATAGGGTGACATTTATCTAAGGAAATAGTGTTTCATTCCTTTGAATGTATATAAAGTATTCATGGCATAACTACCAAAGTGTGTTACAAATTTTAAATTAAATGAGTAAAATAATCTTGGAGAAGTTGGACATTAATGGTGTACAAAATGGTATTAAAGTCCTATACTCAAATATATATGAGAGGACTCTAAAGATAAATTTTATGTATTAATTACTAAAAATCTTGAGTGAACTTGAATTCCACATAGAATTTAAAGCACTAGTTTTCTATGTGCAGTTATGAATTACTTCTAGTAAGAGAGCAAATAGCTGAATTGAAGATGATAATTACATGAGTGAAATAGATAAATAAAGGATTCATCATCTAAAGTATTAAATGGAGTATTTATACCGTAAAATTTCTCTATCAAATATTCTATTGAATATATAAACATTGTCTTTAATGCAATAGTGTTTGATGATGAATTTGCTAATTACATAGCTCTGTGGGATGTAATAGAGAATGTAAATGCCCATTCACATGAGTAAAATATGACAACTGAGAAAAGGTTTCTAGTATTTGAATTACTACCACTGAATTTCCAAAAATACATTTTGTAACAACCAAGCCTAAAGTAATTCCCTACATTAACATACTTCGAGACTTGTTCTTTACAGGGAAGGTGACTAGTCAATTTTTCACCACATGAACCACAATATAATTGTCACCTATATCACAGGGGATGATTTCTAGAGATACCTATGACTACTCACCATAGATGCCACATTTTATAGACATGAAGTTGAATTTTGGAAGAAGACAAGAACAATCAAAAATGCATTAAGGAAATGGATTATTCCTTGGAAAATAGTCACCCTAAATGCCAAGGAACCCTTGTCAATCATTAAATTCAGGATGGGAATCCATATTTTAATGGCCTTAATAAATACATTATATGATTTAACTAGCATCCACTACCTCCACCTAGAATGGGTGCCATTATTAGATTTATTGATGACCTCAGAGCTAAATTTTTATGTAAGAGAGATAATAAGTGCTAGGATCTAAGATAAGATGTTTAAAAAGGACAAAATACCCATGGATAGCCATTTATCCATGATGTCTTATATGTTGTACATAATCATGGCCACCATTTATGTTCATAATGTATCACTCTAGAACTAGCCCCATATTGTATCAATAACTAGGTATTTGACTTCTTTTATTTCCTTCACATCTATTTCTATATGAAGAATATCATAAAAATTATCAAAAAATGTTTATCCCCAAGTTTGAAGGGAAATTCATGAGGAACCCCTAGGCCAAGTATCATAAAACATCATGAAAACATTATGACCAAGGGGGGATTATTGGTTATATGCAAACTATATTATAATCATGTTGGTGGGAAATAAGGTTAACCCTTTATGTCTCCCCAAGTATGTCCCAGAAAAATTGGCTGAACAATAAATAACTTATCATCTATGGTGGATGAATATATGAAAAAGAAATATAATGATGTGTTTCATAGGTTTTCCCTAATGATCAACTGGATGTATTATTCCAACAGGAATCACTTTAGGTAAGTTTAGAAAACTATAATATTCTACTCATTAGCATAATTTCCACATAGGGATTGGTATCCCCATGGACTCATTTAAAAATTTATCTTAGGCCTACATAATCCCTGCCAACATGAACCATATGAGCATGATTTTATTTTATTAAATGTAAATGATGATGTTAAGGTTCTAGATAGGACATAAGTAGTTGGATTAATGGAGGATCATTTAATGGGTATATGTAGGGAGCCCCTCAAAAAAATTTAAGAGGTACACACTAGGATTCTTCCTTTAGGTATATGGGATGTAATAGATTATTAAACCTCTTAGCCTTCTCAACAACCCTTGTAGTAAGTAAAGTCATCCCAATGACCACCCATTATGATGATGACTATTAAGCTATAGCATGGTGTGTAATAATACCCCATTATTTAATTTTTTTTTGAGGGCCATATAAAGCTCCGCCACCAATTGTAATGATAGTTATTAAGAAAGAGAAAGAGGTGGATGAAATCTTTGCTGCTATAAGTTCTATAGGAGGAGCATAGGAATTGATTTACATTAATTATTTTAACTCTGATGAAACATGTCTTCCTATTGCTGCCTCAAGTCATGTTATTAATTTTTTGGATGTTGCATCTCCCACCACTTATTAAACACCTCCCTTTGTTTGAAACATAACAATTTTCTACAAGAGAAAATCAAAATCCCCCAAGGACCCTCTTCATTTAGTGGAGTCCCCTATAACTTCAATTGTGGGAAAACCATCACAAGAGAAGGTTATTTATAAAGGATAAATGGTGGTAATAAAAGAGGGACCATATCCTTTAATTTGCCTCCCTAAATATGGATATGAGGATTAATAACTAAAAAGGGCTAAAATCCTAAATCTTCAGGGAATCAAAGGAAAAGCACCACTTGAGGCTAGAGGATCAGGTGAGGTCATTATTAATATAGTCACTAATCTAATTATTTATTTAATTTATATGGTTTATTTGGTCCTTATTATTCATGTTGTCTCTTTTATTCATGTTTCTTCTTCATATCCTATTGTTTCTAGTATTGTTGTTTATTTGGCCTTGTTGTTTCTACTTATCATGTTATTATTTCAATTATTATTCTCCCCTATCTCTAAGACCAAGGAAGTTCATTTTAAGAAAACTATGGGTTCCATTTAAAGTGATAAACTTCATGTTTCTTCTACTTAATTGGGTTTTCCAATGTCTTCTAGTACTACTCAATCCACTTCCATTATTTCAACTACAAAAAATGGTAATATGATTACTTAAATAGTGCATCCATGCCCTAGTTTTTTAGTGTGGATTGGTCCAAAATCATATTCTCTTCCTTTCTACACATAATTCACGTGGAGGAATTAATTTAGTCTTCTATGGATATTTTGTTGTAGGTTTTCCCCCAAGACACTCAACTAATTGATGTTACACAATTGGTGATTCCAAAATGGGCAACAAACTTGAAGGCCAAGCTACAAAAATATCAAATCTAATGATTACAGAGCTACCTATTATGAGATCCATTTTTGGTAAATCAACAAGAAATATATAAAGCGTCAAGAAGAGGAATATATAATATTAATATATAATGGGTATGGTTTTACATGAAATACAAGATGTTTTCTCTTTATCCAATAGAGAGATCAAGAGACTTGGAGAGCCTTCATATAATGAAGATTTTAAAGCTTATTTAGAGACTCATAAATAGGCTTTAATGGAACTCCATGTAGGCACTAAGTAGGATAGATAAGATCTATAATAAGATTGTGCATGTTCCTAGGGAAATTGAAAAATATGTCTAGAATGCAGCTCTCAAGTTGTATAATATCTTGGACGCCATCAATTTAATGAGAACCAAATTGTCCCCCATATTGTTTAAATATATAAAATTATTTGAAAAAGGATGAGAATATATTAAATTTATTTATATTATACATAACCAATAAGGCTTTCAGCCATTTGGATTTGATGACACCACTTTAAGCACAAGCCTTGATTCCAAAGTTGGTAGAGCATGAAAAGTAGGTCTTAAAAATTTTAGATGAGATAAAGTTATCTAAATATAGATAACCCTTAGGTAAGCTAATAATTATGGAAAATTTTTACTAATTACTCTATTATTGATAATTTTAAGCAAAGTCTTCAAGGTTGTACATTGGAGGAGATTGAACAAGAACTAGGTTTTTTAGGAATAATTTTATTGAAGTAGAAATTTTTAGGTGGAGTTTAGATTCAATAAGGATAATCATGCACACTTGTTGGTGAAATTAACTTAAGTGAGTAGGACATATATTTTAAGTATGGATGTAATCATTTTACAACATAGTGTTGGATACAAGAATTATCAAGACCTAGAAGTAAAGAAACAGGTTATGGCTAGAACACCTAGTTCAACTCCACCATCTACTTTAGTCGCTTTAGCTAATAAAATTTTAACCATGTAATCCCCATATTTGAGTAAGAATCAATTTTTTAAGGTTAATTTTATATGTAAATTGTAAAATGAAACTAAAATCATGTAATAGTCAATTGAATACTTTTGTAAACATGCACACATTGCATTATTTTGTAAGAAACAATCTTATTTTGAAGACACAGTTTTGACCAACTTTAAATATACATGCATAATTTACATCAATTAGAACTCTCGTTCTAATTATTAGTATGTAATTTTATAATTTTTAATGTATTTGGAGGATGAGGAAACCCCTCCCTAGATATATTTATATTTTTAATCCTCTAATTTTCAAAAGATGGAGGGAGTTGGAAAAATTTATCAATACAAGAAGAAATCTCTTTTTATTATCACTAAACTATTTATGTCTTTCTATTTCAATTTTTTGTAATTAGTTGTGTTTAGTTTTTTAATCGGTTAATCTATTAATTCAAAGTGTGAAAAATCTACCTATAATTACTTATTATTATTAGTGGTGTACGTTGGTATGAGATGTGCAATAGATATTGGATGATTAATAGACATCATTGATTTTAAGTAACTAGGTTGATTTTTTCATTTATTTGAGTGTATAAAATTATTTCCCATGATATATATATTTATATGAGTGAGTAATAACTTCCTTAGATACCTCTCTGACCTAATTTATAATCTTGTGAATAAGGGTGTGTAATATCTACTCTAAACATGATCAAACTTTAGTTGAGATCTCATAGTTTACTATATCATTTTTTCCTCATACTATTATAACGTGTTTGTATATATGTGAGTAATAGCTTCTAGTTTCATGTATTGGTTTTAAGACACTTGTCTACAAAGAGACCAGCCTAGAAGTAATCCCTGTTGAGATCATAGAGCCTTATTTTCTACTCTTCCTTTCCCCCTTTTGGAGTTTTTATATATATACCCACTCTAGCATAACTTCTATTTATCCAACACAAATAGGATTCAATTTATTTTAGGTTTCATTCATCCACTCACACTCGGTTATTAATCTATATGTTTATCTTGATATACACTAAAAATTCAATATTTGTGAATTATCACACTCCACTCAAGTTATCCATCAATTCATCTATACTTTATGGTTATCTTGAGATGTCTCTATAATTAATGCACATTCTCCACATTACATTCTTATTAGGTGTTAATTATGTCGATAATATAGATGGTCATTAACTTTATCTAATTAAACCTTTATCTAACATCTCTTGAACTTATATTTTCACCTTGACATTCTTCTTTGTAGTCAATATATGTGCCACTTTGTTTCATAATCTATATCTTGGTATGAAATCCATGAAATGACTTATGATTCTCATGGGTGGAAACCCATATGGAAAATCATTAGACACAATCTCCTCAAACTCATGCAACATATCCTTTACTTACATAAAAGTACTTTGTTTGCTACTATGCCTAAAATGGATTTGAGAATAATTCATAACATGTGTTCTCCTTCATCTCTTTTATGAATGTTTTTATTTAAATCATCAACACTTTTATACTCTTATCCACCTCTTCACATTTATCCTTTGAAGGATTCAGGTTAGGTATCATTCTATGTTTCACCAATGTATATGTATATGCAAAACGATCATATTGCACATTGTAGTCAAGTTTTTAAGGCTTTCAAATAAAAATATGACAAACATCCATATGCAATATATCACCTAAAACTTCATCTTTATATGTTTCAATCTAAAAACTTTCTAGACATTATTCATTCACTAGAACTTGATGTCCCTTCAAAAATAATTAATTATTATACAAATTTAGATGTAAACATTTATTCAAATCAAGTTTATCTACCATTTCTTAAAAAAATATTAGTGTTTCCACTATCAATAATTAAATTTTAATGCTCACCTCCAAACATAAAAATGGTTCTAAACTAATTATTTCTTTGTGAAAGACTGTTTTCCTCTTTTTTAGGTTTTAATAATATCCTCCTTATTATGAAAGATTCTTCACTAATTTTTTTATGAATAGAAATAACTTTTATCATTAATTTTTTCAATATGTGTACTCTCCTCATTTCTTCTATTTCCTTTTTTATGCTCATGTGGACTATATAATGATTTAAGACTAATATCACCACATCTAAAAAATGTACCAAAGAATCCATGACCACTACCTTGTCTATATAATCCTATTCCTTTGAAATTTACTCTACCTCTTTGGGTATTAGTATTATTGCACTATAAATTACTCACCTCACATTCTTATGCTTATAAAAAATAATTTTTACTAATTCCTACTCCTTGTCCACATCTCTACATGAATATTGATTTTCCTCACACAACTAATTTTTATTTTTGAAATAACATCTCTTTCACCTTCAACACATACTAAAAGGTTTCCTCAATATATCACAATATAATCATATTGAAATCATCTTTAATTTCTAGTTGCAATCTATTTAGATTCCTTGATATCTTCTCAACATCATATTTAATATGGCCCACTCTGATGGAAAGCCTATAATACTCTTTAGTGTAATATTTCACACTTATCTCCCTCCATTGAAAATTTTGAAGCTTCTTGAACAAACTCATGTTATAATCCAAATCAATGAATTTATCTTCCACCTTCATGATGAATAAATTATAATTTTTAATCCTATATTTACTTTTGCTTAATCTTTTAGTTTGAACATGATTACACCATAAGGATGCATAAATTTTCAAATTTTCATGGGTGAACTTAAATTTATTGGGATATTCCATACTTTCACACTCAAATTATTTTTGTAACTAAGTGATCTAGTCAATGACCTCTTCAAGACTCAAACATTCAAAATAACTTTTGGGGTCTAATTTCAATTTATTTGTCATTCTTGCAACAACTCACAAGAATTGATCTTCAAGTTCATCAACCTATTTTGCATCTTAATCTTTAGGGACTTATCCTTAAAAATTAGTATCAAATTCATCATCTACTATTACAACACCTTCGTGTTGTGTTGTCTTAATATCATCTATATAGAATTTCATAGCTCTCATCAATCCAGTCAAGTATGCAAGTCTTGGTGCTCTAGCTACTCTTGGCATTCTACTACCTCAACCTCTTTTGTGTGTCATTCTATTTGAAATATCAAGATACATTATCCCACACCTAATATCCAACAATCTTATTATAATATATATAGAATTAATTTTTACCTACACTTGTAAATGTGAAAATAATCAATAACCAACAAGGATTACAACTTTATATGATACCGAATGTAGTCATGATAATGGAATCTCAAGTAAGAGGTGATTTAGGATATGTAGCATTTATAATATATAGAAAAATATGAAATAAAATTCATCTCACATATCTTATATCTTTATTATATTTTAACTGTAGTAATTTCAACATGCACACATTCAATAATGAAAACAATAATCTCGTAATGATATATGATACAACATTAGATTTTCATATATTTGATTACTAATTCATAGTCTTTGAAAGTACAACCTATGATCACCTATAACTATTATTAAACTCAAATACTCTTCCAATGTCCCTTACACAAGTGTAGGGGCATCTTATAAAGGATAAAGACACACATATTACATTAAGTAATCAGACACCCACTAACTACATTAACACACCTTAATGTGCACAAATAATAAATGTCTCTTAAAATTCTAAGGAATCAACACTCTATAGCTTAATACATCATAACATGATACATCAAAAATAATATTAAATGAATTCATATCAACTTCCCATGAATTTTGGAATTAAATCCCAAATAGTTGGCAAATGAATCCTTTCATAACACATCACAATAATATATGTGCCCAAACCAAGTGTGGATGAATAAATTCACAAAAATGTCACAAGATTTCAAGGATAAGTCATAAGAATTTTTAAATAAAAAATGCACTAAGAATATTTATGCCATGATCCTCATGATTGCTCAAGAATATTTCTACACATACCATAAATGGCTATAAAAACATCACGGTATTTACATAGTGAAGAACAAACTCCTCCAAGAAGTCTCATCAACTTTGTTACTTATAAGATGAATAACCATTTTTTTAGTGATCCAAATGAATGTTTTCTTGATTAAAAATATATCACATAATTTTATAATTACTTTATGGATCTCCACATGGATGCACTTGTAAAAAATACCACCATTGGATTTTGCACAAAATTTTAACAATATTATTTAGATAGACAAAAATATAATTGTGTGAAAAAAAAAACTTTTGGAACACTAGAAACATGTGCATGCTTACAGGGAACACAAAACTACACAATATAATCGTGCACTCAAAGGTGACACAAACTAGCATAAAGAGGTTTACACATACATAGGACTTTCATAAACTTGCATAAAAATACAATGGATTAATGAATAACTTACACAAACTAATACTTAGAAAATATTCATAAACTAAAATACTTATTTTGTTGATGTAATACTACACATGAACCTAGATGCTTTTACATCAACTAACATTCTAGATAATTTGGAACATTAGCTCATGGTCTTGAAAAAATTATGTGGCCACTTTATGGATAGAGTTCACTCACTATCTTTGTCCCACATTTTTTTATCTTGTGAACATTTGGCATCACTGTATGCACCAAAATGGTCATAATTTAGAATTAATTTAAATATAAATACATAAGCATTGCCATTCATTTTCATCTAAAAAAATATAGAGAATTCATTAATTATTCACAAGAATTTACTTAGAATTTATAAGTATTATAAATTAAATTAAGCAAATATTATATCATTCATTGAAACATATGAGTTCATGTTAAACACATTGGTTTGAATTTTGTTGATCATTGAGTTTTGTGTTTACCATTTTTTTAGATTTAATTTTAATCACAATAGGTTAAAATTGTATAATTAATTCATATTTTAATATAATCTTTACCTTGATTTTTATTTATATATGCTCAATTAGTGAATTTCCCATGCCACTGACATGCTAGGTGAATAGGCTGACCTATGGAAATGATTTTATTTTGAAAAATATTTATTATCAAGTAAAGGGTAGTAACATTAGCCTAAGGATAATAACACAACCTTACATTATTTTTTAAGAGACAAAAATATAAATGTGGTGATTTACAAATGTATGAATAAAATATATAATCAATTTAACATAAAATAATAGGTTCCTATAGGTGACTTATATCAACTTAGGATAAATCAAGCTCACAACTAGCATGTAGGTGTGTGGGAATGGTAAGTGAGAACTATTTAGATATGCGCAAGTCATGTAGGATGAGTGCAGATCTAGATTACCATTTTTAATTATAAAATACCAATTTTTAGTGTCTACAAATGCCCCATTGTATTCTAGTATTACAATACAATGAAAATACTAGAGTAAAAGGATGAAATTATATCTGGGTGTGTACAACACACTTAGCCTTTGGAAGAAGGATCCAAATGTGAAATTTGCTCCAAGAAACACCTACAATGATAATGTAGTATTAAATGCCCATAGAATGAAATTGGAAATATAAATTATACTTGAAACTTGAAATTTGAAAGATTGAGGAAGGGTACAATTATATGTGAGTAAACCATATTACCTTGTAACTTGTTGGAGATGATGCTTCCATGTTAAATCATTAGATATTTTTTATTGATTTTCAAATCACATGGAGAACATAGAGAAATTGAGGGTGATCAATCCCCACATTGAAATTTAACGATGATAGGGGTGATAAATTAAAAGACAAATGCCTCGACCCATATGTAACTAATCCAAGACTAATCTTATAACCCTAAAATTTAAAGGTGAGAACCATAAAATGGCTTCACTATGGGCGATTACATGGCCATTAAGAGTCATTAAAAATAAAAACCTAAAAATTTTGAATCAATCACTACAAATAAATTTATATGTTCAATTTTACTCCATAATTAAAACTACTTGATAAATAATTAAAAAGGTGAAAATGTGTAAATGTACATGAACCAACACCATGCCCCACTGAATCCAAAATAGTATATATGTTTGTCATCTAACATCATGCTCAACCTAATATTATATGTAATCAAAAATGCATCATTCCTATGAATTAATCCTATATATGATAAGATAGATCACACCTACACTTCTGATTGGGATACATTTGTTAAGTAGGAACATGACTAATATGGGGATCCACTAGACTAGATTAAGGGATCACTTGTCACAACATATCATTATAGGAAGGGTTACAAAGCCTATAGTCTAACACAATCTCACAACAACCCTAATGGAATCCTAAGGTTTAAAATGTTCACTCTATTCTAATAACAAGAAAGTAAAATCTAATCTAGTACACATTAAATCTTGTGGCATAAAGTGAGGGTTAAAAATAAATAAAATAACTAAAATAAACATGTATTAGAAGACATATACTCATGTAAATGTATAAAAAAATCTTAATACATTGAAAGAAGAATATAAATGCATTATATATCTAGTCTTACAAAGGAGAAATAAAGTTAGGAATAATTACCTTTGAAGACAAACCCATCAAGCCTCAACCTCTCCCTTGGCCAAGGTGCTTCACAAGAGATTGTTGTGGTATGTAGGGATAACCAAGATAAATAATCTCTAGGATACACAACCTATCTAAGCATGCAAAAGACTTCTCCATAATTTAATATATGTATCTCCAAAGAAAGTATGGAACCCTAATCTTTATTTCTCAAGTAGAATGGTCAATAAATAGATGTTCACTTGCACTTCTTCACTATTAATTATTTTCTTAAGAAATGGTGGGAAATGAATTTGTGTATATAGGTAGATATTTCCCTAAATCCTTCTAATAATGTTGGTTGTATAGGGTCTACCTAGTCGACCTAATGTCTTTTCAAATATAATTCACTAGGTACGTACTAGGTCGGTTGAAAGGCTAACAAACTAAGAAAGTGAAAAATACCCCTAAACTATACTGGGTTGACCCAATATAACCAAAAGTTCAAAATGGTGTTAAGGAAAGAAAAGGAGGAATGGAACAAGGAAAATACTGGAGGAGGTAAGACTGAGAAGAATAAGCTCATGGTAAATGGTTTCTAGGAGACAAGTGTGTAGATGGCAAATGGTAAATGGGATAACAATAGTATGAAGAACTGATGGTCTACGCACCCCTTTATTGGTGTACCCCTTAAGGTATGCACTCAAATAAATAGATACTTGATAGGTTCCTAAAAGATACAAAGTGTCAGTAATCAATAAAATTTTGAAAATATTATGTGTATATATATGCCCCACTCAAAGCTCATCATGTGTTATGCAAGTGCAACACGGAATGGTGCTTTGAGATAAAACATGATAACACACAATGTTGATTCCAAGTAAAGTGAAGTAAGAATAAAATATGATAAATAAAAGGACATAATTGAAAAACACATACATTTACTTACCTTAGTTCCATAGATATAGAAATAGATTGTAATAAATGTGAAGGCATCCAATGTAGAAAACACTAGACAAAACTATAGAAGTTAGTGCAAAAAATAGCCAAAAATGAATTTTTATGTAAAATAGGCATATAGTGGTTAGGAATGATAAAGAAGATAATGGGAAATTTAGGATTGGTAAAGAGAGGTGTCAATGTCTCTAAATGCACCATAGAGTTTTTTAGTGTTTAAAGAACACTTCTAATTTTAGAATTCCAATAATCTAGAGCATGAGTAGCAGGTTGTAGCAACTTGATATTACCTATGGTGAAATAGTAGTAGAGATATGTATGAATAATCTAAAAAATCTATAATAAGTTATGGTTGGGAGCCATCATGGTCCATTCTTTGTGAATTATAGAGGATCTATGTTAACTTAGTGAATTATGATCCAAACTTTAAGCTACAAATTAATCTAGATGTATATTCATAATGAAGCTTAAGCTAAAGTGATTTAGTGTAAAAAGGAGCAAAGAAAAGGGTAAGGCAAAAAAAATGAGTGATTTCCTATCTTAGTCTCAAATATTATGAAAAAACATTAATTGAAATTAAGTATTCATTCAAACCAATATATAATGCAAAATAGCCTATGCTTAGATCTCAATATATACCAGACAAACTTTGAAGGATAATGTAAAGAACCACAAGTAAGAATCAAGTTTAATTTAAAGATTTATTACTATAATCAAATAGCATTTTCACATCTAAATACCAAGAAAAATAGAGTGAAGTAATCCAAGATCCTTCAACCAATATAGCATATGGACAAATTAGAAACCTTGTGATTAGAATTCTAGAATTCAAAGAAGCTATTGAAATTTAAGACATAAAACCAGAAATTAAAAGAAAATCTATGTTATAAATTGACATATCAAATATGGATGATCTTTTTATGATTTTTTTATTATATTAATTGCTATAAGTGTACAAAATTTTCTCAAAATCTCTCTCCTTCACAATATGGTGATACATGCCTTTTATAGAAAGACAAGGTAGTACATTGGTCAGTTCTAACATACAGGCATACAAAAGATAAGGACAAATGTCCTTCCCTATAAAGTTCTAGTATACACTTTTTTTTCATAATTAGACTGACCAATGGGTAATATGCTGATAGACTAGCATATGCCTTACAAAAGAATATTCATATTATAAATATTAAAATGTTTTTTTACTAAAGGATTATTAATTATTTGGTTGGCCCATTGTTGAAGGGTACCCTTGTTGATTATATAGAAGCCCTATTTCTTTTTTATTTTGGTATTTGATGACCTCAAGGCCCACATTTAACTTCATTAGGTAAATTTCTTCTTGATCAACCAAGTCATCCAAGTCTCTATCATCCCTAGCCATAGATTCCTTTATGTTCCTTGCCTCTACAATTTTATCCTCAGTTGTGAAGATCATGTCCTAGATTATTCTATTGTCCCTACTAGACTGACCTTGGCACTTACTCCTAATTGATTGCATTACCAAAGTGACCATGTGTTTGTATTCAACTTCATCAATGATTTCATTAGTAGTGGTTTTGGTAGGATTTACCAACATAGTTCCTAAGAGCTTCTCAATTGTAATGATCAATCCTTTATCATTTATCAAAAGCCTATTCAAATTCCTTATCAAAGCACTTAGACCTTAGACCTTATCTACTATTATTCCTAATATGGTGTTCAAATGAGCTAAGCTAATAGTTTTGAACTTAGGAATATTGTAATGTCAATGAGATCCCTTATTTAGGTCTTTGCCTTTTGCCATTCTATTATTAACCCATGGTTACTTTACCTTGTTTTCTTAGGGCATCTTTCCTTAGCTTTATTGAACTCAAATAATTAAATATATCAAAGAATAAGGCCTCAAACATATCCATCATGGCATCAAGTAACTAAAAAAATAGCTTGTATTTTATGGTTTTCCTTTTCTCTTTCCAAATTTTGGATCCTTTGTTTCATCCCTTGGATCCCAACCTTAGCTTGAGTTTATTGAGCCTCAATCAAGCTCTCAACATCCTCCTGATGGATAGGAGCTTCATCAATTTATTTCCCACCTACTGGGGTTAGACCTATAAAGGGCTCAACCTTTTGGAAGGTGAAATCCTCAGCTCCCACCATAGCCCTCCTAGTGTTGACCCTTTCCAATCTATTTTTATCTAGATTAAATTGCATGGTGGTAGATGAACCTATGACATTTAGAGGCTCTAAGACATCTACACCTATGTTTCTCAATGCCCATGGAGCATCCATTTTCTTTCTCTCTAGTCCTAGAGTGACCATAATTCTTCTTTCTTCCTCTTCCTTCATTATATCCATAATCTATGGCTTAATGTCATCATGTACTTTAATGTTGGAAGCTTTTTTTATGGCCCATGAATGGAAGAGATAAGGGATATTTTGTAATTTTTCATTAATAAACCAGTTAGCGAGGACTGATCCATGCATGAGTAATTCATCAATGAATAGATTTATCTAACTTTTGGTGTGAGAGATAGTTAATCATGATATATTTTATCCAACAAGGACCAAAGGCAACTATACATTCCTCTTCTATTTAGGGGCCAATGGGACTATGTCAAGATGAAGATATTTTACTTTTTCTTCCCTAGGCTCCCCTGCATGGATTTGAGTTTCTCCAATCCATTATCTTTCTTCATCTATGTCATATAACTCTGCAAGTTCCTTAAGGCCACCCTCAAGTGTCTCATCTAGTTCCAAGACAATCATATATATATATATATATATATATATGTTTAACTAGGGAAGGTGGCCTTTGTGGTAAGGCTGAGGATGAGGATCCCTCCTCAGGTCTCTCTTCTAGCTTTTCCTTTCCATGCCCTTGCTCTTCTTGCCTTTGCACATTTTCACCTAGAGGTTTTGGATAATCTTCTTTAGATTGTTCCTGCGATGTCCCAAATGGTCTAGGTAGCAAATGATAATGGAGAGGATGCATCTACCATGCCTCTCCTACTATTTTATCATATTTTATTAATCTATGCTCAATCTTGATGTTGTGCCCCTAGATCCTAGTCAACACTTCTTCTGAGTTATTTTCCTTCATGTAAATGGTGTCATGAACATCAAGCTAATGCATATACTTAGGCTTGGGTAGCTTCTTCTCCTTTAAATGATCACTTACTACATTCCTGGGGTCCCACATTTTGAGTTCATCAACTTAAAACCCAAATGATTCCCTATGTTTGGACATGTTTTATACCTATTTCCAATATTTCAACATGGTCCTTCTAATAATTAGAGGGAAGGGATGGAGAAGACCCTTCCTCTTCTCCTTCTAAATTCAATCAACTCTATTGATGAGTTGGGAAGCAATTTCTTGCTCAACTAGCTTGCTTAATACATACATAGGTAATCTATATGGTGAGGACATGACTCCCTCAATCATGATAACTACATAGTCTAGATAGAACCATATGTTACCCATCATATCTACATACTTCTTGATCAGTGGATGGACTCTAGGCATGGGAAAACCTATAATATCTTCCACTATGGTTGGGTATACATAATCACAGATAAATTATATGTGGTTTATATACTTAAATATGTGAAATTTAGAGTAATGGTGGGAAATGGTGGTTATCCCTTTAGGAGACCAATTTTTAATGCCAGGGAAGCTTATGGAGGCAAGAAGGGCATCTAGTAAATATGACATCATATATAATTGCTTGGATATTTTCCTCTGGATAGAAGTGAACTACGTAGTTAAGAAGACACTAATAAAGTCTCCAAATGGAGGGTTGAGCTTCTCTTCAACCATGAAATACACATAGGGGATGTAGATTGTGTTTACATAGGTGGTTGAGGGTGATTTTCATGCTTGGTTTAATAGGGTCATGATCACCCTAATGCCCTGTCTGAATTGGACTATTGGGATCTTACCCTCAAAGTCTCTAAATATATGGGTTCTTTGGTGTAACCAAGGTTTAGGGATGATGTCCAAGTCATTCTTGGAGGTCCACTCCTTGACTTTGGATAATTTATGTGGGGATTGGGAGCTTATAGTATTGTTTTAAGGCTATAGGGTAAATGTAAGATACCCTCTTAGAATTCCCTTCTTATTTGATCTAATCATTATCAACCCTATAGTCTAAAAAAAATGGAGCAAGAACATCTATGAAATGAAGTACCTCAAGCTTGGTGGCAGCATAATGAAGGTCAATCATCTGGACTTTGACTAGGTCATAGTGCCTTCTACTCATCATGGAAATTATCTTCTCCTCTTTGGTGATGGGTTTTAGCTCCTCCATGGTGATGAATATATTAGAACAATTATTAATGCCTAGAAAGTTCAAGGCCATAACATCCAATTTAGTGACTTTGATTATCCTTCCTTCATTATCTTTTGATAGGTAGAGTTTTGTCTCCTCTTTAAACTATTGCTTGTAAGCTAGCATGGTATTTACTTCTAAAAATTGTTCACACTAGATTTAAAATTGGTCTCTTTGGTAGCTCTTTTATGCTCAAAAACACAATAAATCTTTCTTTGGATTGAATTATAAACCAATTAAGTTTGCTTGGGTAACTTTTATATAGGGTTGAGGGTTTTAGAGCTTTAATGGCAAGATGCATCCAGACTCTAGCTTATACATGCCTTGGATTCAACTTGGGCCTTTGACTTTATACTTTCACATTTTCAAGCCCACAAGATCTCTTAATTTATCTTTTTTTACTTTTGTGGTGCTCATGTCATAATGATCTAGACCTTTTACAACATTTTTCATAAATGCCTTTTGAGCACTAGCCATTGGCATTTAAAATTCCTTATTTTATTTTACACTATTAGATAAGGATCTTGAAAGTGACCATGAAACATTGATCATGAATCAAGTTTCAAGTTTTAATTTACAATTGGCTCCATTCTACACCAGACCTCATGGTTGAATTAGTATTAGCCACATGGTGAGCTCGTGAGACTTTGAAAAGTCATTTGTGCTTTTCCACTATATGATCATGGAGTAAGACAAAGTGTAGATCATCATATCATCTATCAATTTTTCCTCGAATGTGCTTTGGCCATGCATCAAGCCTATAGGCCTTTAAAACTCCATTGAAAGGTCTATGGGGTCTTTGCATTGTTAGATAATCCTTTTACAGTGAAGTGCAATCTGTTGATCTACAAAGATGCCCAAGCTTTAATTTAGCATATTATTAAGGTGGGACTTAGGCTTAAATTCCTTAGGCTAATATTTATTTTGAAATAAACCTTAGGCTAGGAAATTTATACCTAAGTTTCTTGAATTTATGCAAAGGAGACCATGGTTAAATATTTTAGGATAAGGTTTATGTTGTGTTTAAATAACACAATGTATATTTTAGGCTAAAATATTTATGCCAAACCTATAAAACATACTTAAAGGATGTCAAAATGATATAATGGTCTAATATAAAATAGAGTTTTATTATATTAATAAACACACTAAAACCTTTGGTTAGAAACACTTTGTCTAAGTTTTACATAACAAAGAATCTTTTAAAATAATACTTAGTATAAGTCTATAGTTTAAGGTTCAAAGTATTTGAACAAAATACAATGGGGACCTTAAAGTATAGACTTATACTAAGTTTATTTTTCATATACTTAGACCATGAGACCATTTTCATAATTTCAAATTGAAGATTTCTAGTGTTTGAGCATCTTTCAACGGATTCCCATCATCTATAAAGCAATTCATGATCTTTTTAGCAACATTTTGGAGTATATTTAGATCCTGAGTAGAATAATTCATTAGTTTAACTTTGATGGTCTCACAGATGTAAAATACATCTTTGCAGATGTCAAATGATGGTTGCATGAATGTCAATTTTAAGTTAGTGAAAATTTTAATATTATGGGCTTAAATTTGATGGTTATGCAAACATCAAATGTGTCCTCACGAGCATCATTTGATGGTCATGTGAATGCCAATTTTAAGCTCATCAACTTCCTATGACCCAATGCGATAGTGCCACTTATCACCTCCATGGGGCTTCCCAGGATCTTAAAATTTATTCACTCCATTGGATGAGGATCTTGTGATGAAGTGAGAGTCATAGGATCATGATCTGGGAGCTTGTTCATGATTGGTTATTTGTATCAGGTAGGTCCTTTTGCTTTTAATCCTCAAATGTAAAGGCACTATGTATTGATCCTATAGGCCTTCCATAATCCTTTGACCTTTCAACTATGCTTCACTCCATCTGATCAAGTCTTCAAAATGAAGTAAGAACCATTATATGAAGGTTAAGGGTGCATATTTATTGGGGCCTTCACACCATTGGATCATTAGATCTTCTAATATACATATTTTTTAAGTCTAAGCTTGGGTCTTTCTCACTCCATTGGATCAAATGATGTGATAAAGTAAGGATCATCAGATCTATGAGATGTAAGGAAGTTAAGTCAGAATTGGGACTAAAGTAGAGACTTAGGCTTAGAGTGTTAATAATAAGGTCCTATTTGTTTTAACAAATATGTTGGGGCCTTAGGTTTAAAACTTTAGGCTAAGATATTTATCAAAAATACCAAGCTAAGAAATATTAAAAGGACCCTAAAAAAAATATTGGTTAGGCACATAAGGAAATAAAAAGGGGAAAATAATAAAAGGGGCCAAGACTTTTTAGGTTAAGTTTTAGTCATGTTAAAAACCATGACTAAGCTTAAACATGAATTTTATACTTAGGTCCAAAATGGATTTTAAAAGGTTCTCACTAATTTAGTTCTTACCAATATTAAAATTTGAACTGAGGGTTTTTATAGGGTTTTGGAACATGTAAATATCAATAAAATACACCATGTAACCTATAAATAAAATCCATGAAGACCATTTATTAGCAATGTTAGATAAAATTAAAGTGAAACATACATGTTGATCAAATTTGACTTTTAGGTCAAATTGGGGCACCCCTAGGTAAAAAATTAACTTATAGATGTTTTAGGGTGGGGTATAATTTATTTTCATGGAATTTAATACATTTTATTTGATTTTATCTAATTCACTTCTAACCTTATTCATATTTTCATTAGCTTATTTGTCAATTTGGATCATTTTATGTGCTTTTATGGGTCATTATTACAAGTGGATCAGTTACCAAGGTGAATAGGTGTCTTAATTATTTTCAAAACATCCAATAGGTGAGTATAACTATTATTTATGTTATTTACATCATAATAATGTAAGTTTTCTAATTGAAATTATAGAAACTAACTAAAAAAGGGAGAAAATGACACTTATATGGCTCATGGGGAAGTGTAACACATGGGAAAAGATCATGCATGGCCTTTTAACCTTAATAAAACTAATAAAAATGTTTTATTTTATTTGTAAATTCCATTGTAAGGCCAAAACCATTTTTCACCTTTCTTAATTTCTTAGACACATAGAAGTGAATTTCAGGGTTTTACTCAATACAGAGAATTCAAGATGTTTCAAGTCAAAATATTTTGGTAGGTTATAGTAAAATAAAATAAATTAATTTTCATATAAATATTTTGAATAATGATGGATTTTGATTCATGAACCAATTTCATGAAGTTGACTATACTTTTTTGGTAGTTATTTCATGCACCCTATATGTTTTGCTCTATTTTGATCAAATCCATATGAACCAGTTATTGATGTTGAATAAAGAGGATTTTGTATTACTTATTATATTGTATACATTCTTATTTTAATGTTTCATAATGTTTGGATGAGAAAATTAATCCATGTTATAGGAGGGTGTGACCATATATAGTCTCAGTTAAAGTTCTTCCTCTTTGATGAGTTTTTTCTACTGTAGGAGTCTCATATAGCTAGGAAATGGTTTTATATATGTCTCTAATTAATGTGACCACCTCCTTCCTTGTTTTTATTTCACCATGCTATCTATTGAGTAGCTTGCAACCTTGTCTTTCACCATTGTCATCTCTTTGCCCAACTTCACTTGTAGTCACCTATATAATATTGTTCAACTTGTTCATGGAGTTATAATCAAAGTGTATTATTTGTTTAAAACATAAATATTTGGAAATGGTCCACTTGAGATGTTTTGTAAAGTTCAAGTTTGATCATATGTTCATTCACCATGCCAAACAATCATTTGATGCCCTTGTTTACTCTATTCCATGTATATACAGGTGATTTTTCATGTTGAATAAGATAGTTTGGAACTAGTTTCAAGGTGTATAATAATGGAGATCATGTATTTAAGGGTTATAAATTCATTTGAGTTATTTTGAAGCTATTTTCCATTATGTTTTTGCCCAATTCCATTCCCTACCTATGTAAAATAGCCTAGTGCACACCCACAAAGCCCTTGTTGACATCATGTTGATGTGTGGAAGAGTGGATGTGTTTTCCAACCTATTTCCCTTGATATACATTCATTATAATGTTTTATATAAGAATATAAAGTTTTTTTACATAGATGGTTTCATAATTGCTCATGTCTAGCTCACTGTTTGTATACCAAAACATCCACCTATAGATGGATGAGTAGGGAGCCAAAAGGGTTTGTATGGAGGGAGAGAATCAGATTGACACTTCCTTAGGACCTTGATCGAATTAATAATCCATGAAAATACATATAGAGTGCCTAAAGAGAAAAATATGTGTGAAACCAACTTGAAGAGACAAGGAACTATATTCTGGGAAAGCTACCTCAAAAAGCCAAAATAATGGTCTAAGGGGTTTTCATAAACCTCTTTAAACATAATTCCAAGGTGTTTCAAGGTATCTAAATGATTGGATTTTATAGTATATAGTTTATACAATAAACTTACAAAAAATTGAGGTCATAAATTAAGGAGAGATAGGTTGTTTGAGGCCTCAAACATGCCCTAAAACATAATAAAATGCTCTAATAACATCTACAGAGCTGAAGATCTAAATGGCCTTTTGTCACCTTAAGGAGTAACCTTGAAAAAATCCCTATGGCTAATATGGTTTAAAATGATGTAAGGTTGCACTAATGAATTGAAGGTAAGTAATAAAAGAAGGGAACACTCCTATACAACCCCCCATGCCTACCTACATGTGTCCTTCAGGGAAGGGAATGTATACCTACAACAGTCAAAAGTAAGATACCTTAGTGATGGTGAAATTAACTAAGGAGTATAAAAGGAATTTTTAGTGATTAAACTATATAATAATATATTATATGGATCCTATATCTCTAGAGAAGTTCCACCAACATCATAATCACCTCGTTTAAGGTTGTAAACACCTACAATATTTCCTATAAGTAGAGGTTTTTTAGTCTAAGTAGGAGAGTGAAGTGTTATGTTTGATAGAAGGATTAAGTAAACCAAACATGAATATTTGTGTTGTGTAACCTTATATGGGTTTCAAAGATACATATAAGTACCATGACTAGATGAATAAGGCTATATGCACCTACAGACAAGGTTTAGGCGTAGAGCATCTCAGCCTAGACAGTGACCTAAAGGTTGATGCAAATATGCTATCCTAAAGTTATACAATAAGTAAGTTAGTTATATCATGAATATTGAGACATATAGGGGTTAATTAATATCCTCTATACATCTAACACAAGGCCTAAGTACACTCATAGACACCTATAGGTAGGGGTAGATAGGGTGTCTCAGTCATAATGAGGAAGCTCAGTTTTGAGTCTAAGGAGTATAGGAGGTAAGTATAGGGTATGTGAATATATAAAGTGTTAATTATTCTCATACTTCATTGATGATTCCTTTCACACATAACCAATGATCAAGGAAGTAAATGTAGTCTATAGTAGACCCTAAAGACATGTGTCTCAGTCTGTAGGGTATAGTCTTAGAAGTAGGGTAAGGAATAGGCTTGTATAGATAAGAGAGGTAGGATAAAATCATAATAAATTGATTAATTATAGGAAAATATGTGTCCTTAAAATTCCAAAACCTTTCTAAGGTGACAATATGCCTCCCTTACTTAGCTAAAGGACAATAATATATATAATAAACTAGGAAACCTCTTTGCTCAATAGGCAAGTATGAGGATTCCAAGGAGAGGGAATATTCTTGGGCGATTAAAAAGAGTAATGAGAATGAATATATTATTATAAAAAAATTTAAGAATCATATAAGCATGGTTTTATCATGTAAGGGTTACTCTTGGGTGGATTTGAGGAAAATACAAGAACATAGGGTTTTTAAGGCCTTTTTTGAACATTTGGAGATGATTAGGCACCTAAAACATAGAATAAAGATTGAAAAATATAGTAAAAATCATAATTATTAATTTATAAAAATCCAAAAATATTCAATTTGGGAATAAAGGCTATACCTCACTATTTTGTCTCAGAGGTCAGCTAGTCTAGGAAAATTAGGGTTTGGCAAAGTGAGCTAGTGAGTGTAAAATGGGCAAAGGACTTAATATGGAGATTTTGTAACCTTAAGAAACATTAAATTAGGTGTATGGAAGTATAATATATTCTATATAATAAATATATCAAGCTTAAAATCATCAAGATGAATAAATTACCCATACTCACAATCCAACTAGGCAAACTTCCACTAAGCCTAGTTGGTGAATGAGAGAGGAAGATCAAGAAGAGTTCTTGTAGGGTTATGTAGTGGATTTTTAAGATAAAATTGGATGTGAAAATTCATAATATACCATAATAACTATGAAATACCACTCTAATTAGCCAAACCCAACTGGGTATAGGTTAGGCTTATTAGGCCTTCAAAGGACCTAGAACCATTTTCAGGTTCATCTTCATTTATAACTCTTGGTGGGATATATATATATATATATATATGATTGTAACATGTTAAGGATATTAAATTGGACTTTTATGATCTTTTTTCATGCAAGGAAACATATGGGAAAGCTATTTCTAACTCAGAGAGATTTCAAACATGTAAGAAGGGTAGAAACTATCTCATTGGGGTATCTTCAAATGATCATATCTCCTCTAAGGATTTTCATGGGAACCAAAAGAATTTTTAAGAGTTATCAGGGTCCCTTGGCATCATTTTTTTGGCATTAACTTACATATCTATTGTCAAAGCTTTATGAACAAATCTTAAGACCAAAAACTTCCTAAAACCCTACTAAACCCTCAACTAGAATCTGATGAAGAAAATAAGCTTGGAAAGGTATCCAAAGAAAATATTTTGACTATGAAATATATTATAACTTTTATAGGACTCATTCAGGTTTCCTCCCATATAGATGAGCTGTATGGAATTGTATGGACAACATGCAAAATAGGGTATTTTTTACCATTTTTTGTATTTTGTAAGTTCTAGGAGGTTTCATAAGATGAGATAAATATTAAAGTATATATATATACTTTTTATAACTCCATATATTAATTTATTACTAAGGGAAAACTTATAAGTGTTCAACCAATAACTCTCCTTTTAGCTAATCAAAACTGACATAGTGGACACAAGGGTGAGAAGGGTGAAAACTCCAAGTGTGAGCCTTTTTAAAGCATTAATAATGCCTCTAAGGACATGGAGGATATTAATAGGTGTAATTAACTCCTTTAAATGTATTTTAATGGAAATTTTAAGGCATTTTTGAGGCCAAATGTGAGGGGTGACTAAAAAAGGAGTTTTTTTTAGACTGTAGATAATGATGGCTTCCTTCCAAGAGTTTTCAGATGAGTAAGAATGAAAACAATGCATGGAGATGCATTATTAAAGGAATTACATCTTATACCAATCATAATACCTATACATAGTTAGTTCTGGGATGTTCAAATAGGTTCAAATTATGAAAGCTATTTTTTGAGCCAAGATTGGGAGTTTTATGCCATTTTTCATAAGTTTCATGACTTGTATGGACACTTGGTCCTCCTAAAATTGCATGGTTAATCCCATATATATTTATCATGTAATTTTAACCCATTTTATAATAATCACAAGTCTTTAAGTGACCTTTTTACTTCCCTTGACTTGCTCTTCTCTCAAAGGCTATAAATATTGACTCTTTTTAGCAGCCACCATTGGTTGATGGTGAAACCCTAGCTAATTTTATACTTGAATAAAATTGAAAAAAAAACAATTTATTTTTCCTAATTAAATGATATATAATTGAGTGTTATTGTAATCTTTTTGGTCTTGTCTAGTAAAAGATGATCTTTTCTAACCTGTTATCCTAGATTTTTCACCAAGTGTGCAGAAAAGCAATTGTTATAAGTTTTTGTTAGTGTTATGTTCTAAGTGTATAAGTGTCTTAAAAGTGTTTCATGACTTTATTCCAAAAAATAATCATTCATTACCTTATTAAGTATCAAAATACATTCTTTAATCTAGCTTATAAAATATTGATGTGACAATACAACTTGAATTGTGAGTATTGTGTGAAAGAAGCCTTGTTTATCTCTAAGTAGTATAAGTCCAGTCAATAAGAGGAAATATAATATTAGTGCATCACCTCTAAATTTATTATTTTTTCTAATTAAACCTTTTCATGAAAATTTTAAATGCAATAAATTACTTCAAAGAGTGCATCAAGTGAACTAGCCCTTCTAGAGATTCATCTCATCAAATTATTATCCACAACAAGAGAGATGTTTCCATTGTGCCACTTAGATGAGGAGATATAGGAATATACTAAAGAGGTGAAAATCCAATATATAATATCTTTTTTCACACCCAATGGGACTCTAATTCCTAGAATATTGTTTGAGATTGGTGTTTTTCTAGGCATGGTTGAAGCTACAAGAACATCTACACTCTGTAGACATGTAAATTTGGCCACCAATGGATTTGTATCAGACTATTAGACCAATTCATACCAGTAATCAAATATTTAACCTAAGAATTTATATTAGTCTTTAATTTGGCTTCATAACCTTTCATTAAATCAATTTGTCCTATTATATCAATAAACAAGGTAAATACACACATTAAATTAATCAAAATCAAATAAATGACCAAATGCCTAAAAAGAATTAATTAACTTGCACATCCTAATCAAAATCAATTATAAATTTAAATCAATTTTAAATCCTAATTTAGTTCACCCATGATCTAATAAATCAATTACTAAAAAGGAAATTTAAGAGCATCTTATAACATTCTAGAACACACTCATTACATTTGTGAGTTGTCATTTTTGGAAAAGATCTATAAGAACATTATATAAATATACCAAACTCAACCAAAGTTAATAAAAAAAACCATGGTTAGATTCAACCCATTCCAAGGGATTTAAAATCAGAGGATTTAAATCAAGTCTAGATCTCTTCATTTAAGTAGCTCAATCAAAGTAGATTTATAATGCAAGAATAGATTCATGAAGCTGAAAGCCTAGTGTTATAATGTCAAAATTGAGCCAAGCCATATCAATAAAGATAGTAATTCAATAATGGTGCATAGAGGAGATGATGTTAGCCATATGTCATTGATTAATACTTTTTATACATAATTTTAGCAATCCAAATGAAGAAATCATTTGTTACTCTCAAGGAAGGTAAAGATTGTTTTTATTTGCATTTTAGTTGGGTTTTCAATAGTTGTTTGTTCATTAAGCTCCCCCTACGATCTAGGCTTAGAGATGTTAGTATTTTAGTATGTTGATTTCATGTTTTTATGAACTATCACTTGATCTAACCTCCTCTTTTTTTCAAATTACTTGATCATAAATGGCATGCTGGGTGGGACAAAATTGTGCACCCCACATCTTTGAATAAAAATGGTTATTAAAATAGATCTAATTTTTAATATGTTTACTTTTTTTTTCTAATTTTTTTATAGGATGTTTTCACTGATTTCATATTAATTATCTCAAAATTTTATTAAAATTTTATTTTTATTTTAAAATCTATTACTCTTTTAGTGACTGTCACTTTTTATTTATTAAGTTTTTGGTAAAAATAGTTACTATAGAGCTAATAACGTTTTTTTAATTTGACCTAAATTTTTGTAGAGAGGTGCAACCTAGACCTATAAATAATCTATTTTTTAATTATAACTATATGTATATTTTAAAATTTATGGCTAAATTATCGGCTATAGGTTTTTATGATTTTTGTGTTCAGTTTTCTTATTTTTAACCTTCTAACTTGTTGTTTGCATGTTTCATAGATTTTTTTTTTTTTTTTTTTTTTTTTTTGAGATTTTTTGAGTTTTTTATTTATATTTTTTCTAACCTTTTCCTAACCTAACATGTTGCCTTTTTTGTATTTTTTCCTTTGGGTCAAAATATTTTACCTTTCAAATTTTCTTGTCTCATTTGATAAATAAGCTTCAAGGATAAATGAAGTTCTAACCTTTTCTTTATAGGACCTATTTGAATAAAACCATTTCAATATAAATTAGTATTTTCACACTTAATTTGGATGTCTAAAAATAACTAGGAATTCTTCATTTTAGTGTTTAAATAAAATTTTTAGGGTGTTTTATTGGTTAAGTTTTTGTGGTTTCTTTCAAAGTTCATAACTTAAAGCCAAAGGGATAAAAGAACATCACCACACATTTAATTTAGTGATGAAAAATTAAATACACTTCAAAGTTTTTGAAATTTATTTTCATTATTTATTTAGTCTAAAATTGTTTAAGTAAATAGGGAGTTGTGCATGTATGCTCTCCCATCTGTCCCCTTTAAGAAACTTTTGGGATCAAAAGCACCAAATTCTTTTTGGGTAGTTTGTAATTATTTCTATTCTCACTTCTTAAAACCAAGGGGCTATTAATGAATCTAATCAAACATTTTCAATTTGGTGTAATGAAATTAACCTCACTTCAATTATTTGTAAACTTGTTTATTGATTGTGTGTTTTAGCAAAAAGAGACATGCATGTATGCTCTCGTATTTGTCCCTTTTAGGGAAATTTTGGGATCAAAATCACCATTTTATTTTAATTTGAGCCTAGTCCAAGGCATGGAAAGAATGTCATTTAAATATCTCCATAAAAAATCATAATAATATTGGATGATCTTGAGACAACCATAAAGTCTTTCTATTGTGTCATTTACTTCATGCATCTTAGCTTATGAGGGGGATTTCATTACCTCCCATGAGTTATTTAGAGAATATTTGACCTAGGATTTCATCTCCTAGCATCAACTTCATCACCCTCACTAGGATCAGAGGTTTGAGTAGTTAAACCACCTTTTAGTGTTGGGGTTAAGTAATGGGACGTATCTGCATATTGGACATCACATTACACTGAACAAGTGACAAATGTATTGGTTGTAAAAATGGTAAGACCTTTTAAAAAAAAACCAAGTGTTGTTCACACCTAATTAAAGTGAACTTATTTTACATCATTTGGTATGAAATTCATTGTGTAATTGATCCATCTAAAATGATCAAAAACCAATTATTTTAGTCAACCCCACATTGACATACCCTTGATAGGATTTGGAAAATTATACTTATTGTGTTTTGGTCATTTTTTCTTGGTATATTTTGAGACTAAAACTTGTTTGTTTGTTTATAACCATGTCAAAAAATAGTTTGTTTATACATCACTCTTTGATCAAAGAGGTGTTATGTTGGCCATTTTACACCACATTTATGCCTTGAAATTTTTTGTTAAACATGTTTGTGTGTGTGTTACTTATTTGAAATGGGTACCATTATGATTTCTACATCATTATCAAGTTTGATCCTTTGAGTCTTTAAAACATAACATTGATCACATAATTAGAGCATACTTACATAATTAGACTAGTCATTTCATTTCAAGACTTGTTTGACCTTGTATCAAAAATTATTATTTCAGACCAACCAAAGCATGTCATGCATGTCACTTGGACCTTATTCATACACCATCATGTTGTCCAATATTGTCTAGTTTATTTAGTACAATAATAGTTTTCAACCATTGAGTTTTTAATTAACCTTTCCAAGTTCAAATTCAAATATTGATTGATTTTTGTTTAGGCCTTACTTCATAGGGGCTAATACATAGATCTTTCTCTTTTGGGTTATGTAACTTAGGTTAATTGATTTCCCAAATTTTTTAACTATCACTTGTTTGTTCATTCAACCTATCCTCATCATTGTTTGTACCTTTATTTTGAAAAAAATAATCTTTTCTCTAGGTGCCTTTTTACCTTATGGCTTATACTGACTGATCATGTTTATATTTGATTATGTGTGTCAGGTCTATGCCAAAGTTATTCCAATCTTGTTAGATTAAATTAAATCACATTAGTGTTTATTTCAAAGTCTAGCTTTTGACATCATCTAGCCAAAAGTCCTAGCAGATCATGTTTGTTTGATCCTAGCTTTTGACTCCACATTTGGATGAAAGCCCTAGCAACTCAAATTTTCCCTTTCCTAGTTTAGACCTTGTTTGGAACACTTTGGCCTAGACTTTGACATGTTGGTTTTATTAAGACATATGACATTTTATGTGTATGACATTTGATGTTAGGAATTTTTTGTTAAACTATTTTATGCCAAGTTTTAACATAAACTATTTTAGAGATACAACTCTATTTTTAGATCACATGGGAGATTCAACTCCACTTTTGACCAAGTTAGACCAATTTTAAACCTTTTGTCCTTTGAACATTATTTTTTAGAGTTTGTAAAACTCTAATCCTTTTTGTTTTCATAGCTTTCATCATTGATGCAAATATATGTGGTTATACTTATAGTGGAGTCATGTACAATCCAAGTTATGATAGAATTGCCACACAAAATGGATTTGATTTTAATGGATTTATTCAAGACCCGTTTGATGATAATATGGTTTGTGAGATAGAATTTCATCCACCTTGCACAAATCAAATTGAGGACCAAAGTCAAAACCTCAAGTGGGATGATATGGTTGGTGAGGAGGAATTAGGTATAGACCTCTACAATGACTATGTTATTTGGGAGATGGATCCATACCCTCCTTACAATAATCAATATAAAGAATGAAGTCAAGGACCATATTATAATCCAAATCAAGACCTTAATGGGATAATATTGTTTATGAGGAGGATTTGGATGCTTTGGCTTATGTAAGCAATCAATATCTATGATGCCCTACCATTTATATTTTGGTACCTTGTCCTTTGTCTTGTATAAGAAATCAAGCTCCATAATTCCCACCCATTATCTAACCACTGACCATTCTACATCTAATGACTATCATTCCCCACTTTAGAAAACCCCAGCCAATCCAAACCAAATATCAACCAATCTAATTACAATCCCAACTAATCATTTAACCTAAACCTCATTTGATCATTTATCATAAACCTCAACCAATTATTCAACCTCAACCCATCATTTAGCCTAAACCCCAACCAATCCAACCAAAACCTCAACTAGTGCAATCAATCCCTTAACCAAGCCAATTATTTGAGGACCAAGTTGTGATTAAAACTGGTATTTTCTAAATCATTAGAAACTAAGGCCAAGCAAACCAACCAATCCATGATGTTTTTGTTGATCCAACCATTTATGATGCGTCAACCTATGATGAATCACCTTTTGATCCTATACCTATTGTCAAGGAGTCTCACTCTAATAAGTTAAACTTTATTGAGTCACTTATTAATGATTATAACTACCTTTGGGTGAATTATTACCTTGACCATATGCCTATTTTTAAAAAGCCTCTTATTGATAATTCAATCTTTAAAGAGTTGTCTCTTGACCATTTTCCCATCCTAGAGGAGTCTCACTTTGACAAACCAATATCTATGGATCATGTTATGACATCATAAGCCATTACTTATCTAATATCAAACATTAAACAAGACATCATTATAATAAAGTACCCATCAAATGAAGAATCTAAATTTGACTTAGGTTTTATTCTTAGACTGACATTGGATTTAGCATCAAAATCAGAATTGAAATTAGTCTCAACATCAGATTCAAAGTTTATTGAGTCAAAATCAGATTCAAAATCATAATACATTCATGTTTGTTACAACATTAGTTACACATGTCTAGCAGATCAATTTAAATACACTTATGATCCTTCTATGGTTTTTGAGGATGATTACCTTAACATTGACATAAGTTCTCCTAGTATCTTCTATGAGGATTGTCTAGCCTCCTCCCATTCCAAATACCATTACCACCAACCATTATAACCATGTCATTGACATTACATCTCCCACAAGTGTCAATTTGGATTAACATAATTATACCTTGTTGAACTACATCCATGGTGACATATCAGATGAATAAAAATAAGTAGGCCAAGACCATAATGATATAACAAAAAAATACTCTTAGTGAAACAATTTTAGAGGTGTCAGGGGATAATCAAAGTTAGAACTCAACATCTTCTAGTGAAACCTTTTCAAAGATGCTAGGGGACAATCAAAGTTAAAAGTAAATGATCCTTAGTGAAACCTTCTTAGAGGCACTATAGGACAATCAAGACAACTTTATTGGTATAAAGCTCTTTAAACCACCAATAGTTGAGTACAAAATTTCTTCAATGTTTGATGAAGACAAAATCAAAGATCAAATCAAAATACCTTCCTATCTACAACCTAATTATATGGTAGCTACTCTTAAGATCAAATAACAAAAGAGTCTGGTGGTCTTATCAAATGAATATTCAAAAGTCTTCGGGCCCTCCACATCTAAAGCTATGTCAAATTTAGAGTCAACAACATTGTGTGTGCCTAAAAATCTTGATCTTCATTTGTTTCCCATCCATTATTCAATCCATTTCACAAACAAACCTATAAAATAACATTTATCCCTATTTACCATCCATGGTCACACTTTCCTTTATAGAGTTTATGATGATATCTTGTCTCAGCACTTGAAGGAATCATAATCAACGACCAATGAAGATCACAACAACATTAATTACATCCAAATCTACAATTTCTTGATAAATCAATTATTTAGATAAGGTGTGGGATAGCAATTTACATGATTAACTATTCTAGTTGTATCATTTGTTGATTAGGATGTGCATCTCCACTTCAACAAGAACAACATAATCATTTATCATACCCAAGACAAAACCAAACATGTACCATATCATATCAAGTTATTGATACTTTTATCATTATCACATATCCTAAGCATTCATCTTATTACTTGGGGGTAACCCTCTTACCATTTTATCTAATGTATCAAACTATCAATATCTTAAGCAAGGCCATCCTCCCAGACCATCCAATCATTCCATTCCTACTCAAAATACCATGTTTTGAATCCTATTAACCTAGACCATTTTACCTTGGTTCATCCATTAGTTTCATTTTTTTAGCATATAGAATTGGAACAATTTTAATAGTTATTTCAAGCATTTCAAATAGAGGTAGTATTTTGGAGTAGTATGATAGAAGTTTTGGTAGTTTCATCTTTCATTTCTTATTCCCTTATTATCAAGTTTGTTTATGTGAGCTTGATTATATCACCTACTAGGGCAAATCAATGTTCACAAGTCTTGATACTAATTATATCACTTTCTAGGACAAATTGGTATAATTGATCTATTAGTTGTATCCTAGTTATAACCACCTATGGGAAAACTAGGGGTAACATTTGTTTATTATGCCTTGACATATCACCTATCCATTCCTATGTTGTACTATGTCATCATACCAATTATGCCTGTTGTGTTTAACTTGGTTGATATACTAGTCAGATTCCTCTACTGTGAGGTGACATACTATGAACTAAAACCATTTTGGGACTATGTGAGTGATGTTTGATTCATGTTGAGGTCAGTTCAGTCTCCCTTTAGCCATGTTCTCACCATTTTATGAGTAACTTCAGCCATACTCTGACCATTTTATGAGCATTATTTCATGTTATAATTCTCTTTCCATTTTGTGAGTAACTTCAGCCATGATCTTGCCATTTTATGAGCATCATTTCAAGTTATTAATCTCTCACCATTTTTCAATCATTATTTCAAGTTATAAATGCTCTTCAATTTTGTGAGCTTGGATCATTTTAGTGTCTTCTCATTCTTGATTGAGTTGAGATTCTTTAAAAATTTCAAAAACATTTGAAAATCATTTAGAAAAACCAAAAACATTAACCACTTCTTTTCCTTAAGGATTCTGAGAACCCTCACTAAGTCACAAACAAGCCACTTATTCCTTAGTTTCCCCATCCTTTTTGGCCTTTTATCCTATGCTATCACCATTTTGAGAGTTTATCCCTATTCTTCTATCACATCCATCATGTTTTCTTTCAATCATCATTTTCTTCCCTTTTCCTGGGAGAACTACATTTGACCTGAAGTTTCATTGGATCATCATATCCATGAGACTATGTAGGTAGCATCCACTTACCTAGCACATATGGAGACAACCCGACCACACCCTTCCTTTTATTCTATTCCCCCATCTTATTTGTTTATTTAGTTGTCACCTAGTTTTTAGGGGCAATTTTTGTCATGTTGTTTATACTAACATAGGGATGAACACTTGTTTGTTTCTTTGTTTGTCTATTTTGTTTGTTTGTGTGCCTATTTGTTACTTTTAACACTATGCCCTTGATTCAGTCTATGCGTGTTAATTACATGATTCCTTGCACATTATTCTTGAATATATTTATATTCAAATGTCTATATTGTCATCATGGTTTTTATCATTGGTGAAATTGTTTTCCATTTAGTATTAGATATCAAGAGTTGGTCCTTATCAATATTTTGTCTAAGCCCCCATTGTGTTCTATCATGAGGCCTACCATAAAATTCTATAGCAAAAAAAATCAACTTTGAGAGGTATATAACATCACCATCTCCTTGGCTCCAATATCAGCAATGATCCCAATCCAATCCCAATTATATCCCAAATACAGTAATTAAGTAACAAAATAATTTTAACATTTGTTAGTTTAGATGATCATCTCCCTATAAACAATTTGTCCTACTTCATCTTTATCCTCTATATCAAGTTATCAATCATCAACCATTAATCATGTTTTTCATAATCAAGGTATAATGCATCAACACTGTACACCATCCCACATGCATTCTCAATTATTATATCACTTGTTGGGGAAAATCATTGTGTTATCACTAATTTTCATTTCTTGTTTTTATGTCCTAACTAGGGCAACTCCATCTTCTTATTGATTATATCACCTATCGAGGAAAATCATTGTGTTATCATACTGCATTACCACTATCGAAGTATGATGCTTATAAAAACCTTTAGAAAAACCATTGTACACTATCCCACTTACATTTATTAATGATTTTCCCCAAATTTGGGTAAATCATTATGTTGTCACCCCATCATATTCATTTATTTAGTCCCCTCATTTCAATTCTTTATTTTGAGGGACAGTTTACTGACCCACTTGCCAACCACTCTGTTTAGGGGGTAGCTATAATTTCATCATTATCATTGTAGTCGTAAGCATAAATTACCATTTTATTCTTTGAAAATATGTTACTATGCTTACAGCTTGTAACATCTTCCCAAATAGGGGTAAACTATAGACATGTAAATTTGGCCACCAATGGCTTTGTATCAAACTATTAGACCAATTCTTACCAATCATCAAATATTTAACCTAAGACTTTATATTAGTCTTGAATTTGGATTCATAACCTTGAGTTAAATTAATTTGGCCTATTAAATCAATTAAACAAGGAAAATACACGCATATAATTAATCAAAGTCAAATAAATGACCAAATGCTTAAAAAGAATTGATTAACTTGCACATGCTAATCAAAATCAATTAGCAAGTTAAATCAATTTCAATTATTAATTGAGTTCACCCATGAGATAAAAATGAAATTCAAGAGGATCTTAAAATATTATAGAACACACTCATTACCTTTGTGAGTTTTCACTTTTGGAAAATATCTAAATGAATATTCTAAGAATATGCCAAACTCAACCAAAGTTAATAAACTCAACCATGGTTAGATTTAACCCATTCTAAAGGATTTGAAATCCTATAAAAGCAATCTTAGAGCTCTTCATTTAAGGAGCTCAATAAAAGTAGAGTTATAATGTAGGAATAGATTCATAAAGCTAAAATCCTAGTGTTATAATGTTGAAATTGCCAAGCCATATCAATCAAGCCAATAATTCAACAATGGTGCATAGAGAAGATGATGTTAGCCATATGTCATTGATAAAGAATTTTTATGCATTATCCGAGCAAGACAAACAAATAAATCATTTATCACTCTCAATAAAGGTAAATATTAGTGTTATTTGTATTTTATTTGGATTTTCAATTGTTGTTTTTTCATTAATCTCTCCCTAAGATCTAGGCTTAGAGATATTAGTGTGCTTATTTCATGGTTTTATGGACTAACACTTGATCTAACCTCCTCTCTTTGTCAAATTAATTGATCACACACTTAGTACATATCATTTAAACTAGAGTTTTCAACTCTTTGGTTGGTGATTAGTCACTAATTTCCATGCCAAAGGTGACCACTAGGTTTGATTCTAAAGGTATACCCTTTGAGTTTGTGAAATTGCCTTTATATTATGTCAAAAGGTTTAGGTTTGTCAATACTCATCCTTATTTAAGAGAGTTGGTATTTAAAAATTCCAAGTTATTACTAGGTTCAACCTCTAATACTCATATTCTACATTCTAAGAAGGCTAAGAGACAACCTTTTGTACCTTTCACTAGATCATCTCCTTTTAATCTTGCCCAATATGACCAAATTTTAGGAGTAACCCTTAAGAGTGTTCTATATTTTAGTGGAGAAGGTCCAATTACTGTCATTGAACATATTAGAAACATAGAAAATTTATAAAATATCCATAATATCACTCAAGATAATGTGACTATTAGGTTATTGGAATTTTCTTTCAAAGGGAAAGCTTTAGATTGTTATGGGACTCTACCTAAAAATTTATTGGTTCATGGGATGAACAAGGAGATCTATTAACTAATAAGTTTGGAGAGAAGAGTGATCATCTATCAACAGCATAGTAATTAACCACTATCAATAGGGAACCATAAGATTTTATGGAATATTTTAACACTAGATTTCAAAAGACATGGGATAGGAACCCAGCCCCTGTGAGACCTACTCCAAATTATGCCTTCGTATATGATTTAAAAGCATTGAATAGTGATGTATCTATGATGATTCAATATATGAGTGGGAATACTCTATATTATACCTATGTGATAGTTATAAATTCTGAGAATTATCTTTTTCAAGTAGGGAAGATTGCTTCTAGGCCACCAATGGCATTTTCCCCTAATTTGTAGCCTCTTAGTCAACTTACATTACCTACCTTGGCTCCTTTGCCTAGTCAATAAAAATTTACCATTATCCCAAAAAATGAGATCTATGAAGTCAAGAGTTTGATATAAAGTGTTAATAATGAATTTTTTTCTCTCAAAAGGAAACAATCTCAAAGTTATAGGCCATACCAATCCTATAATCTGTTTGGGTAAACTAATAGGCCTCTTTTCCAAGGTAATGCTCAAGGACAAGCTCAAATTAAACAAGCTAGACCTTACCAAAGTTATAATACTAATTCCCCATCATCTTATAAATATCTTATTTCCACTCAAAACAATTTTTTTCAAGAGAAACCTTATTATCCCTCCTATGACCAAAACCAAGACAAGTTGTTTATGTCAATGAGATGCATAATCAAGCCATGACTATGCAAGGTAATCAAACATCTCAAGTTTCAAATTTTGGAATGCCAATGAAAATTTGAATTCAAATTAGAATGGATAATGGGCAAAAAAAATATTATTATACTCTCATAAATCATTTGGAGGGAGAGTTTTGTGTCATCAATCATTTGGAGAATTTAAGAAATGTGAATGCTAGTGTGTTCTCTAACACTAGGTCTAAGAAGAGGGTTTTTAAAGAGACACAAGGGGCCAATTAAAGAATTATTTTGACTCATAAATCATCTCAAATAGTGAGGGGATATAATTCAATTCCTAAGTTTTAGTAAAATCAAAAATTTAGAATGCAAGGCCTGCTCTTACACATCCACCTTCACAAGCTACACCACAAGGCACTAGTGCTTCCAAACATCCTCTTAAGTTGAGAAATACTTATATCAATGTTGTGGATAAAATGAATAAGTTTGAAATGAATATTTATTTATGGGATTCATTGAAAATATTGGGACAAAAAGATATGCTTCAAAAGGAACTGCAAGGGCTAGGTAAACAAGTTGGATCAGCTAAAAATGAGAATGTTGTCTTAGTGAATGGAACTTAGCCCATTGAGGAACAAGTGAATAGAACTAATAATACTCCTCATTTTTACCTATATTTGATTATTGGTGATTTTTTAGTTCATAACTTCATCATAGATAGTGGGGATAGTACTTTAGTTATGCCCAAGTGTATAGCAGATAAACTAGGCCTCAAGTATGAACTAATGGCTAAAGGAGTTTTACAATTAGATGGATCACCAAAAAAAACCTTGGGAGTAGTCAAGGATTTAAAATTGATTTTACATTATTTTCCTCCTTTTTCCATTCCAAATGATGTGGTTGTGGTAGATTTACCTCCATACTTTTCTCCTTGTTTATCAAGAGAGTTTACAGCTAAGATAGGTGGATACTTAGTAGCTAATTAGTTCTATATGGTTTTTAGAAAAAAGTATGGTAAAAAGTTGAAGATTTAATCAGAGCCTATTCATAAAAATCACTTAGATCCTTACATGCATAAATTTTCAAATGTAAATTATGCCATTATTTATGAGGAGGAACTTCACATAGAACAATCTCCAACATCTTCTCTTGAAGGAGTTTCTAATTTGTACTTATATGAATGGAGAGATGAATATTATGAGCATGATCCTTAAAAATTCATTGAGGAAGATAGTCTTAGAGGTTTTTCATGCATTATGAGGAATATTTCATTCCAAACTTGATTAATCCAAGTGAAGACATGGATGTTTTAAGGTAGATATTCTTTAATGGATCTAGAAGTAAGGTTGGGATAGGTGGTAGAGAAATGTTGGTTTCACCATCCAAAGAAAGATACTATTCCAATTTCATATTTAATTTCTCTTGTAATTGTAATGTGGCAAAATATTAGACCCTTATTCATGGCCTTGAGTGGGCTAGGAAAATAGGTGTGAAATAATTACAAGTGTATGGTGATAGTGAGTTGATTGTGAATCAAGTCAGAGGAGAAAATGTGACTAAAAACTCATTACTTAAGTCTTATAAGAATATAATGTGGGATATTATGTAGGATTTATAAGCTTTAAACATCACATCTATCCCAAGAGAAGACACCAAAAATATTGATAGGTTGGTATAAATTAGAGCTCAATTTGATGTTATAAAGGGGATAGGAGAAGATAGGAACCAGCCACATCTCAAGGTGATTGGAAGGCCCTCCATACTTGATAATGCCATTAACTAGAAAGTGTTTGATAGTGAAAAAAAATAGAACTTTTTATACAAGAGGAAGTTAATTTTTCTTCCAAGAATCAGTCCAAACTATAGTAGCAATATGGAGGGTAGATTGTATAATTAAAGTCAAACAAGCTCCCTAAAGGCCTAGTCACACTTGAGAGTATTTTCAATATTGATGACCAGTTGAATTAAGAGAAGGTAATCATGTCTAATAAGTAATAAAACTTCAAGGATAAGTTTCTTGCACTTGGGAGGGTATGTACTACAAAATATAAACATGCTTTCATTGAGTTATGCAAGGAGTTTTATGATGTCTTTACATCAGAATATAGTGATTTGAAGGGCTTTCATCCAAAATTAACTCAAAATACCATAGAGATAGATGATAATTATAATCCTATCAGGAAAATACAAAGGCCAATAAATCCTAAGATTGAGCCTATCATGAATAAAGAGATTACTAAGTTGACTGAGTCCAAAATCATTTTTCCTATTAAGCATTCATCTTGGCTGGAAAAATTAGTCCCTAGTAGGAATAAGAATGGGGAAATAAGGTTATGTGTTAATTTTAGGGACTTGAATAGAGTTTCCTTGAAGGACCATTATCATCTTACTTCCATGGAGAAAATTTTGTAAGTTTTGGCCTGTAGTGAAAGCTTTTCTCTCCTTGATGGATATTCTAGGTACAATCAGATTTTGGTGAGAGAAAGTGATCAATATAAGACAACCTTTACTACTAAATGGAGTACATATGCTTATAGTAAAATTAATTTTGAATTTTATAATGCTGGAGATAAATTTCAATGTGTAATGGATATGGGTTTTAAATGACTAATAAATGACATTGTGTTGGTGTATCTTGATGATATCATAGTTTTTTCTAAGGATGCAAAGGATCACTTGAATCACCTTAAGAAACTTTTTGATAGATGTAGAGATTTTGGAATCTCTCTTAACCCAAAGAAGTGTGTGTTTTATATCCATGAATTCAAACTCTTAGGACACAATGTCTCAAAGAAGGTCCTATCAATAGATCCTAAAAGGGTGAGTGCAATCTTGGCATTGGCTTTGCCCAAACACAAGAAAGGTTTTCAAAGTTTCTTTGGGAAAATTATTTTCATAAGGAGGTTAATTTATGATTTTGATAATTTATTCAAGCCTCTAACCTCTATGATAAGGAAGGATGAAGTGTTCACTTAGACTAGAAGAAGGATGGAGAGTTTTAAAGAGATTAAACAAGCCATTGCCCAAGCTCCAACTCTTGAAATTCCTAATTTTTCAAAGGATTTCAACTTGTATAACTTTAGAAATGAGGAAGTAATATTTACCATGCTTACTCAATAAAATTAATAAAACTTGGAGCATCCTATTACCTTCTTTAGTCAAGGTTTGGAAGGCTATGAGGTAAGATACACCTATGTTGAGGAGTAAGTTATTTCAGTTATTA
Source organism: Torreya grandis (assembly GCA_037957365.1). Classification (NCBI taxonomy): domain Eukaryota; kingdom Viridiplantae; phylum Streptophyta; class Pinopsida; order Cupressales; family Taxaceae; genus Torreya; species Torreya grandis. The sequence continues at coordinate 3,446,486 of JARHVA010001287.1, read as the reverse complement.
GAAGTCTAAATAAATTTAGGCATATGTTATCTGAAAAAAAATTGACATATTGGTACCTCATCCCAATGTCAAATATTTCCTTTTGAGAAAATATTTGAATGAAAAAAGGACTGGTTGGATCATAAAAGTGATGGAGTATGATGTAAAAATCAAGACAACCAAGCTAGTGAAAGGGAAGGGGTTATGTAAGCATATTGCTTCAGATTTGAAAGAATAAAAAGAAGTTTTTTTATCACTTCATGATGACCCTATGATAGATTCACCTTCATAAATGAGAAGTTAGACACAATATATGATTAATTTTCTTCAAACTGGTGAGTGTCCATAAGGTTTAGATAGAGCTAAAAGAAGGTACTTTAAATTACAATCTATTCCTTATGTGATTGTTGATGGAGAGTTGTTTAGGAAGGAATTTTTAGGTGTGTTATTGAGGTGTGTTGAATCAAATCAGGTTGAGAAAATATTTCTTGAGTTTTATGATAGACCAGTTGGTGGTCACTTTTCTCTAAGAACCATAGTTGCTAAGATCATGAGAGATGGATACTTTTATCCTAGCTTGTTCAAAGACACCCATGATTAGGTAAAGAAGTGTCAAAAATGTTCTCTCTTTAATGGTAAACAAAATCTTTCTACCTTTCCTCTTCATCCATTTCAATTTGACCAAACACTTTATGCAATGGGATCTAGATTTCATAGGCCTAATCAACCCACCTTCTAGTGCTAGTCATATGTGGGTATTGACTACTATAGATTACTTTACAAGGTTGGTGGAGGTTTTTGATCTCAAGGAAGAAAATGAAAGTTCAGTTCTAGACTTCTATGAAGGCATAGTGACAAGGTTTGGGGCCCCTTCAATAATAATTTTAGACAATGCATTGGCTTTCCCTGGAATGAGGACAAGTGAATGGGATTTGAAATATGGCATCTATCTTAGCACTTCCTCCAAATATTGTCCAAAATGGAATGGAATATCTAAGTCCACCAATAATAATGTAATCAAGATTATAAAGAGGACAATGGAGGAGAACCAAAAGACTTGGCATTCCAAGTTGAAGATAACTCTTTGTGCTAATAGGATTACCTCAAAGAGAGCAATGGGAAACTCGCCATACACACTTTTTTATGGGAGATAAGCTAGAGTACCTATTTAACTTGAGCTACCAACCTTGGATCTCACTTATTAGCTAGAGTTGATGTTGAATGAAATCATGGAAGTTAGGTTGTGTGAGTTGATAGAGCTTGAAGAGATAAGAGATCAAGTTATGCAAAGTATGAGAACTCACCAAGGTCAAACAAAGAGATAATTTGACAAGAAGGCCATGCCAAGAAGATTCTACGGAGACATTAGTTTAAATTGGGATAAATATTATGCTAATCTAGAAGACACACAAATTTTGATGTTTTATGGAGTAGCCCTGATCTTATCACCCAATACAAGCATCACAATGCTTTATAACTCTTAAAATTGGATGGAGAGGAGCTTCATATCCCAATAAATGGGATATATCTCAAACATTTCTATTGAAGTATTTTTATATTCTTGTACATAGTTTGTTGTTTTCCTTGTTTTCCCTAAGTGCTTATGCACATGTGTGAGTCTTGTTTGTGTCTTGCTTCATCTTGTGTTTTCTTGGTGTCGTTTAGTTATTTATTTTGAGATTTAGGAAAATCCTTGATAGTTGTATTCAATAACTCATGAACTCCCTTATCCCATGATAGGATGAGGCTGTTGGTCTAGTTAGTATACCAGGCATACTTCCCCTACGAGTCACCAATTTGTTGACCAAAATTAACTTTTAGGTCAAACTGGGGCACCCTAGGTAAAAACTTAACTTCTATGTGTTTTAAGGGGGTATAATTTATTTTAATGGGGTGTATTACATGTTATTTTATGTTATATAATGTAATTATATCCTTAGTTATAGTTTCATTTTATTATCAATTTGGGTCATTTTATGTGCTTTTAAGGGTCATTAATGTAAGTGGCATGGTTACCAAGGTGAATAGGTGTCCTATTTTAATTTATAAATTAAAATAGGTTAGTGTGTATATATATATATATATATATATATATATATATATATATATATAATGGATGTCAGTTACATCAGAATGTTTTAGGTTGTCTAATTAGAATTGTAGAAACTAGCTAAAAAGGGGAGAAAATGACACTTATACAACTCATGGGGAAGTGTGCCACATGGTAAAATATAATAGAAGGAATTTTAACCTTTATAAAACTCATAAATTTCTGTTTACCTTTATAAATTCCATTTTTAGGCCAAAACCATTCTGCACCTTTGGTTTCCTAGACACACATAAGTGACTTTCAAGTTTTTACTTAGTATGGATAGCTGAAGATGTTTCAAGTCAAAAAAATTTGGTAGGGTATATTAATCTCATATATATTAATTTAAATATAAATATTTTTAATAATGGTGGCTTGTGCTTCGTGAAACATCCTCATGAAGTTGACTATACTTTTTTGGTAGCTATTCCATGCACCCTATAGGTTTTTCTCTATTTTGGTCAAATCTATATGAACCAATTGGTGATATTAGATATAGAGGATTTAATATTAATTATTATATGGTATAAGTTCTTATTTTAATGTTTCATAATGTTTTGATGAGAAAATTATTCCATGTTATAGGAGTGTGTCACCATATGCAGTCTCAGTTAAAGTTCTTATTTGTACGGTATTTTATCCTATAGGGGTCTCATATAGATTGGAAATGGTGTTACATATGTCTTTGAGTAATTTAAAAACATCTTTCCATGTTTTGGTTTCACCATGGTATCTTTTGAGTATCTTGCAACCTTATCTTTCACCATTGTCAACTCTTTGCCCAACTTCACTTGTAGTCACCTTTATAAGCTTGTTCAACTTGTTCATGGAGTTGTAATCAGAGTGTATTAGATTTTTAAACCATAAATATTTGGAAGTGGTCCACCTATGATGTTTTATAAATTTCAAGTTTGATCATATGCTCATTCACCATGCCAAGTAGTCATTTGATGCCCTTCTTTTCTCTATTCCATATATATATATATATATATATAGGTGATTTTTCATGTTGAAGAAGATATTTTGGAAATAATATAAAGGTGTCCAAGAATTTATATCATGTATTTTAGGGTTGTAAATGAATTTGAGTTTTTTTTAAGCTATTCACCACCATGTTTTTGACCAATTCCATTCCCTGCTTGTGTAAAATAGCCTATTGCACACCTATAAAGCCCTTGATGACATCATGATGATATGTGGAAGAGTGGATGTGTGTTATAACATCTTATTATTTATATAGGTGCATTATAATGTTTGAAATAATCATATAAATTGCATGTACATAGATGGTTCCATAATTACTCATATCTAGCTCACTATTTGTATACCAAAACATCTACCTGCAAGTGGTTGAGCAGGGAACCAAAAGGGTTTTTATGGAGGGAAAGAAGTGGCTTGATACTTATTTAGTACCTTTATCAAATTAAGAATCCATTATAATATATATAGAGTGTATAAATAAAAAAAAGTGTGAAACCAACTTGAAGAGACAAGGAACTGTATTCTAGGAAAGTTGCCCCAAAAAGCCAAAATAGAGGTCTAAGGGGTTTTAATAAACCCCTTTCAACATAATTATATGGTGATTCAAAGAATATAAATTATTTCATTTGATATTATCTATTTTATAAAAGACCCTTACAGAAATTTGAGGTTAAAAAGTAAGGAGAGATAGGTTGTTTGCGGCCTCAAACATGCCCTAAAATGCTCTAATAACATCTATAGGACTGAAGATGTAAATGGCCTTTTGTCACCCTTATGAGCAACCTTGAATAAATACCTATGGATAAGATCATTTTAAATAATGTAAGGTTGTACTAATGACTTGAAGGTAATTATGAAAAGAAGGTAACACTCCTATACAACCCCTCATGACTACCTATATGTGTCCTTAAGGGTAGGGAATGTACACCTACAATAGTCAAAAGTAAGATACCTCAGTCATGGTGAAATGAACTCAGTTAAGGAGTCAAAAAGGCATATTTAGTGATTAAAATGTATATAAATATATCAAAGGGTTCTTATATCTATATATAAGTTCTACCAACATCATAATCACCTTGTTTAAGGTTGTAAACACTTACAGGAGGCCCTATAAGCAAATGTTTCTTAGTCTAAGTAGGAGAGTGTAGTGTTGTGTTTGATAGAAACATTAAGTAAACCCAAGATGATTATGGGTATTATGTAACCTTATAGGTGGTTAAATGAGACTTATAATTATCATGACCAGATGAATAAGGCTATACACACCTATAAATAAGGTTTAGGGGTAGAGCATCTCAGCCTAGATAGTGACCTAAAGGTTGATGAAAAGATGGTATCCTAAAGTTATCCAAGAAGGATTCTAGTTATATCATGCATCTTGAGACCTATAATGGTTCATTAAGAGCCTCCATACATCTTTAAAAAGGCCTAAGTACACTCATAGACACCTACAAGTAAGGGTAAATAGGGTGTCTCAGTCATAATGAAGAAGCTCAATTTTGAGTCTAAGGAGTAGATGAGGTGAGTACAAGGTATGGGAAGATATAAAGTGTTCTTTGTTATCATAATTAACTAAGGAATCCTTTCACACATAACCAATTCTCAAGGAAGTAAATGTAGTTTACAACAGACCCTAAAGACATGTGTCTCAATCCAATAGGGTATAGTCTTGGAGGTAAGGTAAGGAATAGGATTGTGTAGAGAAGAAAGGTAGGCTACAATAACTATAAAGTGGTTCATGAAAATAAAAGAGGTGTCCTTACAAGCCAAAAAACTTGCTAAGGTGACCATATGCCTCCCCTACTTGGCTAAAGGACAATAGCTCATACAATAAGCTAGGAAACCTCTTTGCTCAATAGGCAAGTATGAGGAATCCAAGGAAAGGGAAAAATTTGGGGTGAGTACAAAGTTTCATGAGAATGAATAGAGGATTAGAAACATGTTGAAGAATCATATAAGCATGGGTTTTTTTGTCAATCAGGAGTGTGCCCTTATGGGAAAGTGTATAATTCCTCTCTCATATTGGAACCTGGAATCTCTCCAAAGTGTGGGTGATTTTATAAGGGAGATAATATCTATAGAGATATAGTTCCTTGGTTATCTCACTAAAAATTTGGAGAGATTACATGTTCCAACATGAGTGAGGAATTATGCACTTTCTCACAAAGGCACACTCTTGATTGATAGAAATTTTTGGCACACCCAATGGGACTCTTACTCCTTGGCATAGCTAAATTTTGGAGCTGAGGAGAAGCATTTAAAATAGAGTATAATATCCATCTTCATCACGAGCTAAAGATTCTTTAGGTTGAAAAGTTCATAGCACCATTTAAGCAATTCCTTCATGCTAAAGATTACCATAAGGTCATCTAGTAAAGATATTCCTTTTGAATTCATTGAGTTGTCTTATACATAATATAAGAGATCAAGGTTTAGTAGGATAAATACATATCCTCAAAAGCAACATTTGTCTCCTAGTTATCCTACTGTTCTAAGCACTACAATCCCCACTATCTAAATGGATATTAGAAACTAGGTGTTTGTTTCATTAAATAGAGGTAGCCTACTAAATTTAGACTAATTTGATGGCATTTATGTGTATACCCTCAAGATTATCCCATTATTCTTAGGATAAAATCAAAAAACCCCTATTAAGCACATCTTAGATGTAGCTAATATCTGTTCAGTCCATAATGTTGTTCAGGATAATGTTGCTATTAGATTACTTGTTACTTCTTTCAAAGGAAAAGCATTTCAGTTGTATATAAACCTCCCAATAAACTCCATTTATACCTAGGATGAATTGGATGTAGCCTTAGTCAAGCAATTTGGGGACAAATCTGATCACCTCTCTTTGATTGAACAGTTAACTACCATAAAGATAGCTCCTCATGAGTTCATGTCTGATTTTAACCTTAGATTCTAAAATATTGGACCAAGATACCTATGTTGATTAGGTCATCCCCTAAATATAAATTCCTATATTATTTGAAATCCCTTAACTCTGATATTAGTTTGATGATATAGTTAATGGGTGGTACTACCTTGTTAGATGCTTATAAATTTGCAATAAGGGTAAAGAATAGTTTGATACAAGCTGGTAAGCTTTATCCAGGGCATCTAATGCCTATATTCCTAAAATTTAATTCTATACCAGCCCCTCAATTTCCATCCTTATCTCCTATTGTATCCCCTCAAGCTCAAATTGTAGCCCCTACTAATCAAGCTAGTGAGACAGTAGAGTTGAAAGGCTTGCTACAATCCTTTGGGAATGAAATAGTATAACTCAAGAGGAAATAATTTCATGATAATATGCATTATCAATAATAAAATTAGACCACCTATCAACCCTTCAAGGATCAAATTCTTCCTTATCAAGTTTTTAAGGAGAACATACCACCTTATCAAGCACAAGGAGCTGTAATTCTAGCTAAGCCATATGCTAACCTTGATGTTAATACTCCTTCCAATTCAAAATACATTGTTCTCATCCCACATCAGAATAACTTGATGCAAGATTTAGGTTTTCATCCCTCTAATCTCAATGATGCTCAAAACCAAGCCTTGGTCTCACAAAACATAACTATGCCACAAATGACACAAGAATAGTTTTCTTTTCAAAGAAGTCAGTACCAAGACACAAGTTTGGCATCACAAGGAGAGACTAAATAGGTTCAAGGGAAATCTGATGCCATTAATTTGAATTGGTAAATGGATGATCATGTTGATTTTACTTAGGGTGTTGAAACTAATAATAAAAGTGATCAAGTTGAAACTATAACTAGAGATAAAAGAAGAACCATTGATGAGGTTCAAGAGGTTAAAAATGATTCAAGTACTCCTAATGTTGTTTCTAAGAGTATAAAATTAAACTTACTACCCTTACAACTCAGAAAAAACATAATATAGAGGTTAGTAAAGTTCATCAAATACCTCTAGTTCGTGAGCAACCAGTGCTTAAAAAAGTGCATCCAAAGGTTAGTGGGTCTCATTTTAGTATATTGGATTAGATGAAAATTTCTAATATCATAATTATCATGTAATATTATCTTTCCATTCCAAGACAAAATGATATGCTCATGCACGCGCTTTTAGCTCTTAAATTGTCTCCAAAACTGGTTGAGAAAGAAGGTGTTGTCTTAACTAATTCAGATCAACAAACTAAGAAATAAGTACATCAAGTAAATAAGATGTTAAAGGTGTACAAAATTGAGGTAAAATTGAATAAAAATCCTCATTTCTACCTTTATTTGATAGTAGGTGATACTTTGGTTCATAACTATATGGTGGATAGTAGAGCTAATAACACAGTTATGCCTAAGCAGATTATAGACAAGTTTGGCCTTGTTTATGATATAAACACTAAGGGGGTATTTAAATTTTATGGATCACCAAAAAATATGGTATGCATCATCAAATATCTAAAATTTACACTACAAGCTTGTCCCAATGTTACTATTCAGTAGGATGTTGTTGTGGTAGACTTGCCTCCTTACTTTGGTATGTGCCTTTCAAGGGACTTCACCTCAAATATTGAGGGATATTTATCAAATTATTGTACTTATTTTATGTTCAAAAATATCTATGGAACTAATCTAATATTAAATTTTTAACCTATTTCATGTTTCCATTTGGAATCATATATGCTAAGTGTTGTGAACACTAACTATATCATCTCGAATGAAATACTAAAAACTAGTGGAGTAGAAAAAGAATCACCTTTGGATGGAGTTACAGATTTTTTTATTAATGAGTGGGATTATACTTTTCATAATCATGATACTTATAAGCTAATTGAAGAAGAAGGATTGGGTGTGTATTGCCTTCATGAGAATGATGCACCAATTCTAGCCATGGTTAAGGATGATGAGTCTAGTGAAGGTTTATGGCAATTGCACTTTGATAGATCAAGTAATAAACATGGTAATTGGGCTGTAATGATGTTGGTTTATCAAAAAAATCCAAGGTATTTCTCTTATATTAATTTTTAGTTTGGTTGTTCAAACAATGTTGGAGAGTATGAGGCAATAGTTCATGATTTGCAGTGGGCTAGGAAGATGAAAGTCAACACCTTGCAAGTTTTTGGTGATAGTGAACTGATAGTTCACCAAGTAATAGGTTTAAATGTATGAAAAAATTTGTTTCTTAAATCTTAGAAGCATATAATATGGTACTTACTTGAATATTTTCAAGATTTTAAAATTCAAGCAATACCAAGGGGTGAGAATAAACATGAAGATAGGTCGGCTACCATTAGGGCACAATTTAGTATCCTAGATGATATAAAAAGTGAAAAAATTCATTCACAAATAAAGGTGGTTTTAAGACCTTATATCCTATATAATCATGATAATTTTCAAGTGTTGGAAGATGATGATCAAATTGTGAGATTATTGCAAGAAGAGGCTAAGTTTTCATCAAGAAACTAATCAAAGTAATTGCAACAGTATGATGATCAAATTGTGAAGCTAAAAACAAATAATTTTCCTAAGAGATTGGTCACACTTGAGAACATTTTCATTGGTGATTATGAGTTAAGGAAAGAGAAATCATCCTTGTCAGCAAAATAAGAGCACTATGCCAATGTAGAGATTGTAGCTGATAAGAATTTGAAGTTGGGTAAGGTATGCATTCCTTCACAAAAATAAGATTTCATTGAGTTATGTAAAAGTTTTGTTGATTTATTTTCATGGAAATATAGTTATCTCAAGGTATTTGACCCAATTCTAGCTCAACACACCATTGAGTTAGAGGCTGAAACTAAACCAGTGAGATCAAGACAAAGGCACCTTAATCCTAAGCTTGAACCTTTGATGAGAGTTGAGCTTCATAAGCTCATAGAGTTAGATATTATATTTCCAATAAAGCACTCAATTTGGGTGGCAAATCTTGTTATATTATGTAATAATAATGGTGAGATTAGATTATGTATTGACTTTCATGGTTTGAATAAGGCTTCACTTAAAGATCACTATCCTTTGCCATCAATGGAGCAAATCTTATAGTTGGTTGCAAGTTTAGAGAGGTTTTCTTTGTTGGATGGATATAGTGGCTATAATCATATTTTTTTTCAAGGAAGAGGAAAAATTAAAAATATCCTTCACAACCAAGTGGGGGACATTTGCATACATAAATATGCCCTTTAGTTTATCTAATGTTGGAGCAACCTTTTTTAGAGAGCCATGGATATATAATTCTAAGGACTTCTTAACAAGTTTTTACTTGTTTATTTGGATGATATAATATTATTTTTAAAGAGTGAAAGTGATCACATGGTTCATCTCAAAAAAGTTTTCAAAAGGTGTAGACAATTTGGGGTATCTTTAAATCCCAAAAAGTGTGTCTTCTCAGTTCATGAATGTAAAATCCTTGGACATGTGGTTTCAAAGTATGGTTTAAGCATAGATTCTGAAAGATTAGAAGCAATTATTGCAATCTCCTTGCCTAAAAATAAAAAGTATTTTCAAATATTCTTATGGAAAATCAATTTCATAAGGAGATATATTTCAGATTTTTTCTTTCTAGCTAAGCCACTTACCACCATGTTAAAGAATAATCAGAGCTTCAGCTGGTCCAAAGAATGAGTAAAGAGTTTTGAGGATATTAATAAGGCCATAGATAGTTATCCTAAACTTATTAATCTATATTTCACAAATGATTTAATTTTATACACATATGCTAACATAGACACCATTTCAAACATTCTTATGCAAAAAAATCATGAGGCTTTAGAGAAGCCAATATCCGTCTTTGATCAAGGCTTGGAAGAGTATGAAACAAGGTAATATTTTGTTGAAAATAATGTAATTTTAGATATAAGGTCTCTCAAAAAATTTAGATACTTGTTGTCTAACAATAAGATACACCTAATGGTTTCCCATCCAAGCATCAAGGAGTTCTTTTTTAACAAAGATATAAATGAGAAGAGAGCTAGTTTGATAACCAAGGTAATGGAGTATGATGTGGAAATTAAGGTCACAAAGTTGATTAGAGGAAAATAACTTTGTCAGAATCTATCTCAAGACTTGAAATAGATTAATGAGGTTGCTTTGGTGTCAAATGATGAAGAGGTTGTGGCTAGTTATACATCACCTTCCAACTAGTTTCATGACTTGGTAAGTTATCTCCAAGATGGTATTTATCCCTCTCATCTAAGTGCTTAAAAAATAAGATATTTTAGGTTGAAATAAAATCCATTATTGCTTTTTAATGGTGTTTTTTCAAGAAAGATATCAATGGTATGCTTCTAAGATGTATAGAGCCAAGCCAAACTCAAAGATTGCTTGAAGAATTCCATGATGCACATGGTGGAGAACATTTTTCTATAATAACTAAATATAGTCCTTAAGATCATGAGAGGTGGGTAATATTGGCCTAGTATATTTGGTTATTTCCATGCATGGGTTAGGAAGTGCAAACAGTGTGTTATGTTTATATGAAAAGTGAAACTTGAAGCCTTACCTCTCTAACCAACTATGGTGGATTAGCTCTTTATACAATGGGGATTAGAATTTATTGGTCTCAAAAATCCTCCTTCAATTTTAAGACATAAATGGATTCTAACTACTAAAAATTACTTCACATATTGGAAAAAAGTATTGGCATTGAAAGAAGTAAATGAAACCAATGTTGTAGATTTATATGAAAGTTTTCTTACTAGATTTGGAGTTCCTTCAACTATTATTTCTTATAATGCAATGGCTTTTATGGGGACTAGGATCAACCAATGGGATATACAACATGGAATTTATCTTAAAAATTCATCAAATTATTATCTACAAGGAAATGGCCTTTCTAAGTCTACAAATAAGAATCTATTGAAGTTCATAAAAAGGACTATTGAAGAAAATTAGTGGTCATGGCATCTCAAGTTGAAGTCAGCTCTATGGGTTGATAGGATCACCTACAAAAGATCAATATCCAACTCTCCATACAAGTTGGTATATGGTAAGGAAGCTATGTTGTCCATTTCTCTTAAGTTTCCTTCTTTAGAACTAGTGCATAAACTTGAGTTGTTAGAGAATGAGCCCATGAAGATCAGGTATGCTAAGCTTATGGAGTTGGAAGAAATATGAAATTAGTCCATGCTAGCCAAAAAAATTCATCAAGCATAAGTGAAGAGAGTTTTTGACAAAGGATTTTATTCATGAAGTTTCAAAGAAGGAGATTTGGTCCTAAAGTGGTATGAAGATAGATCTAAACTAGGAATTCACACAAATTTTGATTCCCTTTGGAGTGGCCCATACACAATCTCTAGCTACAAATCCCATAATGCCTTCCAACTTGAAAAAATGGATGGTGAAGAGCTTCTAATCCCAGTAATGGGATACATATAAAACATTAATGCTGAAGAGCTAAGTTCCTTGTACATATTTTAATTTTTGTCCTCCAAGTGTTGTTCAAGAACATTAATTTATTTGTGTTTTGTCCCAAATAAGTGATCTGTTGCACATTTGCTTTATTTAGTTAGTTTTCCTATTTTGTGTTTTTCCCTTCTTTTTTTTAGAGGAAGGAGTTATCTTATTTAAAATCAAAAGATGTACTTGCAGTCATCGATTAGATTTGTCATTGTTTTTTGAGTCCAAATGCCATGTATATGGTCTGGTTCCCAAGCATAGCAGGTATGTTTCCCATTTGAGTCACCAAAATGTTGACAAGTTTGACCTCACATGTCAAAATGTCACCCTTACCATTAAAAACTTTGCATACCATGTAATTTGGCCTTTTGAGTCAGTATTTTGTCTTGAAAAATAATTAAGGAAACCATAGTTAATAGGTCTTAAAGTTGTTTAGGTAATTTAAGGTTTTTTCCTTCACTTGTCTTGTGTTTTCTAGTCATTTTTTGGCCTTTTCAAGCCATTTTAAGTGGTAAGAAGAGTCTAGAGTGTTTTTATTAGTTTAATATCATGTTTCAAGATCATTACATGCCTAACATATGGATAATCAAGTTTATCACATTCTAGACTAATTTTATGACTCATTTCTATGCAAAATCTAACCATTTTATTTTATTCAAAGAAGGTTTTGATAATATATGATCCTAAAAAAGATTTATTACATGTTTATTAACCTCATAAAACATTTTAGAGACTTTGGAAAACATTTTATAGCATTCCATTCAGAGCTCTTTGGTGAAAATAACATATTTAGTGCAAAAATAGGCCTTTTTGAGGTATTCATTTTGGTTTTCAGAGGATTTTTATGATAAAATAATAATATAGGATTAATTGGGTCTATAAATGGCCATATTAATGGTTTTGATTAATTTTTGTGTGGAAATTTTTCAAAATCTAACTTTGCTCCAATTTTGACCTTTCTTGCATGCCTAAAAGGGCAGTTTTCAAATGCTTAGTACAAGAAGAGGAGAGAGAGAGCTAGGAGCTAAAAATTTGTAAATTGTTATTTTTATGAGTATTCTTGAAATTATTGGAATTTTTTTTCATATTGGTGTCCTGATATTTATGAAAAATCTTTAAGAGTGATAGCAGGTCACTATAGCCTATGCATCTAAAAGGGGTCTATTCTTGGATGCATTTCTCAATCTCAATAAAAAATGAAAAAAATGGTTTTGGGGAATGTTTTCAAGGGTTATGAGTCTCATTTTCATCTTTTTATCATTTGATAACTCATTCAAATAAGGTAAGAGTTCACAAGTCTCCATTCTAAGTCTATCTCTTTGTGAGGGCTTTAACTGAGTGTCTCTTCAACATGGTACGTATGCATTATTTGAGTTTGAATTATGATTTCAGACATGTGATTGATATTTTAAAGATGTTTAACATATTATTAAACCATAAATAGATAAGGATAATTTAGATACTATATTATGGATTGTGACAACATGTATCATGTGCATACATTATCAGCTTCTGAAGTGAGCATCTATAAGTATATGGGAAGGAACTAATCATGTTATTGAAGACTTAAAATATTATTTTGAATTTTTTTAAAAGACTTAAATATCAAATCTTCCTATAGTAACACACAAATTTTCCTGTATCAACACACAACTTTGCCCGTAGCAACACACAGTCAAAGGTTTCAAAGGTGGATACAAAGAGGTAAGAAGTATATCTTCTAGATGACATGTGACTCAAGCTCCATTCAATTTGGAATGGATCAAAAAAAAGATCACTAAGAATAACATTTTTATCAATACATTTTCACTTCAAATATATAATGCACTGTCAAGACCTAATACATTCACCTACAACCAACCATATGGGTACCTATAGCAAGTTTAGTCAAACACCTACAACCAAGTGAATTAGCAGTCATAAGGCATGTTTTGTCTTCACCAAGCAAGTTGTTATCTAGGTATAAGATAGCTGACATTAGATTAAAATAAAAATAAGTTATTATAATGTAAAAAATTTCATGGAAACAAAGAAATCAAGGGTTTTCAAATAGTAACCTACAACGACCTTATCATTTTGGGGAAGTTGCTTTACGGAGTGGAGAGTCAGTAGATGCATTCTAAGGATTACAACTAAGTTAAAAGGTTTAATAAGGGTTTATAAATCTTGTATGACCTTAATAAACATGGATACACTTGTCTCAAGTAAGAGTGACAACCTATAGTTCCCTTTAAGCCCAAAATAGGATAGGCTATAGGCTTAGAGGTTCATGGAAACATGTTGAGTGATGATAGTGGATGCATTGGTCTAGGTCTCTAGCATTATATGATTACATTTAAATCACTCAACTAGATTAAAATATCACAAAGGATTTTATACATGAATTTACCTATGTTTATCACCTTTTAGGTGTCCTTTTAGTTCTCAATATGTATGTCTATAGCTGGCTATGACATGATAACCTTCATAAAGCATGGCAAATGACGAATGGTGAAGCATTGGTATGATATAAATAAAATTATGGAAAAAGTTAATTTTGTAGTTAAATATGATTTAAGATCAGTTTATAATTTCTAATATACAATTTACACCTATATGTATATCAGGTTCTTGAGTAGAAAACATTAAGTACAGTCATAATGGACTGTCAATTAGGATATGCCTAGGCAAGCACATGGTATGTTTGAGATATTGGGCAATGTTATGAGTGATATAAGGTGGTATAAAACCTTATAAATTATTATTTTTAATTAATTAGGTTACAAATTAATGTAAAATAGGGGAAGAAATAATATTTCAAGAACAATATATAGTCAACTACTAAAGACCCTATACACAGTCAATAGTTAAAAGTTTGCCTTGGCATTTTGGACATTTAGAGGTGCTAGAAAGGTCATTTTGACATAAATTTTTTTAAAATGGGTCCTCATGACCCAATAAACACCATAAATTTTTTGGTTTTCATTTTAAAATATTTCACATATACACTATTTTTTCTCAAAAGTAGGCCACTTTCAGGCATGCACAGAGGTAAACAATGGTGAAAAAGTGACCAAAAAGAGTGTTATCTGTCTTGGGAACACTTCTAGACACTTAGTGAATTTTTTTTAAGGATATGTGTAAGATTATAAGGTTTTTAATTTTTTTTTTGATACATAATTACCATCATTAATGTTGTATACACAAATATAGCTCACACACCAACCTAACACAGAGTCCATGTAGCAAAAGTTTGCTTTGGGGTTTTGGACATTTGGAGGTGTTATAATCATAAATTTGACTTGATATTTTGTAAATATGGTCCTTATGACCCAAAATAACAATTAATATATTCAAATTTTAATTAAAAATAGGGTACATATTATCTATTTTATCTCAGAAGTAGGCCACTTTTAGGTATGCACAGAGGTAAGAAATGGTGAAAAATGGTCAAAATGGGTGTTAGGTGTCTTGGAAACACCACGTGATGATTTGGGATGATTTAATAAGGTGAATTTATATGTAAATTAAATTAAAATTGAACTCATTAATGATGATAAAACACTCAGAAGTGTTGGTGTACAACCATGTGCAACCAAACCCCATGGGTCTCAAAAAGACCATTTCATGGTTTTGGTACTTCCAGGTGGTTCCAGACCATAAAAATTGACATGGATCATGGTGAAGGCATGATAAAATTTAATAAAAAACTTTTTTTAGTATTCAAACATGTATGATCTCCCAACAGGAAAAATTCTCTTCTAGGCCTAAAAGGGCTAATTAGGCCTAATTTGGCAGGCTAAATGGGCTAGAAAACACATCAAATCTTGGAGTTTGGCCATGAATTTTTTTATGGAGGTGTGGGAAAATAATGGGTATCTTTAAAAATTATTTTTTTTGAATTTTCAATTCTATTTTCTCCCAGACAAGGAGCTTTTCATGAAAATAGGGCTACAAGGAATACATGGAAAATACATGTTTTTGGTGTTGTTCTAGGTCTTTATAAGGGTTTGATACCTAAAATTTCATTTAAATATATCTGGTATGACATTTATAATCCTTAAATGTAATATATATATATGATGTATTTATACAAATTTGAATAAAACTCCTCCTTTTCCTTCTATGCCTTGGTGGAAAATGAGCCTTTTCAAGTGTTTGAAAGCTAAATAGGTGCATATAGACTATTGCAATGACTTGTAAAGTTTAATTAGGATATGTCACGACATATTAAATTTTTAAGGAATTAAATGAAGATTTATAATTAAATGATGCTTTGTGAAAGGTCTCCAACAAGTGCAAATAGGAGTCTTCCTCTTCTAAATGCACATGTGCAAGACAAAGTCAATCTGATTAAGGAGTCTTGTAATCAACTCTTGACAAGTGTTTTAGAATAATTCATAATAATATATAATATTTCAAATCAAATACCTACATCCATGGAAGAGACTTTTTCATCAAGGGAGACAAGAAAGCTAAAATCTAGGGGTTGGTGTAAGAATATAAGCACTCTCCAAGTGCTCTAAGTTTGACCAAACGTAATGATGAGTATCTTAAGACCCATAAACATCATATAAATTATTTTCTAATAAAATTTATGAATATATAATATTTGATAAGATAAAAATGTTATGCATCACTTTTGGAGGAGCCATTTGACTAAGTTTGAGGTCCCCTACTTTGGGGATGCTTTGTCTCCAAGCATTTCTTTGCTATATGTATTATATTTTCCATAATTTAAGATGAATATTTGATATTTTTATTGTTCCTAAAGGATTAAAAAAAATTATTCACATTTTGAGATCAATTATAATCAAAATTCCTCTATTTGTAGGTCTTTTCTAGTGAAGTGTATGTGCTTGCCATTGGTATAACTTAGTGAAATACTCATTTTCCTTGGTTATAGTCTAATTTTATACCTTAATGACATATTTTTTATGTTATTTAGGTCGTTATAAGTGTCCAAATAAATCTTAAGTTCATGTATTTTATGTGAATTTAGTCCTTTGCATAAGTTGAGTTTGTAGGGTCCTTATTGTGAAATATTGATGTAGAAATCTTACTTGGGTGTAGTGAATGTGTGTGTAAGATTTTTTTATTTCATATAAGTGTCATTTAAATCATTATATTTCACCCAAAAAAAATAAAAAATTCATCACCTTAAATTTCAATTTTCATTCATTTTCATCCATTTTCATTATATTTTGTATCCTTTCCTTGTTAGAATAAGTAAGTAATAACTTAAAAGTAAGTTTTAGTGAGAGCACCAAGGGAACCAACCCTCTCTAGAGATTATCTCCCTTATAAATTCAAAATAAATTTGGAGAGATTCCATTTTAAAATAGGAGTTAGTAATTTCACACTTTATCGCAAGGGCATACTCCTGATTGATAGTAGGTTTAGCATGGAAGGGTTACTCTTAGGTGGATTTGAGGAAAATAGGCTTTTTTAAGGCCTTTTTTAGAATTTGGAGATGTTTATGCACCTAAAATATGGAATAAAGATAAAAAATAAGGTTAAAATAATCATAAATACTTTTAATAACTCCAAAAATATTCAATTTTTCATGGGGATGAGGGCTATACCTCACTATTTTGTCTTAGAGGTCAGCCAGTCTAGGAAAATCAAGGTTTGGCAAAGTGAGCTAGTGAGTTTAAAATGGTCAAAGGACTTGATATGGATATTTTTGAACCTCAAAAAACATTAAATGAGGTGTATTTAAGGATAATATATGATATATAGTCACTATATAAATAGTATACCCCTCAAGGTGACTAAATTACCCATGCACATAGCTCAACTAGGCAAACTTCCACTAAGCATAGTTGGTGAATGAGAGAAGAAGATGAAAAAGAGTGAATGGATACTTATGTAATGTATTTTTAAGCTCAAATGGGATGTGAAAATTCATAATATATCATCATAAATATGAAATACCATTCCATGTATCTAAATCTGATTAGGTGCAGGTTAGGCTTATTGGGCCTTCAAGAGACCTAGAACCATTTTAGGGTTCATCTTCATTCATAAATCTTGGTGGGAATTCACAATTATTGTAACATGTTAAGGAGATTAAATTGGAACTATCTAAGATTTTTTCATGCAAGGAAACTTTTATTAAATCTATTTATATCTCAAAGAGATTTCAAACATGCAAGAAGGGCAGAAACTAGCTCGTTGGGGTATTTTTAAATGTTCATATCTCCTCTAAGGATTTTCATGTGAACCAAAGGAATTTTTATGAGTTATAAGGTTCAATTGGAATATTTTTTTTATAATTAAGTGGTAGATAAAATTTCAAAGCTTTATGAACAAAGCTTAAGACCAAAAACTACCTAAAACCCTACTAAACCCTCAGCTAGAACCTAATGGAGAAAACAAGATTGGAAAGATATCCAAATGAAATAATTTGAACATGGAAGCTATTAGAAATTGTATATTACTAATTAAATATTCCTTCCATATAGATGAATTGTATGGAATTATACAAACATCATGTAAAATAGGGTATTTTTGACCATTTTTTGTGTTTTGTAGGTTCAAAAAGGTTTTAGAAGATGAAATAAATCTTGGAGGAAATAAATAGACCAATATAAATCCCTATGTTAATTTATTACTAAGGGAAAACTTTTAATTATTCAAACAATATCTCTCCTTTTAGCTAGTCAAAATTGGCATAGTGGATACAAGGGTGAGAAGGGTGAAAAATCCAAGTGTGAGCCTTTTTTAAAAATTCCTGATGCCTCTAAGGCCATGGAGGGTCTTGAAAGGTGTCATTCACTCCCTCCCATGTATTTTCATGGAAAATTTAAGGAATTATTTATGCCAAGTGTGAGGGGTGACTGAAAGAGAAATTTTTTAGACTATAGATAGTGATACCTTCCTTCCAAGAGTTTTCAGATGAGTAAGAATGAAAAAAATACATGGGGATGCATGCTTGAAGGCCTTCAATCTTATCTAAATAAGTAGATGTATCCATAGTTAGTGGTAGGATGTTCAAACATGTTCAAATTATAAAGGTAGTTTTCTGAGCTAAGACTGGGAGTTTTATGCCATTTTTCATAAGTTTCATGACTTGTATGAACACTTGGTCCTCCTAAAATTATTGGTTAATCCCATATCTCTTTATCATGCAATTTTAACCCATTTTATTATAATTAAAATTTTCCAAATAACCTTTGTACTTCCCTTGTCTTGCCTGCTCTCAAAGGCTATAAATATTGACTCTTTTGGCTCTTTTTATTGGCCTCTGTTGGTTGATGATGAAACCCTATCTAATTTTGTATTTGAATGACTATTTAAGAAATAAAAAAGTGATTTTGCTTACTTAAATTCTGTAAAATTGATTGTTATTTCAATATTGTTGGTCTTGTCTAGTAAAAGATGATCTTTTCTAGCATGTTATGCTTGATTGTTCACCAAGTGTGCAAAATAACAATTATTATAGGTCTTTGTTAGTGTTCTTTTCTAAGTGTATAAGTGTCTTAAAAGTGATTCATGACTATATTAGACAAAGTAATAATTTATTACCCTCTTAAGTATCAAAATACCTTATTGAACCTAGCTTATGAAACATTGATGTGACAATATAAGTTAAATTATGAGTTTTGTGTGAAAGAAGACTTGTTTAGATCAAAGTAGTATACGTCCAGTTAATAGGAGGGACTATAATATTGGTGCATCACCTCTAGTTTTATTATTTTGTCTTCTTAACCCTTTTCATGCAAAGTTGATAGGCAATAAATTACTTCAAAGAGTTTATCAAGGGAACTAGCCCTTTTAGATATTCATATCATCAGATTGTTACCCACAATAAGAGAGATGTTTATATTGTGCAACTTGGATGAGGAGAGCTAGGCATCTCCTCAAAGAGTGCAAATCCAAGTGAAAAAAATAACTCAGTAAGCTTATTTTTGATAAAGTAGATGATCTTAAAATTCTACAAATGATCTTAACATGCCATATTTCTATGTTCAATTTGTTGGGTTTCTTAAGGGTTCTAATTTTCAAAAAAGGGGGTATGTTATCCTCAACAAATTGCAACTCATGGGGTAAACATAGAAATATGTTAGAACTTAGAGACTCTAATTTAGACACATAATTAGGTCATCCACTCCACTTGATCAATATCATTATCCTAATCAGATTATGGTTAAAATAAACATTACACTTGCAGAATTAGGGTCAAAAATCAAGACATAGCCATAGTATGTGTGTGTTTTAATTCCACTTAATATGTGCCATGAGGTTCAAGAAACAACTTCAAGGTTTCATGTCCTTAATCACTAATATTGACTTATAACATGTTTAGATGTTCATTAATAACCGTGTTTTTAGCTCAGGGAAGGCTTGGTCATTGTTATACTACTAGCCAGTCATCCATAACCCCAATAGATATTCCTTTGGCTCCACTCAAGGCCTTGTTTTACTATTATCCATGCATCCATAGCATCGGTGGAGATTACTAGAATCACCTATGCTCATAAAGCTTTTGATTTTGCATTTAGTTCTTCCCTTTTTTGTATTTTATTTAGATCTTTATTCTTTTAGAAAGGTTGGGAACCATAATAGCCAGGTTTTAGGATTTGGTCAAGTGTTTGATTTTTAAATAATCACCTATAGTTGCAACCCTTACACTAGGAAAAGATGTTGATTAAGTGCTAGTGTGGTTATATAAGGATAGTTTGAGCTCTCACTCTATAAGTGAAAATCTTCTTAAAGCCAATTGAGGTCAAGACAATGCTTAAGTTCTTCTAGAATGATTGGCACATTCCATTGGTCTTTACTAGTTTCTTCAAATTAGAAAATTAGGATTATATTATAGAAACATAGCCAGATATATATGGGGTACACACCTACATCTCTAAATTTCAAGAGTTTTCAAGTAAACTATCTAATTTTGAGATTAAAACTATCCCCAAAAGACTTATTAGAATTAAGGAACAAGGCAACAAGAAGGAAACACATAAAAAAATAAGGAAATAAAGAAATCAAAAGAAAGAAAACAAATATATACATGCTTATATACAAACAAGGGATAAGAAGGAAAGAAATTGAAATAAAATAACTAGCCTACCTACACTAAATCTAACAATCTTACAATTTACTCCATAAAGACCTCAAGTGGAATATTAGAGAAGTAGTGCTTGAGGTACTATTCATTAGTGGGTAGTGTGAACCCTACTCCTTGTAGATATTTGAGTTTAAAGGTGTTGTTCCCTAGTGTTTTTATAATCTGATAGGGGCCAATCCATAAAGGTTTGAATTTTCCATGTTTTCCTTTAGGCTCAGATGCTTTGTCCCAAAGGAGAACTAGGTCTCCTTGTCTAAACATGTTAATCTTTGATCTCTTATCAAACCATCTTTTCACTATGGTTTGATTCCTATTAAAATTAGCACTCCCTTGCATCTTCCATTTGAATTATGTATAGTAGTCTTGAGTTTGCTAATTCCTAACCCTCTTCCATATATTCCTACATGAATTTTTATGTGGGTAACTTAAGAGTGATAGGGAAGATTGGTTCCTATCCATACACTAATAGAAAAGGTTATACATTCAAGGCTTGTTTAATCTTGATCCTATCTACCCTTAATGCATACTTGAGCAACTTGTACTAATTCTTGGGTTTGTCTTTAGTATATTTATTGATTTATTTCATCAAAATTTTATTGGTAGACTTAGAAACTCCATTCCCTTGGGGATAATGGTTGGATGAAAATTTTAGACATATACATTAACATAAGCCCATTCAGTCATCTCTATAGATGAAAATGCAGACCCATTATCACACACTAGAGAGACTAGAATTCCAAATCTAGTACAAATGTTATCCTCCATGAAGTTGATCACTTCCTCCATTCTACATTATTTGATGGCTACAACTTCATCCCACCTTGTATAGTAATACATGGTAGCTAGGATGAATTTGTGACCTTTAGATGAATTTGGGCTGATTACTCCTAAAAATTCCAACCCCCATTATACAAATGGTTTGTTAACCATGACTGGTTGTAGAGGCATTACTACCTTAGGCTCTTAGGTGCTAAAAATTTGGTAAGAACAACATTCTCTCACATGCTTATGAACATATTTGAATATAGTTGGATAATAATAGTCAGCTATGAGAATCTTATGTGTAGTAGTCTTCCTTGATGGGTGTCCATTATTGAACTTCTCATGATTTGAGCAGCTTGCTCTTTTGAAACACACCTAAGGTAGACTCTCAATGTTTTTACTATATAAGACTCTATTCTTAATCATATAATGAGAAGCTTTGATCCTTAAATCCCTTTTTTACTCCCTTGTTAGTCTTACAAGATAGGTACCATTAATTAACAAATGATTAATAAAATCATACCATTCACTAGCTTGAAAGTTATGTTGATCAACTTGCATAATACTTAACTTAGGGCTGGTATTAACAATCATTTGGATTAGACCTTGGCACCTTACCAGTTTTTTTGATTTCATTTCTATGTCATATTCCTACAAAACTGACATCCACTTACCTCTACATTCTTTGAGCTCAATCTGGCTTAACATAAGCTTTATGGTAGGGTTAGGTAAAATATCATGCACCTTATTTGTAAGGATATAATGCCTTAATTTATTTACTAAGTTTACTAATACATATGTTTCTTTATCTATCAATGAATATTTTAACTCAACATTCTTAAAATTAGTGCTCATAAAGGTTATTGGGTGATCACACCCTTCCACTTTCTAAGTCAATACAACAACCATGGTATGATCAGAGGTGAATGAATAGAGGTAAAAGTCCTTTGAAAATTTAGGACTTATCAAGATTTGAGCCCAGCTAATGGCCTCCTTAATGTCATTAAATGACTTTCTAGATTCTTCATTCCATATGACCTTGGAATACTTCTTCAACATGTCATTTAATGTCTTGACAATCTCTACAAATCTAGAAATGAATTTACTTACAAATTTTATCTTACCAAATAATGACTTTATCTCTTTCCTAATATTTAAGGCTCTATTTTAGATATAGGATCTACCCTTTCAATATCTATAGAGATCCAATCCTTGGTTATAACATGTCCCAATAGTTTACCTTTAATTTTTAAAAAATACTTTTCTTAGGGTTTAAGGAAATCCCATGCCTTTTGCATCTTTCAAACACTTGTTTTAAATGCATGAAGTGATCTTCCCTATTTTTATAAAAAACTATTAGATCATAGATATAAATAATGATACATTTACCTATCAAGCCTTGGAAGGCATGGTCCATAGCTCTTTGAAAAGTACCTCCTACATTAATTTACCCAAAGGTCATCCTCTTGTAAGCAAAGGTTCCCCACTTGGTGGTGAAAACTATCTTCTTTATCAACCAATACCTAATTATAACCTAAAAATCCATCAAGAAAACACATCATGACTGAACCTAAAATGACTTGAACAACCTGGTCAAGAGAAGGTAGAGGGTAGTCATCCTTCTCAGATGCTTTATTTAAATTCCTAAAATCAATATAGAGCCTAATATCACCATCTTCTTCTTGACTAGCAACAAAATTAGGTACCCAGGTAGAATGCCTAATGGGGAAGACTATCCTAACATCTAGTAGTCTCTTAACCTTTTTAAATATCATTGGTTGTAAGACAAGTTTTATAGGTCCCTAATTTTAACTAAATGGTTTATATTTTTCTTTGAGAGGGATGGTGTGATTGATGACCTTTGGATCAAAGATATTTAAGTCATTATAATACCATGCTATCACATACCTGTATTGGATAAGGAGCTCTTTAGCAATCTTGTTCTCAATGTTTGTGTAGGCTTTTATAATGTTTACTAGCTGGGGTTGATCTTGGAGACTAGGATCAACAACATTATAATCCTTCTCACTTACCTTGGGAATCTTAGAAATTTCAGCCAATTTGTCCTAATTGAGTAATCTATCTAAATAAATCATCCCCTTATGGATCTTTTTATCATTTAATTAGATGACTTTACCATTGAATTTCTCCTCCTTAGATGCATTTTCAATATTTTCATCAATAATATGAGTATCAAATGCCCTAGAATTGGTCATGAAATCCAATATCTATTGATCATCACTAAAAACTTGAAAATGGTTAACATTATCAAGCATTGAAGGATAAGGGACTAGCTCAATGCTAAAATTGGTGGAATCTTGGTTGGGTATAAGGTTGGATGTAGTAGATGCCAACTCATCAACAACTTGGTTTAATTATCTTGGGATGGAGATAATTCTAAAAGCATCAAAGGACTAAATCAAATCCCAAACCCTAAACTTATACTTCTTAAGATATTAGAGCTTGCAATGGTATTTGATTCTTATTTGGTTGACCACTAGTTTTGAATCCCCATAAAATAGAAGTTCTTTGACCTTATTATTTACATAAAATTGAAAACCTAGGATAAGGGATTCATATTCAGTAAGATTATTAGTACAATGGGAATTGGAGTCTATAGGAAGCATGGTATTTCTCACCAATGGGGTTAGTAATGACAATACCTATTCTAGATCCATCCTTACAATTAGCACCATAAAAATGCAATTTCCATAGTCTAGGAACAACATGAGCACTCTTGGGATCACATATTTTGTCAGTATCTAAGATGAAAACCCATAAGTCTAAGTCAATTATGTTGACCCTCTCATTCACAACATTGCACTCTATTATCATTTATTTCATCTATGGTTTTCTCTTAACCCTGATCTGATTAGGAACTCCCTTTTAAGGTAGCCATAAATGTGAAGAATATATGGACATGTAACCATTCAAGGCTTTGGTTCATTCCCTACTTAACAAGATTCCATAAACATCAGGTATATCAATTAGTTTAATATCAATGAATTAATGAACTCTAGGCTCAGAAGCTAGTTGCATATGAACATTTTAAAGTTATTTAATTACTCTGACTATAGATTTGTCTAATTGAGTAACAACCCTATTAGACTTAATAGGAGTTAGGCCAAGTTATTTACATATACCTATAGGCATGACATTGGTAGAAGTACCAGAATATAGTAAGTAATTATGTAAGTTCGTATCAAATATCCTAATAGTGAGCAAGAAAGGAGGAGATTCAACCTTGGCTTTATGTATAGTCACATTGGCATGATCAACCTTGGGGGGATTGTTGGAATTTTTTGATAGAGATTCCAATAGGAGGTCCCTTTGCTTTGTAATTTATGTAATTTTATGAAATGTAATATTATCCTTTATTTTACTCATATCCTCAACAATGTTATATCTAGTTTTAGAAGAACTAAGAATATTGATGTTAGGTTTAGAAGTAATTCCTTTAGGTGGCTCATGATTGTTGCTTAAAAACGTGTCTGGAAGAGTTCTAAAGTTGTTTAGAGGTGTTGAGGTAGTTAAGGGATGCCTCTAACCTCTATTCCTCAAGGGATAGGTCTTCTTCAAGAACCGTTGAAAGGCTTGGATCTCCTCAAGGATCTCATCAAGTTCATTTTCATCTTGAAAAAGGAAATTAAAAGTATCCACCATGAATTCTTGATTAGATGACTTAGATACAAAAGCACCTACACAACTTTCCTTGTTAGGGACTACTTCAAATGTATCCAAATCCTCTTGGAAATCCTCAAAATATTTACAAAATTTAATACAGTCAATAGCACCATGCTTGGTTATGCAATTTACTCTACAATAATCTGGTAATGCAATACAAATAAGGTTAATGTCCATGGTTTTATTTTTATTTTATGGCTCATTATTCTTATTATTATGAAAAATGTCATTCTAAAATCTATTATTTGGCCTATTATACCTTTGAAATGAGAAGTTCCTACTAGAGATTTTAGCGGTATTTCCAACATGTTTTTGTAGCTCAAGAAAATTAGTGATCAACTTTTGGACCATTTTTAGGATAGATTCATTCTCATTTTTAGGGGTCTCAAAATTATGTACCTAGTTATTATTAGTAGATGGTATTAAATCCCTTTAATCATTTATATTGAAGCTATTATTAGGATGATTTAAGAATCCTAATTTCTAATTAGGAACAACATGACTCAATGGAAACTAATTTAAGTTTAGGATTTATTTTAAGGTTGGGATATTTTGGTTGTTGTTGGGGAATAAGTTCAACACATGTATTTATGGGTTGATGTTTGGAATAGAATATGCCATTTTCCCTTAGGGTTAAATCTGATCATTGATGGTTACTACCTCAGAATAAGCATTAGGTAATGAATTTATAGTTCACATTGATCTCTTCAAAAATACAAAGGTCATGGGATCTACTGCATCCTTGTATATTTCTAAAGCTAAGTCATCATCATGCTTATAGGGTTTTATGGTCCTGCTATACATTTTTTGAAATCTAGAATTAAAGGACTTAATAGGCTTACTTTAATCTCTTCTAATGGTGGTGAACTAATGATAAATAACACAAGGATTGATAAAAATACCAAATTGATCAATAAAAACATCAATTAAAACATCCCAACTAGTGATGTAATTATTAGGCAAGTTCAAGAACCCTTCATAGGCAGCATCTTTAAAGGTAAAGGGGAATAACCTATAAAATACATCCTCATGCACAAAATTTATCAACCTTAAGGTATATTTAAAACTATTAATGTGTTCTTCAATATTCATAATATCAATTGGAATAAATGTAGGTAAATACTTCTCAAGGTTATGTGGGAGATCATGTACCACACTTAGCATATTGATTAAATATTCTCCCAACTTAGCCATACCTAGATGAAGGTTGAAGTCAAAGGTACCTTAAAGAGGTGATTTTTTCAAATATTTAGATCTCCTACACCTACCTTTGTCACACCTAGCCTTTCGGTGAACCTTAAGTTCAAATAAGGTTTCCCTTGTCTTTGAGTGTGATATAGTTTGAATCTTTGGCAATTATAACTTGAAAACTAAAGATCCTATTTGAAATATGATGTATCAGGTTGATATTTATAAGGAATAAGGATTAGACTTGCACATTAAGATCATTTTACAAATATTGTGTAAAGAATAGTAAAGGACATTGATCTTTGTCTAAAATAGCTCAAAGATGTATCCAATTATGCTAATATGATCTATCTTTATAAGCTTAAGCTTAAATAAACTTAGATAAATGAAAGATATGTTAATATTTGATCAAAATAAGTCATCCTAACCTCAAATACTATAGAATTTTCACATTTTAAGTTAAATTTACCAAAACCAAGCATTAAATCTCAAAGGACCTTGATCTTTGTCTAAGGAAGCATAAAGGTACACCACAAATTGTAAAGATCAATGATATTTATACTTATAAGCAAATAATTCACTCAAAAACATAAAGATGCACTAATATTAGATCAAAACATGCTAAGACTAACAAAGATTCAAAGAATTCATAAATATGTCCCTCCTAATGCTAGCGGAGATGCCTATTGATGTCTCCAAATGCACCATAAAGTTTCTTTGTGATTAAAGAACAATTATCATTATAGAATTTCAAGAATCCAAAGCATGAGTGGCAAGTTGTGACAACTTGATGTTACCTATGGTGAAATAGTGATAGAGATATGTATGAGTATTCCATAAAAAAATTAATAAGTGATGGTTGGGAGCCATCAGGGTATGTTCTTTATGAATTGTAGAGGATCTATGTTAACTCAGTGAATTATGATCCAAAATTTAAGCTAAAAATTAATATAGATTTATATTTTTAATGAAGCTTAAGCTAAAGTGATCTAGTGTAAAAAGGAGCAAAGAGAAGGGTAAGGTAGAAAATAAAATGAGTGATTGCCTATCTTAGTCTCAAATATTATGACAAAGCATCAATTGCAACTGAGCATGCATTCAAACCAATATATAATTCAAAATAGCCTAAGCTCATTTCTCAATATATACCAAACAACTTCAAAGGATAATATAAAGAACCACAAGTAAGAACCAAGTTTACTTTAAATATTTACTACTATAATCAAATAGCATTTGCACATTTGAATATAGAGCCAAATAGAGTGAATAAAATCTAAGATCCTTCAACTAATATATCATATTCACAAATTAGAAACCCTATGATTAGAAAATGCAACCCATAATGCAAAGAAGCTATTCAAATTTAAGACATAAAACTAGCAATTAAGAGAAAAGCTATGTTAACAATTGAGAGAAAAGCTATGTTAGCAATTGACATATCAAATATGAACAATCTTTACAACATTCCTTGATTATATTAATTACTCTAAGTGTAAAAAAATTGCTCAAAATCTCTCTCCTTTACAATATATAGTTATACAAAAGATAAGGACAACTGTCCTTCCCTGGACATTTCTAGTATACACTTGTTTTTCACAATTAGACTGACTTAGGGGCAAGATGTTGATAGACTAGTATATGCCTTACAAAAGAATATTCCTATTCTAAATATTATAATGTTTTTTTACAAAATGAATATTAATTACTAGGTGGGCCCATTGATGGAGGGTCCCCTTGTTGATTTTATAGAGCTCCATTTCTTTTTGATGTTGGTCTTTGATGAGCTCTAGGTCTATAGTTGAATTCATGAGGCAAACTTCTTGATCAACCAAGTCATCCAAGTCTCTATCATCCCTAGCCATAGCTTATTTTTTGATCTTTTCCTCTTTAATTTTTTCCTAAACTATGAAGATCATATCCAAGATTATTTTATTATCCCTACTAGATTAGCCTTGGCTCTTGCTCCTAATTGACTGCATTACCAAAGTGACCATGTGTTTGTATTCAGCTTCATCAATTATTCCAAGGGTAGTGGTCTTGGTAGGATTTACCAAGAGATTATTAATTCTAATGATCAATCCTTTATCATCTATCAGAAGCCTATTCAAATTCCTTGTCCAAGCACTTAGACTTTAGATCTTATGTACTATTATTCCCAATATTGTGTTCAAATGAGCTAAGTTAATAGTTTTGAACTTAGGAGTATTTTTAATAATCAAAATTTCAATGAGATCCCTTACTTAGGTCTCTACCTTTTTCAATTATATTATTAACCCCCTGGTTACTTTGCCTTTTTGGCTTAGGGCATCCTGCCTTAGTTTTATTGAACTTAAAGAATTAAACATATTAAAGAATGAGGCCTCAAACATATCCATCATGGTGTTAGGTAATGATAAAATGGCTTGTGTTTCTAGGTTTACCTTTTCTCTTTCCAAATTTTAGATCCTTTATTTCATCCCTTAGATCCCAAGCTTAACTTGAACTAATTGAGCCTCGATCAAGATCTCAACATCCTCCTCATAAATAGGAGTTTCACCAAGTTGTTGCCCACCTACTGGGGTTAGACCTATTAAGGGATCAAACTTTTGAAAGGTGAATTCCTTATCTCCCACCATGGTCTTCCTAGTGGTGACACTTTTTAATCTATCTATCTTTGGATTAAACTACATGGTGGTGGATGACCTCATGAAATTTAGAGGCTCTAAGACCTCTACACCTATGTTGCTCGATGCCCCTGGAGCATCCATGTTCTTGCTCTCTTGTCTTGTAGTGACCACAATTATTATTTATTCCTCTTCCTTCATTATATCCCTAATCCATGTCTTAATGCCATTATGTAATTCAATATTGGCAACTTTTATTATGGCCCATGAATGGGAGAGAGAAGGGATCTTTTACAATTTTCCATAAATAACCAATTAGGGATGACTGGTCTATGAATGGGGAATTCATTACTGAATAGATTTATCTCACTTATGGGGTAAGAGATGGTTAATCTTGGTCTCTTTTATCTAATAGGGACCAAATCCAATTCTACCTTCCTCTTCTCTTTAGGGGCCAATGGGACTATGTAAAGAGCAATCTCTTTTCCTTTTTCTTCCCCAAGCTCCCTTGTTTGGATTTGAGTTTCTTCAATCTGTTATCCTTATTCATCTATGTCATATACCTCTACAAGATCTTTGAGGGTACCCTCAAGTGTATCATCTAGTTCAAAGGCAATCATATTTATATGTTTAATTGGGGAAGGTGGCCTTTATGGCAAGGTTGAGGATGAGGGTCCCTCCCCAGGTCTCTCTTCTAGCTTCTCCTTTAGATGCCCTTGCTCATTTTACCCTTACATATTTTACCCTTGAGGATATGGTTGTTGTTCTTGAGATTATTCTTGGGATGTCTTGAATGGTCTAGGTAGTAAGTGATATTGGAGAAGATGCATTTTCCATGCCTCACCTTCTAGTTTATCATCTTTTATTAATCTATGCTCAAGCTTGATGTTGTGCCCCTGGATCCTAGCCAACACTTCTTCATATTTCTTTGCCTTAATGTAAATGGTGTCATGAAAATTGATCTAATGCATATACTTAGGCTTGGGTAGCTTCTCCTCCTTTAAATGATCACTTAATAAATTCTTTGGGTCCCACATTTTGAGTTCATCAACTTGAAACCCAAATGAGTCCCTATGTTTGGACATGGTTTCTACCTATTTCCAATATTTCAACATGGTCCTTCTAATAATTAGAGGGAGGGGATGGAGAATACCCTTACTTTTCTCCTTACAAATTCCATCAACTCCATTGATGAGTTGGGAAGCAATTTATTACTCAGTTAGCTTGCTTTGTATATATATAGGCAATCTATATGGTGAGGGCATGACTCCCTCAATCTTGATAACTATACATTCTGGATAGAACCATATGTCGCCCATCATCTCTACATAGTTATTGATCAGTGGATAGATTCTAGGCATGGGAAAACTTGTAATAGCTTCCACTATGGTTGGTTAGACACAATCATAGATAAATTTCATGTGGTTCTTATACTTAAAGATGTATAATTTAGATTAATGGTCAGAAATGGTGGTTCTCCCTTCAAGAGACCAATTTTTAATGCTAGGGAAGCTGATAGAGGCAAGAAGTGCATCTATTAAATATGACATCATATAAAATTATTTGGATATTTTCCTCTTGATAGTATTGAATTGTTTGGTTAAGAAGACACTGATCAAGTCTCCAAATGGAGGGATGAGCTTCTCTTCAACCATGAAATACACATAGGGAACCCAAATTTTGTTTACATAAGTGGTTGAGGGGGCTCCTAATGCTAAGTTTAGAAAGATCATAATCACCCTGATTCCTCTCTAAACTATAATATTTGGATCTTAACCTCAAAGTATCTGAAGACATGGGTTCCTTGGTACAACCAAGGTCTAAGGATGGTGTCCAAGTCATGCTTGGATGTCTACTCCCTGACTTTGGATAAGTCTATGTGGGGGATTGGGAGATTATAGTATTTTTTGAAGTATATAGGGGAAATGTAATTTCCCCTCTTAGAATTCCCTTCTAAGATGATCCAATCATTATCAACCCTATAGTCTACAAAAATTGGAGTAAGAACATCTATGCAATGAAGTACCTTAGGCTTGGTGATCACATAATAAAGGTAGGTCATCTAGACTGTGACCAAGTCATAGTGCTTCTTGATCACCATGTCAATTCTCTACTCCTCTTAGGTGATGGTTTTTAACTCCTCCACACTAAAGAAGAGATCAAACCAATTCTTGATGCCTAGGGAGTTTAGGGCTGCAACATCTAATTTAGTGTCTTTGAAGATCCTTCTTTCATTATCTATTGATAGGTAGAGTTTTATCTCTTCTTTCAACTATTACTTGTGAGCTGCCATGGTATTTAATTCTATAAATTTTTCATAATGGATGTAAATTAGTCTCTATGGTAGCACTTTTTCACTCAAAAACACAATCAATCTTCTTTGGATCAAATTATAACCAATTGAGTTCTCTTAGGCCACTTTTATGTAGGGTTTAGGGTTTTAGAGATTTAATGGAAGGATGTATCTAGACTATGGCTTATACATTCCTTAGATTTGATTTGGACATTTTCCTTTATAATTTCACATTTTTGAGCCCACAATATCTCTTACTTTATCTTTTTCTACTTACATGGCACTTATGTGGCAATGATCTGGACCTTTACAACATTTTTCATAAATTCATTTTGAGCACTAACCATTAGCATTTAAAATGCCTTCTTTTATTTTTCACTATTGGATGAGGATATTGTGAGTGACTATGAACTGTTGATCATGATTCAAGTTTTTATTTGTGATTGGATCCTTTTTGTACCGATCCTCATGATTCAATGACTATTGGCCACACGGTGAGTTCGTGGGCCTTTGAAAATTCATTGGTGATTTTACATCATTAGATAATGGAGCATAATGAAGCATAGATCATAAAATCATCTATCAGTTCTACCTCCAATGTTATTTAGCCATGCATCAAGCTCGTGGGTCTTCAAGACTACATTGAAAGGTGCATGGGGTCTTCACATCATTAGATTATCCTTTTGTGACAAATCATGATCCGTCGATCTATAAATATGCCTAAGCTTGAATTCATCATATTATTAAGGTGGGACTTAGGCTTAAATTCCTTAGGCTAAGGTTTATTTTGAAATAAACTTTAGGCTAAGAAATTTATGCCTAAGTTTCTTGAATTTATGCAAAGGAGACCATGGTTAAATATTTTAGGCTAAATTTTATGTTATGTTTAAATAACACAATGTATACTTTAGGATAAAATATTTATACCAAGCTTATAAAACATGCTCAAAGGAGGTCAAAATTATATAATGGTCTAATATCAAATAGAGTTGTATTACATTAATAAACACACTAAAACCTTTGGTTAGAAATACTTGGTCTAAGCTCTCTGTAACAAAGACTCTTTTAAAATAAGACTTAGTATAAGTCTATAGACTAAGGTTCAATGTATTTGAATAAATTATAATGGGGACCTTAAAGTATAGACTTAGACTAAGTTTATTTTGCATATACTTAGACCATGAGACCATTTTCATAATTGTAGATTGAAGATTTCTAGTGTTTGAGCATCTTATGAGGGATTACCATCATTTTCAAAGAAATTTATAATATTTTAGAAAAATCGTACAATATATTTTGATCCTAAGTAGAACAATTTACTAGTTTAAATTTGATGGTCTTGAAAATGTAAAATATATCCTTGTAGATGTTGAATGATGATTGCATGAATGTCAATTTTGAGCTAGTGAAACTTTTAATTTTTTGGGATTAAATTTGATGGTCATATAGATATCAAATACATCCTCACAAGCATTATTTGATGGTCACATAAATGTCAATTTTAATCTCATCAACTTCCTATGACCCAATGTAAGAGTGCCACTTGGCACCTCTATGAAGCTTCCCAAGATATTAGACTTTATTAACTCCATTGGATGAGGATCCTATGATGAAGTGAGAGACATAGGATTGTGATCTAGGACCTTATTCATGATTGGTTATTTCTATCAAGATGGACATTTTACTTTTAATAATTAAATATAAAGGCACCACATATTGATCCTGTAGGCTTTCCTTAATCCTTTGACCTTTCAACTATGTCTCACTCCATCCGATCAATTCTTCACAATGAAGTGAGAACCATTAGATAAAGGTTAAGGGAGAAACTCTATTGGGGCCTTCATGTCATTGGATCCTTTTCTTATTATGAAGTGTAGTTTATTAGATCTTCTAAGATGCATGATGTTTATGTTTAAGCTCAGGTCTTTCTCACTCCATTGGATCAAATATTGCCATAAATCAAGGATTATTGGATCTATGAGATGCAAAGAAGTTAAGTCAAAATTTGAGACTAAAGTAGAGACTTATGATTTAATTATTAATAATAAGGTTATGTTTGTATTAATAAATATATTGAGGCCTTAGGTTTAAAACTTTATGCTAAGATGTTTATCAAAAGGACCAAGCTAAGAAATATTAAAAGGACCCTACAAAATGAATATTGGTAGGGCACGCAAAGAACTTAAAAGGAAAAATAATAAAGGGGACCAAGCCTTTTTAGGCTAAGTTTTAGTCATGTTAAAAAACATGACTAAGCTTAAACATGATTTTTATATTTAGGTCCAAAATGAATTTTAAAAGGTTCCCACTAATTTAGTTCCTACCAATATTCAAATTTGAACTGAGGGTTTTACCAAGGTTTTGAAAAATGAACTTCTTATTAAAATACACCATGAAACCTACAAATAAAATCCATAAAGACAATTTATTAGCAATGTTAGTCAAAATTAAATAAAAACATAACTAATCTTACTTTTGATAAAGTGGACGATCTTCAAATTCTACAAATGATCTTAACATGCCATATTTTCACGTTTAATTTTTAGGGTTTCTCAAGGGTCCTAATTTTCAAAAATGGGGGTATATTGGCCTCAACATAAGGGTTTTAGAATATTTAAGGTATATAAATGACAAAATAATGGAAAATGAATGATAAATGATTGGAAAATGAATGAAATAATAATAAATAAATGACAAATGATATTGGAAAGCATGTAAAGCATAAATGGTAAAAAAAATGTCAAATCAAGAAAAATCTAAGAAATATATGTAAGAAAGTGAAAAGTAAGCTCATGTAGGATAAGAAAAAATAAAAATAATGAAATTATGAAAATGAAATGTAATTGAAGATGTGAGACAAATATGAAGAAGGCATATATAAAGAGAAACATTTAATAATGGAAAAAGGGTGCAGACTCAAATGTCTACAATAGAAGGGTGGTATAATAATGAAAAATGAAAGAAAAAAGTGATCCATAGTTACTAAAACATATTTTATTACTCTAAGGATAGATAAAACTAAAACAAAGTAATGCTAGCATGTTTTTAAGAGGTGAAGAAGAAGGAATAATAGAAGAAGAGAAAATAGATTTAGAATCACAATTTGTCTATCAAAGTGGGGAATGAAATGAGTGGAGGGAAGAATAAAGGAAAAACCAAGGTAGAGGAACACTTTATTTATGTCAAGATAATCAAATTAGGTTTTAAAAAAAAGAGGACTATCAACCTTAATGACACTAAATAACTACTCTTAGCTACATAAGTCTTAGGTCAAAAAATTTAGTATGTAGATCATCCCATGAAGGATAAATGCATGAAAAGTAAAATGGACATACCTCCCCAAAACATGTTCCATGTTCCTTAGGACCCCTTAAAGATTCATCGATCCACTGTGAAGATTGGGTACTTGCGTGAGAAAGTAGGTAGCACCATAGAGTTTTTTGAATTAGCCTATTCCAATCTACTAGCTTACTGCACCCCAAAGGACCTTGGCTTTATGTGAGGCCAAATATGGAGTTTGAGCTTCAATTATAGATAGGATATGTGCTTGGAATTACATATTTTGATGTGATTTTGAATTTTTATAATTTTATGTTGCCTTTTATATATCATTGCATTTTGTTTGAAATGATTTGGCTTTTAACTTTCTTGATGGATTTTTAAGATTCCTCCTCCATAAAAATTTGGAAGACCAAACATGGGTTCTAAAGATGAATTTCATTTGAATACTTGGGACAAGTTTTCTAAGAGAGATAAAATTAAAAAGCTTGGGGTCTAAGAGTATCATAAATCTAGGTGAAATAAAAGTGTTATGACCTTGTTTTATCCAATGTGGAGTGAAACAAAGTGGGAAATCAAGAAGAATGACACATGGAAAAAATTTAATTACTTAAAATAAAATTAAAAAATTACAAAGGAAAAAAAGGGTTATAAAAATAGTAAAGTGTGATTCCTTATCATGAGAATGAGGGAAATGGAGGAAAACATGCTAACATAGATTGTTTTGCATATTTCATCTAGTAAAAGAAGCAAAAGCTTAAGTTTGAGAACAAGGATCAAGAACATGAAAATTTTGTAATTTTATAAAGAAGGTCAATTATTATTGATGGTCTTACATTTAAACTTCATAAAAGAGAAGCCCATGGGGGTGTTAAAATGACAAGTGAAAGATAAAAAAAATATGGTAGTTTTGTGAGGAATGTTGGGTCTTATCCATGGTCTTACAAATAAACTCACAAAATAAAAACCCATGAGGGTGCTAAAAGAGAAATTTAAAATGATAAATAAGACTATGGTACATCTAGAGATAAATGCTAAAAAAGGGATAAAAATGATCATATATCTACTAAGGAAAAGAATGACATGAAAAGACAAAAATAAAATAAATATATGAAGACAAAAATGAAATGAAATGAAATGCCAAATGTAATGTGGAAGAAAAATAAATAATGTAAAGTAAAATAATGGTGCTAGTAAAATGAAAGTAAAGGAAGGAAATAAAAATGCACAAAAATAAAGAAACATGAGACAAGAGAACAAGTAAGACCTATGCTAATGTTTGTATCAAAGATGAGTATGTGAAATACAATTCTAGAAATCTCAAAAGGTTTCTTAAAACTAGATTTAGTTGTTATTATGAATTGTAATATAAGAGTGGGAATAATAAGATGCCCCAAAGGGTAATTGCATTTAGAGATGGGCATTACAAAATGACCCAAGGTCTGAAGGAGCATGTCTATGGGCATCTTAATATGCCCCAACATGTGAGTTGGAGTGAGGTAACATTGAACCATTAAAATGATTTGCATTGGGTTGGCAAGTGTTTTTGGAGATAGGTAGATGTGTTGGTTTGGTATATTTTAATGATGTTGAATGTGACATATGACGTGTATGAGAATTATGAAGAGGTAAAAGAGGTAAAGGAGGACCATGTATGATATTCTTTGGAGTAGGAATTTGAACTAGATACTCTTTTGGTTCATGTGACTTAAGAGGTTGAGGTTCAATGGATGCCATAATATGTTTAAAGTTAGTCATGTTAGTTATCCTTTCCTTATTGGTGTAAGAACAAGAATCAATTATGATTTGAAAAAAAATAGTATATGAGGTATGGGTATGGGATAATTTTTATTGATCATTAGGTAGTTGATTTTTATGTGATTGTGGTTCTTGAGATTAACTTTGATAAGCTTGACTATAGTCTTGATAATGTTGTTTTTTTAGAGTATCAAGATTAAAATGTGGACTAATCAAGGAAGAAATAAGAAATTGGTGAAGATCACAACAAGACTCATGAGAATGACCTATAGTAGCATGTCACCAAAAAAAATTATCTGGATTGAACCATTTGGGAGGAGTTTTGGAAGGATCAAAGCTCATGGGTTTATTGGGTTGTTATTTATTCTTAATTTGTTCTATAATCAAGTGTGGGTGGGTTGGGTTAAAATTAGTTAAATTGGATGCTCCATTTTGATGTTGGGGAGGATTGGATGAATAAATTTTATGATAGGGTGATTTACAAGGTACTTTAGTAGTTATTTGAGATGGTTCAAATTGAGTCATAAGAAAGTCTTGCCTTTTTGCTTGATCTAAGGCTTCTTCTAAAGTTTGAGGTGAAAATATTCAAACTTTGTATTTAAGGGGAGATTTAAGAGAGGTGACAAATAATTTTAAAATAGTATCATCATTCATGTTATGGTCCACTTTATGAGTAAGAGACTTCCATCATTTGATAAAATTATGAGCATATTCATTAGGAATTTGTTTGGTATTGATGAAATGGATAAGGTAGTTTTTAGGAAGGTCATCATGTTGGAATTATTTCACTAAAAATTGACTAAATCCTCTAGTTGTGAGATGGAATGTATAAGAATTTGGTTGTACCATTCAAGTGGCTCACTAATAAAGGTTTTGGCTAAGATCTTGGTGGTAGCAAAGGTGTTAGTTTAGACCCATTCTTTATAGAGATTACCAAACTACTTAAGAAATATAGTAAGGTCCTTAGTCCCATTATATGCAATAGTTGGAGAAATGTTTCCAATATCAATAGATGCAATGATTGGGGCTAAAGGCTAATTTTGAATATGTTGAAGCATTTTGTTATTCATTGAAGGTTGATGGATGTATTCCCATCTCTAAGAGGAGGAGGGATAAAATTTAAATTTGGTTTAGACATGATGACTTGAGGTGGTTGAATAATCATGTTGCATAAATATTATTTCATGTTCATCATTTGAGACTGATTGGAAGTTTGCATGATGTTCATTTGATGTATGACTTGGGCAAAAAGTTGACTTGTATCAATAGGTGAATTGGTGTTTGTAGGAGGGGTATTAGTGTTGATAGGAGGGGGATTAGTTTGTGAAAGATTCTCAAAATTGGTATTAGGAGGAGGATTAGGATGAATGACCTCAACTACATTACATTATGTAGTGAGTGGTTTTGGTTTAGGATAAGAGGAAGGAAGAAATTGGATAGTTTCATTAGAAGTAATGAAATAAGTGAGGTTATTATCCAAATCCTTAATTATGAAACATTCAAGACTAAGGGAAGGATGAAATAAGACTATATAAACACACAAGGGGAACAATAAGTGATAGAAAATAGTATAGGGTTGACTGGGCCAATCATGTACAATATACATGGGGTGAAAAGGGTTTGTAAATACATAATATGTTTGATAAGGTTGATCATGTACTATGGAAGCAAAATCTAAAAATGAACTGGGTTAATAATGTTGATCCAGTTATTTTAGATAGTACATAGAACATAAAATTGGGTTAGTAGTGTTGATCCAATTGACTATATAAATGTAGTTTTAAATACTACAAACTATTAAAGGAAAGATAAATAAATAAATAAATAGAGAGGTAGAAAGGAACATTGGTGGATCAAAGATGTAAATGAAGGAAGATTGTTGATGAAGAACCTTGAAGTGTGATTGAGAAACCTAAAAACTAGGTCAACAATATCAATTAAGTCATATAGGAACCTACTAAAAAAGTGTTGAAACTATAAGGGGTCGATTGGGTCGACCTAGTAGGCTAAACTAGGTGTTTGACAGGTTTGAAAATTATACTAGGTCAACAAGGTCGATCTAGTTTCCTATTCTTGGAAACCTATGCATAGAGAAAAATAGTTGGGTTGATAGAATCGATCAAGTATGTCAAAATATATGATAAAAATGATGATTAAAAGAATTAATTAAAAGTGAAAAAATATTAAAAGGGTTAGTTCACATCAGGTTCACTAGAATTTATGCAATAAAAAATGCATCATGCCTATGAATTAATCCTAGATCGAATAAGATGGATCATAGCTACACTTTCGATTGGGATACACTTGTTAAGTAAGAGCATGACCAATATGGGGATCTACTAGACCTAACTAGGGGATCACTTCTCACAACATATCATGTTAGGAAGGGTTCTAAAGCCTATAGTCTAACATAATCACACAATAACCTTAATGGAGTCTTAAGGTTTAAAACATTCACTCTATTCTAATAACAAGAAATCAAAACATAATGTAGTGCACACCAAAGTTTATGGCACAAAGTGAGGGTTTTAAACAAATAAAACAACTAAACAAAACATGTATTAGAAGACATATACTCACATTAATGGATACAGACTCCTAATACATGGAGAGAATAATACAAATTCATTATCTATCTACTCTTACAAAAGAGAAATAAATTTAGGAATACTTACCTTTGAATACGAACCCATTGAGCCTCAATTTCTCCCTTGGCCAAGGTGATTCATAAGAGATTGTTGTGGTATGTAAGGATAACAAAGATAAATTAGCTCTTGGCTACAAAACCCATCTAAGCATCCAAAATAATTATCCATAATACAATATTTGTATCTCCAAAAAAAGTATAGAACCCTAAGCTTTATTCCTCAAGTAGAATGGTTAATAAACAAATGTTCACTTGTAGTTATTCATTATTAATTATTCTCTTATGTGTTGGGAAATGAAATTATATATATAGGTGGATATTTCCTTGAATCCTTCCAAGAACATCATCTATATAGGATCAAATTATTTAACCCAATGTGTTTTTAGGGATAATTCACTAGGTCTGTGTTAGGTCAACCGAAAGGCTAACAAACCAAGAAAGTGAAAAATACTCCTAAACTACACTAGGTCAACCTAGTTGACCCAGTATAACTGATAGTCCAAAAGGGTGTTAAGTCAAGAAAAGGAGGAATGGAGAGAGGAAAATATTAGAGGAGGTAGGACTGAGAAGAATAAGCTTAGGGTAAATGGTTTTTAGGAGACAAGTGTGTAGATGGAAAGTGGCAAAAGGGAAAATAATCATATGAAGCACCAATGGTTTGCCTACCCCTTTCTTGGTGCACCCTTTAAGGCATGCACTCAGAGAGATTGAGACTTGATAGGTTATTATAACATACAAAGTCTCAATAATCAATTAAAATTTTAAAATATTATGTGTATACAAATATGTCCTATAAAATGGAGTATATATACCTTATACATGTTCTCAAATCTATCTGAGTTTGTATTAATATGAAATGTTTCAATCATGGAGTGTGAAATAACATACATATTACCTACATATACCCCAAAAATATTTCTAAATAATACAAATAATTGTCAAAATTTTATATTTTATTCAAATTTAAAATTTGGGCTCTGTATACCATGTTGAAATCTACTCATGGAGGATTTAGTCTCTCTAACAAAGCTCGTTTATATGCCCCCCTTTTGAGGTGAGGGATAGATCTTGTAAGTGACTCATCTTAAAAGAGAAGTGAATTGTATCATTTCATGTATAGATATTATATCATGTAAAATCATGTCAAAATGTGGAGGGTGTGTCATTATAGTAATGCATATAGTATCAAGGCATGTATGTAAAACATGGAATGCAAGGGCATATAAGTGACATGTCAAGATAGATGTATTTATGAGTCATGTATAAGTAACTATTATTGAATAATACTATGTACTAAGGAAGTTAATGATATAAATCATGGAACAACACATAAATAGGAGGTACATGATATAAATCACATAATCTACAAACATAGTAATTGTACAAGCTAAACATGCAATGTCACACAATCACATATAATGTCACATATTAGGTCAAGGGGCCAAAAACAAGGGGCATAAATATGTTTCTAAAAATTAAGGGTAAGGAAACACAATCAAGGGGCATAAATTTTGCAATAAAAAAAGGCTTAAGAACCACAAAAAAGTCCAAATGATGACACACAATAGACAATAATAACTAGCCTATCATGCAAAAGTAACAAAATCAATGAAGTATTTAACAAGTGAAAACTAGTCTACACTGTCCATATGTGTTAGTATCACAACATAGTAAAATAACATATCCATGTAGCACTTTGTAATAAATGAGAAGATAAAAAGACATGTGTAATAAATCTATGTAGGTCAACATGGTAATGAGGTTATATAAAGATATAACCTATGATAATGTAACCTGTGGAAGTATATCCCATAAAATTGGCATGGCCCCTAAGTATATGAAAGGTCTAACATATACATGTTCATTTAGAATCTATAAGTCCTACATCACACTCATGTACCCCATGAAATATATGTGTGTATGAAAACAATATGACATTTACCAAACATGTGATAAATAATATATGAAAATAATGTAATCTACCAAATTTGTCATGATCATGTCCTAAATTTTTATGTTTTTAATATTTTTTATGTTTTTTAAAGTAACAAATATTTTAAAATAGAATAATGGGAGGGATTTGAGAATTTTTCAACATGTGTCAAGGCATAGTGTACACTAAATGTGTTACCATGGCTACATAAAAGAGGTTTAAGGTAGAAAGATACCCCTACTATATATGTGAATCACAATAATATAGCTTAATAAATTATGTGGAGATAAATATCTACATGCCCCAATGAGCAAGGATCAATGTGTGCTCATGTAATATGTATGTGATCATGTAAGCTCAATGGAATCCATATAATGTACAAATATTAAATATATAAGAGTGATAAAGTAATATGTTATAAAGTATGTGCACTAAATCACTATAAGTTAAGTGTCATGGATGTCCAGATCAAGATAAATAATTAAAAGGTAAAGGTAGAATCAAAACAAAGAAAAGGGTTATAAGAATGGTTGATGAAAGCACATATGTGGATGTGTCAAAATATAATAATAAAGAGAATAATAAATCAAATGAAAAATCTATGTTTTAACTAATTAGGGTATTTACATATGGGTCCAAGATCAATTTTGAGGAGTTCCTTCTCTTTACAAACTATAGTGACCTTATTTTTATCATGGTTGGTTGGTGATTGGCTAGCTTAAATCATTCCATAATTTTGAATCTACTATTGTAATTCCCAAAAATTCTATATACAATATCCATGCATTTTATGACAAGCACAATAGTTTGTGTGTGTGTGTGTGTGTGTGTGTGTGTGTGTGTGTGTGTGTGTGTGTGTGTGTGTGTGTGTGTGTGTGTGTTTGTGTGTGTGTGTGTGTGTGTGTGTGTGTGTGTGTGTGTGTGTGTGTGTGTGTGTGTTTGTGTGTGTGTGTGTGTGTGTGTGTGTGTGTGTGTGTGTGTGTGTGTGTGTGTGTGTGTGTGTGTGTGTGTGTGTGTGTGTGTGTGTGTGTGTGTGTGTGTGTGTGTGTGTGTGTGTGTGTGTGTGTGTGTGTGTGTGTGTGTGTATGTGTGTGTGTTTATGTGTGTGTGTGTGTGTATGTATTTGTGGGACATATAAGAGGTAAAGTGATTAACTTTTTTTGAAGCATATCTCATAGAATGTTGGATTTTTCTTAACATTATGTAAATTTTTCAAACCATTAGTTATAGGTATATTATATTTTAGATCTTGTTCTTGGGAGGAAAGTATTTGAGACCCATAATTTTTTAGTGGTGAAGAAAATGTGTAATTTTTAACAATATCACGCTCAGGGTTGTGAATATGTGAGAAATTTTCTTCAAATATGTAACCCTTAGACAAATCTTGAATTTTATTTTCTTTTTGTTGTGAACTAATACTAAAACAAGTGCTTGTACTCTGATTATGTTGATTATCTTGAACTATGGACTTTATTTTTTTCTCTATAGAATTTTATTGATTAAAAACCTTCGCATTTATTATATATGATTTATCTTGATACTCTCTTAGACTAGTAGGTGTAAACATTTTATGATATGTGTACTCATCTATATTGATAGGATTGAAATTAAGCGTATGCAATTTTTCATTTTTTGGATCTTTCATATCATCATTATCACTAGCATGCCAATTTTTAATTATGCAATTATGATCTTCAAAATTTATAAAAAGAGGTAGATTTGATATTTTCTCTTCTTTCTCTATAGTAACTTGTGTTGCTTTTTATGTATCTTATTTAATACTCATATTTAGTTCTTTTTCATGTTTTTTACTTGATTCACCCACCTCATATATATACCTTTGATCCAATGGGATGGATTGAATTGATGGTATTATGGAACAATCCCCAAAATGTGCTTGATTTTGATTAGTAGCTTGTGTCATTTTTCAATATATAAAGGTATTTTTATCTATGGTAAATGAATACAAATATCCATCATGTATGAACTTAATACATATATTCAACTTGGATGGTACCACTTTTATGGCATGTATCCAAGGTAATCCCAAAAGTATATTGTAAATTAAAGGAATACACATGACTTGACATAATTTGGAAACTATAACCAGTCCCAATATTATATCAAATGATATTATCCCAAATATATAATGTTTGGTGCTATCAAATCCTTTTATGGTTTGAACTTAATTATGAATAACACTAATACATATACCCAATCATTGTAATAAATTAGCGTTATAAATATTAACTCTTGATCTATTATAAATCAATATGCATTTGAAACATTTGGTTTTAACTTTAAATTGGATAAAAAGTGGAAGGTTTTGATCTATAGAGTTCTTAGGAGGTAAGTATTTTTTTCTCAAATGCAATAACTTTATATGAATACTTTAATTTATTCATGAGAGAAATAAAATATTTTAGTTTCATAGTGATAGGTAGAGTCGTGTCACATAGTGATTCATGTAATATGTCCTTTTACATAATTGATGGTCTTAGTAACTCAAGTATTGAAAGATTAACATGGTTATTCTTTATTAGATTAATGATATCACACCTTTTAGGTTGCCTCATGGGAAGTGGATGGGGTTGAGGATGAACATGTTCACTATATCTATTTTTAGCACCTTAACTCACCTATTATTAACAATGTGGACCATGGATCCCAATATAAGTTGTGTAAAAATAATGGGGGAGAT
Source organism: Torreya grandis (assembly GCA_037957365.1). Lineage (NCBI taxonomy): Eukaryota > Viridiplantae > Streptophyta > Pinopsida > Cupressales > Taxaceae > Torreya > Torreya grandis. The sequence continues at coordinate 3,403,180 of JARHVA010001287.1, read as the reverse complement.
ATTGTAGCTAATACAACATTGAGATCTGGGATGAATAAAAACAAAATGAACATGTTCACTATATCTATTTTTAGCACCTTAACTCACCTATTATTAACAATGTGGACCATGGATCCTCATTCTAATTTAAGAATTGGTCTAATTTTAAGACCCTAGTTCTAAATTAAGGAAGCCCCAGTCTAATTTAAGGGAATCTAATTTTAGCAAGCACACCTTTGGAGGTGCATAAGAATCTCTCATGGAAGAGAGTTTGTATCCATGATTATTTTGATCTTTCGGATGATGAGGAATACGGGCCCTACCAATCTCGTCACCCATGTCTTCCGGCGGTTGTTCTAGAACTTGAGTGCCTTCAAGTAAAGCTTTACTGCGTGTGTAATACCCGTGTGGTCGCAACTCTTGTGGCTGCATAAAATTTCTAAACCCTCAGGATGGCAGGATTTAGCTCTGATACCACTGTAATATCCCCTTCAAATAGGGATATATGAACTCATAAAATTCTGATCACAATACAAACTTGCAGAATATATTCAAATAAGCATAAACAAATCACAGTATAATCTCTTAATAACAAATCAAGATCTCATTACTTGTTCTTCTAGATGATTACACAATTGAGTCTCTGGCATACAAATTAAAGAATATTACAGTCTAGTCTTAAAACCCTGTGTTTTGCAAATCTGGGAGTGAAATCTGAATCTGGAAGGGTCTCGGCCTTTCTGTGTCGACACACAGACGCCGTCGTCGGTCGATATCTCGCCGACGTTGGTCTCTGTCGGTCGGCTTTTTGCCGACGTCGGTCCTCAGTCGACTGATGTCGGTCTCTATAAGCCCTCTCTCTGCCGATGTCGGTGCCTGATCGGATCTGTACGGACCTGTACGGATGTGGTACGGCCGCCAACCTGCCTCTTCTTAACCCCTGATTACTGAACAGCCTGATTCCCAAATATAGATTCTAATACAAGATCTAGCTCTGTATAACTTATTGGATCAAAAACTAAATTAAGAAAATACCTGGAAAGCTCTGTGATAAACTTCTGTGTGAAGTTATCTCTCAAACTTGTAAGTACATGTGATAGCTTCTGGATGAAGTTATCTCCCAATTCGGCAATAGATCGGTTGATCTTTCACAACCTCTGAATCGCTCACACTAAAGAGTTGACGTTCTTCAATGTAGTTTGGCAATAGATCAGCTGATCTTTCACAGCCTCTGAATCGCACACAATGAAGATTTGACGTTCTCCACTGCAGATGGAATACTGGAACCCTTGGCTCAGTCTTCACAGAAGAATTTCTTAACAAGAATCAATATCAAAATAATCATGGATACAAACTCTCTTCCATGAGAGATTCTTATGCACCTCCAAAGGTGTGCTTGCTAAAATTAGATTCCCTTAAATTAGACTGGGGCTTCCTTAATTTAGAACTAGGGTCTTAAAATTAGACCAATTCTTAAATTAGAATGAGGATCCTAAAATTAGACCCAATAATAAATAATTAATAATTATTAATTAATTATTAATTAATAATTAATAATTAATTAAAATTGGACCAAATAATTAATATTTGATTAAATCAATCAAATATTAATATCTCCTTTAATTCATGTCCTAAAGAGCCCAAACGAAAGCCAAGCCCAGCTCCATCAAGACCCTCTATCCACCTCATCAGCCTACGAGGGTCGCATAATAGGCTAATCATCTACTCTGCACATGTCGACTAAAAAGGGGGCTAATCATCTACGCAGTAAAGCTTTACTTGAAAATGAAGTGGATGGGGTTGAGGATGAACATGTTCACTATATCTATTTTTAGCACCTTAACTCACCTATTATTAACAATGTGGACCATGGATCCTCATTCTAATTTAAGAATTGGTCTAATTTTAAGACCCTAGTTCTAAATTAAGGAAGCCCCAGTCTAATTTAAGGGAATCTAATTTTAGCAAGCACACCTTTGGAGGTGCATAAGAATCTCTCATGGAAGAGAGTTTGTATCCATGATTATTTTGATATTGATTCTTGTTAAGAAATTCTTCTGTGAAGACTGAGCCAAGGGTTCCAGTATTCCATCTGTAGTGGAGAACGTCAACTCTTCATTGTGTGCGATTCAGAGGCTGTGAAAGATCAGCTGATCTATTGCCAAACTGCATTGAAGAACGTCAACTCTTTAGTGTGAGCGATTCAGAGGTTGTGAAAGATCAACCGATCTATTTCCGAATTGGGAGATAACTTCATCCAGAAGCTATCACATGTACTTACAAGTTTGAGAGATAACTTCACACAGAAGCTATCACGAGGGTTTCAGGTATTTTCATTATTTGGGTTTTGATTCCAGAATTATCCAGATATAGATCTTTGTATTAGCCCATAATTCTATAGATCAAGATCAAGCATATAGGTTGAGCAATATCAGTGGCCGTACGACTCCCGTACAGATCTGCGAAAATCCATACGCATCTACAGAAAGTTCAGGTACCGACATCGACGAACAGAGACTTACAGGGACCGACATCGGTCGACTCATCACCGACGTCGGCAAGGGGATCACTACAGGTCGACCGACGACGGCAGTATAACCGACGTCGGTGACTGTGTTTTTTACACAGCACGCCGAGACGTTCCAGATTTAGCCCAGTTCACGGAATATTCAGGCTATAAGGCCGAACTTTCAATATTTTTTGTATACTTGACAGAGGATCTCTAATTGTAAGCTTATGAGCAAATAAATAAGAAATTATACTGTGATTTATTCATCTATTTGAAGATATTTTGCAGAAATTCAGATAAGCAATTTGGAGCTTTTGTTTTGATATTCGAAGGGATATTACAGTGGTATCAGAGCTGTTTGAGTTTCAATAGTCCCTACTGGTTGGGGATATTACAGTGGTATCAGAGCTAAATCCTGCCATCCTGAGGGTTTAGAAATTTTATGCAGCCACAAGAGTTGCGACCACACGGGTATTACACACGCAGTAAAGCTTTACTTGAAGGCACTCAAGTTCTAGAACAACCGCCGGAAGACATGGGTGACGATATTGGTAGGGCCCGTATTCCTCATCATCCGAGAGATCAAGATGATCCAGAGGTTTTACTTACTCTTAGAGAACTAGGAGAAGGGCAAAGGCAGAATAACCAGGTATTACAGCAGTTGGCAGCAGCACTGCCAAGATTGGGTTCTCCGAGGAGACATTCCCCACACCGTGAAGATATCAGGAGTGTTGCAGGATCACAGAGAGGCCATGGGACTGTTTCTCGTATAGTGAATAGGCCTACTAGGCCTATCTTTGTGAGACAGGAAGTAGAGGAGGTGATAGCAGGTGAAGAGCATGAGGAGGAATTTATAGACACATTTAGGGCAGCAACTGACGAGTGGGAGTCATTACCACCTGTGGTCAAGGAGATGATTACTTTTGATCGATTCCTCACACAAAGGAAAGAACATTACCGAGGTCGACAGAATGGGAGACCAAGACCCCAGAACAATGATCTGAAGCATGCTACGAGTAGGCTCACACTAGCGACATTTGACGGTAGTGGTAAGGTGACAGCACAGGCCTGGGTTAGTAAGCTGGATACATTTCTCACATTGCGGCCAATGGGTGAGGAAGATGCTATCAGATATGCGACACTACATCTTGAGGGAGTAGCTCATGATTGGTGGCACCACGGGATGGTGACACTCCATCATGATCGGATCACATCATATCAGGAGTTTGTGGATAGGCTGGTAGAGCGTTTTGACAGGAGGGATCCAGAGTCCTATTTCTGAGAGTTGGCACAGCTGTGCCAAAGCGGCAGTCTAGAGTCATACATTGGTGACTTCCAGAAGTTATCAGTCATGGTTCCTGACATTTCAGAGAGGCGACTAGTAGTACTCTTCATGGAGGGATTGACAGAACCATTGAGAGGTTGGATCAAAGGCTTTGATCCTCCTTCATTACAGGAAGCTATGAAGAAGGCGCGCAGTATGGAGATGGCAGCCCCATCAAGTATATCTAACTCCAGAGGTACTTCTTCATCTAGAGACCATAAGCACTCCAACGGGGATACAGAGAGACCGGATTTTAACATAGATAAATCCGGGGTTAAAAATGATTCAAAGGCCAATCTAGCAGCACCACCTTTGGATCGTGAGGCACTTAATGATCTACGCAGGAAGAAGCTTTGCTTCTACTGAAAAGGTCCATATGATATCCATCACGATTGCCCTTTGAGGCCTAAGGGCAAAGCAAATCATGTGATGTGGGCGTATTATGAGGATGCGGAATCAGAAGATTCCGAACAGTAGGGTAGTTTTGAGGAGGCAGAGGCTTCAGAGCCTAAGGCAGAGGCAGATTTAGAGCTTCATATACAGGAGGCACGCCTATCCAGCATTCAGTCGGATGAGTCATTCAGACTCCGTGGAGTTTTGGCAGGGCAGAAGGTTACCACCCTTCTTGATACAGGAGCTACACATAATTTCATAGATGCTAGATTGGTGGAGGAGCGTGGACTCACTACCGAAGATTTTGAGGGGATTAGAGTTAAGGTAGCTGATGGTCACACTCTTAGGTGTGAGCGCATGATTAGAGATCTCCCATTGCGCTTGAACAACTATGAGTTCAAGGCTAATTATTTTGTAGTGAACATGGGGGACATAGAATTAGTCTTGGGTATGAAGTGGCTTCATTCATTTGAGGAAGTTACTCTTCATCTCAAAGATATGGAGGTTCGTTTTCAGGTTGATGGGAAAACACATATTCTTAAGGCAATACGGGGCAGCAGCTTCAAGCATATGTTTTTTCATCGGATGGAGATGCCTATACTACATGACATGATAGAGTGAGATGATGAGGGCACATTGGCACCAACACAGGAGAGATATGAGGACGAGCTTTGTCTTGAGGTGAGTTCAGTTCAAGAGTCAGCACATGTGGTAGAGGCTCAGCTTTCTTTTACAGGGGGGTCACATGTTGATGACGATATGCATACAGGAGACAGAGGTGATGTGACGCCATTGGATGAGAGTGGTGATGGACAGGGCCTGGAGTTTATGTTGGTTGACAGCACTGTAGATCGAGACTTCATTTGGGATCCGGGTATTCAGCGATTGCTTGAGGGCAAGCAATTTCAGGAGGGGCGGATTGTCATGTCCCCTTTTTAGTCGACATGTGCAGAGTAGATGATTAGCCTATTATGCGACCCTCGTAGGCTGATGAGGTGGATAGAGGGTCTTCATGGAGCTGGGCTTGGCTTTCGTTTGGGCTCTTTAGAACATGAATTAAAGGAGATATTAATATTTGATTGATTTAATCAAATATTAATTATTTGGTCCAATTTTAATTAATTATTAATTATTAATTAATAATTAATTATTAATTATTAATTATTTATTATTGGGTCTAATTTTAGGATCCTCATTCTAATTTAAGAATTGGTCTAATTTTAAGACCCTAGTTCTAAATTAAGGAAGCCCCAGTCTAATTTAAGGGAATCTAATTTTAGCAAGCACACCTTTGGAGGTGCATAAGAATCTCTCATGGAAGAGAGTTTGTATCCATGATTATTTTGATATTGATTCTTGTTAAGAAATTCTTCTGTGAAGACTGAGCCAAGGGTTCCAGTATTCCATCTGTAGTGGAGAACGTCAACTCTTCATTATGTGTGATTCAGAGGCTGTGAAAGATCAGCTGATCTATTGCCAAACTGCATTGAAGAACGTCAACTCTTTAGTGTGAGCGATTCAGAGGTTGTGAAAGATCAACCGATCTATTGCCAAATTGGGAGATAACTTCATCCAGAAGCTATCACATGTACTTACAAGTTTGAGAGATAACTTCACACAGAAGCTATCACGAGGGCTTCAGGTATTTTCATTATTTGGGTTTTGATTCCAGAATTATCCAGATATAGATCTTTGTATTAGCCCATAATTCTACAGATCAAGATCAAGCATATAGGTTGAGCAATATCAGTGGCCGTACGACTCCCGTACAGATCTGCGAAAATCCATACGCATCTACAGAAAGTTCAGGTACCGACATCGACGAACAGAGACTTACAGGGACCGACATCGGTCGACTCATCACCGACGTCGGCAAGGGGATCACTACAGGTCGACCGACGACGGCAGTATAACCGACGTCGGTGACTGTGTTTTTTACACAGCACGCCGAGACGTTCCAGATTTAGCCCAGTTCACAGAATATTCAGGCTATAAGGCCGAACTTTCGATATTTTTTGTATACTTGACAGAGGATCTCTAATTGTAAGCTTATGAGCAAATAAATAAGAAATTATACTGTGATTTATTCATCTATTTGAAGATATTTTGCAGAAATTCAGATAAGCAATTTGGAGCTTTTGTTTTGATATTCGAAGGGATATTACAGTGGTATCAGAGCTGTTTGAGTTTCAATAGTCCCTACTGGTTGGGGATATTACAGTGGTATCAGAGCTAAATCCTGCCATCCTGAGGGTTTAGAAATTTTATGCAGCCACAAGAGTTGCGACCACACGGGTATTACACATGCAGTAAAGCTTTACTTGAAGGCACTCAAGTTCTAGAACAACCGCCGGAAGACATGGGTGACGATATTGGTAGGGCCCGTATTCCTCATCATCCGAGAGATCAAGATGATCCAGAGGTTTTACTTACTCTTAGAGAACTAGGAGAAGGGCAAAGGCAGAATAACCAGGTATTACAGCAGTTGGCAGCAGCACTGCCAAGATTGGGTTCTCCGAGGAGACATTCCCCACACCGTGAAGATATCAGGAGTGTTGCAGGATCACAGAGAGGCCATGGGACTGTTTCTCGTATAGTGAATAGGCCTACTAGGCCTATCTTTGTGAGACAGGAAGTAGAGGAGGTGATAGCAGGTGAAGAGCATGAGGAGGAATTTATAGACACATTTAGGGCAGCAACTGACGAGTGGGAGTCATTACCACCTGTGGTCAAGGAGATGATTACTTTTGATCGATTCCTCACACAAAGGAAAGAACATTACCGAGGTCGACAGAATGGGAGACCAAGACCCCAGAACAATGATCTGAAGCATGCTACGAGTAGGCTCACACTAGCGACATTTGACGGTAGTGGTAAGGTGACAGCACAGGCCTGGGTTAGTAAGCTGGATACATTTCTCACATTGCGGCCAATGGGTGAGGAAGATGCTATCAGATATGCGACACTACATCTTGAGGGAGTAGCTCATGATTGGTGGCACCACGGGATGGTGACACTCCATCATGATCGGATCACATCATATCAGGAGTTTGTGGATAGGCTGGTAGAGCATTTTGACAGGAGGGATCCAGAGTCCTATTTTCGAGAGTTGGCACAGTTGCGCCAAACCGGCAGTCTAGAGTCATACATTGGTGACTTCCAGAAGTTATCAGTCATGGTTCCTGACATTTTAGAGAGGCGACTAGTAGTACTCTTCATGGAGGGATTGACAGAACCATTGAGAGGTTGGATCAAAGGCTTTGATCCTCCTTCATTACAGGAAGCTATGAAGAAGGCGCGTAGTATGGAGATGGCAGCCCCATCAAGTATATCTAACTCCAGAGGTACTTCTTCATCTAGAGACCATAAGCACTCCAACGGGGATACAGAGAGACCGGATTTTAACATAGATAAATCCAGGGTTAAAAATGATTCAAAGGCCAATCCAGCAGCACCACCTTTGGATCGTGAGGCACTTAATGATCTACGCAGGAAGAAGCTTTGCTTCTACTACAAAGGTCCATATGATATCCATCACGATTGCCCTTTGAGGCCTAAGGGCAAAGCAAATCGTGTGATGTGGGCGTATTATGAGGATGCGGAATCAGAAGATTCCGAACAGCAGGGTAGTTCTGAGGAGGCAGAGGCTTCAGAGCCTAAGGCAGAGGCAGATTTAGAGCTTCATATATAGGAGGCACGCCTATCCAGCATTCAGTCGGATGAGTCATTCAGACTCCGTGGAGTTTTGGCAGGGCAGAAGGTTACCACCCTTCTTGATACAGGAGCTACACATAATTTCATAGATGCTAGATTGGTGGAGGAGCGTGGACTCACTACCGAAGATTTTGAGGGGATTAGAGTTAAGGTAGCCGATGGTCACACTCTTAGGTGTGAGCGCATGATTAGAGATCTCCCATTGCGCTTGAACAACTATGAGTTCAAGGCTAATTATTTTGTAGTGAACATGGGGGACATAGAATTAGTCTTGGGTATGAAGTGGCTTCATTCTTTTGAGGAAGTTACTCTTCATCTCAAAGATATGGAGGTTCATTTTCAGGTTGATGGGAAAACACATATTCTTAAGGCAATACGGGGCAGCAGCTTCAAGCATATGTTTTTTCATCGGATGGAGATGCCTATACTACATGACATGATAGAGTGCGATGATGAGGGCACATTGGCACCAACACAGGAGAGATATGAGGACGAGCTTTGTCTTGAGGTGAGTTCAGTTCAAGAGTCAGCACATGTGGTAGAGGCTCAGCTTTCTTTTATAGGGGGGTCACATGTTGATGACGATATGCGTACAGGAGACAGAGGTGATGTGACGCCATTGGATGAGAGTGGTGATGGACAGGGCCTGGAGTTTGTGTTGGTTGACAGCACTGTAGATCGAGACTTCATTTGGGATCTGGGTATTCAGCGATTGCTTGAGGGCAAGCAATTTCAGGAGGGGCGGATTGTCATGTGCCCTTTTTAGTCGACATGTGCAAAGTAGATGATTAGCCTATTATGCGACCCTCGTAGGCTGATGAGGTGGATAGAGGGTCTTGATGGAGCTGGGCTTGGCTTTCGTTTGGGCTCTTTAGGACATGAATTAAAGGAGATATTAATATTTGATTGATTTAATCAAATATTAATTATTTGGTCCAATTTTAATTAATTATTAATTATTTATTATTGGGTCTAATTTTAGGATCCTCATTCTAATTTAAGAATTGGTCTAATTTTAAGACCCTAGTTCTAAATTAAGGAAGCCCCAGTCTAATTTAAGGGAATCTAATTTTAGCAAGCACACCTTTGGAGGTGCATAAGAATCTCTCATGGAAGAGAGTTTGTATCCATGATTATTTTGATATTGATTCTTGTTAAGAAATTCTTCTGTGAAGACTGAGCCAAGGGTTCCAGTATTCCATCTGCAGTGGAGAACGTCAACTCTTCATTGTGTGCGATTCAGAGGCTGTGAAAGATCAGCTGATCTATTGCCAAACTGCATTGAAGAACGTCAACTCTTTAGTGTGAGCGATTCAGAGGTTGTGAAAGATCAACCGATCTATTGCCGAATTGGGAGATAACTTCATCCAGAAGCTATCACATGTACTTACAAGTTTGAGAGATAACTTCACATAGAAGCTATCACGAGGGTTTCAGGTATTTTCATTATTTGGGTTTCAATTCCAGAATTATCCAGATATAGATCTTTGTATTAGCCCATAATTCTACAGATCAGGATCAAGCATATAGGTTGAGCAATATCAGTGGCCGTACGACTCCCGTACAGATCTATGAAAATCCGTACGCATCTATAGAAAGTTCAGGTACCGACATCGACGAACAGAGACTTACAGGGATCGACATCGGTCGACTCATCACTGACGTCGGCAAGGGGATCACTACAGGTCGACCGATGATGGCAGTATGACCGACGTCGGTGACTGTGTTTTTTACACAGCACGTCGAGACGTTCCAGATTTAGCCCAGTTCGTGGAATATTCAGGCTCTAAGGCCGAACTTTTGATATTTTTTGTATACTTGACAGAGGATCTCTAATTATAAGCTTATGAGCAAATAAATAAGAAATTATACTGTGATTTATTCATCTATTTGAAGATATTTTGCAGAAATTCAGATAAGCAATTTGGAGCTTTTATTTTGATATTCGAAGGGATATTACAGTGGTATCAGAGTTGTTTGAGTTTCAATAGTCCCTACTGGTTGGGGATATTACAGTGGTATCAGAGCTAAATCCTGCCATCCTGAGGGTTTAGAAATTTTATGCAGCCACAAGAGTTGCGACCACACGGGTATTACACACGCAGTAAAGCTTTACTTGAAGGCACTCAAGTTCTAGAACAACCGCCGGAAGACATGGGTGACGATATTGGTAGGGCCCGTATTCCTCATCATCCGAGAGATCAAGATGATCCAGAGGTTTTACTTACTCTTAGAGAACTACGAGAAGGGCAAAGGCAGAATAACCAGGTATTACAGCAGTTGGCAGCAGCACTACCAAGATTGGGTTCTCCGAGGAGACATTCCCCACACCGTGAAGATATCAGGAGTGTTGCAGGATCACAGAGAGGCCATGGGACTGTTTCTCGTACAGCAAATAGGCCTACTAGGCCTATCTTTGTGAGACAGGAAGCAGAGGAGGTGATAGCAGGTGAAGAGCATGAGGAGGAATTTATAGACACATTTAGGGCAGCAACTGATGAGTGGGAGTCATTACCACCTGTGGTCAAGGAGATGATTACTTTTGATCGATTCCTCACACAAAGGAAAGAACATTACCGAGGTCGACAGAATGGGAGACCAAGACCCCAGAACAATGATCTGAAGCATGCTACGAGTAGGCTCACACTAGCGACATTTGACGGTAGTGGTAAGGTGACAGCACAGGCCTGGGTTAGTAAGCTGGATACATTTCTCACATTGCGGCCAATGGGTGAGGAAGATGCTATCAGATATGCGACACTACATCTTGAGGGAGTAGCTCCTGATTGGTGGCACCACGGGATGGTGACACTCCATCATGATCGGATCACATCATATCAGGAGTTTGTGGATAGGCTGGTAGAGCATTTTGACAGGAGGGATCCAGAGTCCTATTTCCGAGAGTTGGCACAGTTGCGCCAAAGCGGCAGTCTAGAGTCATACATTGGTGACTTCCAGAAGTTATCAGTCATGGTTCCTGACATTTTAGAGAGGCGACTAGTAGTACTCTTCATGGAGGGATTGACAGAACCATTGAGAGGTTGGATCAAAGGCTTTGATCCTCCTTCATTACAGGAAGCTATGAAGAAGGCGCGCAGTATGGAGATGGCAGCCCCATCAAGTATATCTAACTCCAGAGGTACTTCTTCATCTAGAGACCATAAGCACTCCAACGGGGATACAGAGAGACCGGATTTTAACATAGATAAATCCGTGGTTAAAAATGATTCAAAGGCCAATCCAGCAGCACCACCTTTGGATCGTGAGGCACTTAATGATCTACGCAGGAAGAAGCTTTGCTTCTACTGCAAAGGTCCATATGATATCCATCACGATTGCCCTTTGAGGCCTAAGGGCAAAGCAAATCGTGTGATGTGGGTGTATTATGAGGATGCGGAATCAGAAGATTCCGAACAGCAGGGTAGTTCTGAGGAGGCAGAGGCTTCAGAGCCTAAGGCAGAGGCAGATTTAGAGCTTCATATACAGGAGGCACGCCTATCCAGCATTCAGTCGGATGAGTCATTCAGACTCCGTGGAGTTTTGGCAGGGCAGAAGGTTACCACCCTTCTTGATACAGGAGCTACACATAATTTCATAGATGCTAGATTGGTGGAGGAGCGTGGACTCACTACCGAAGATTTTGAGGGGATTAGAGTTAAGGTAGCCGATGGTCACACTCTTAGGTGTGAGCGCATGATTAGAGATCTCCCATTGCGCTTGAACAACTATGAGTTCAAGGCTAATTATTTTGTAGTGAACATGGGGGACATAGAATTAGTCTTGGGTATGAAGTGGCTTCATTCATTTGAGGAAGTTACTCTTCATCTCAAAGATATGGAGGTTCATTTTCAGGTTGATGGGAAAACACATATTCTTAAGGCAATACGGGGCAGCAGCTTCAAGCATATGTTTTTTCATCGGATGGAGATGCCTATACTACATGACATGATAGAGTGCGATGATGAGGGCACATTGGCACCAACACAGGAGAGATATGAGGACGAGCTTTGTCTTGAGGTGAGTTCAGTTCAAGAGTCAGCACATGTGGTAGAGGCTCAGCTTTCTTTTATAGGGGGGTCACATGTTGATGACGATATGCGTATAGGAGACAGAGGTGATGTGATGCCATTGGATGAGAGTGGTGATGGACAGGGCCTGGAGTTTGTGTTGGTTGACAGCACTGTAGATCGAGACTTCATTTGGGATCTGGGTATTCAGCGATTGCTTGAGGGCAAGCAATTTCAGGAGGGGTGGATTGTCATGTCCCCTTTTTAGTCGACATGTGCAGAGTAGATGATTAGCCTATTATGCGACCCTCGTAGGCTGATGAGGTGGATAGAGGGTCTTGATGGAGCTGGGCTTGGCTTTCGTTTGGGCTCTTTAGGACATGAATTAAAGGAGATATTAATATTTGATTGATTTAATCAAATATTAATTATTTGGTCCAATTTTAATTAATTATTAATTATTAATTAATAATTAATTATTAATTATTAATTATTTATTATTGGGTCTAATTTTAGGATCCTCATTCTAATTTAAGAATTGGTCTAATTTTAAGACCCTAGTTCTAAATTAAGGAAGCCCCAGTCTAATTTAAGGGAATCTAATTTTAGCAAGCACACCTTTGGAGGTGCATAAGAATCTCTCATGGAAGAGAGTTTGTATCCATGATTATTTTGATATTGATTCTTGTTAAGAAATTCTTCTGTGAAGACTGAGCCAAGGGTTCCAGTATTCCATCTGCAGTGGAGAACATCAACTCTTCATTGTGTGCGATTCAGAGGCTGTGAAAGATCAGCTGATCTATTACCAAACTGCATTGAAGAACGTCAACTCTTTAGTGTGAGCGATTCAGAGGTTGTGAAAGATCAACTGATCTATTGCCGAATTGGGAGATAACTTCATCCAGAAGCTATCACATGTACTTACAAGTTTGAGAGATAACTTCACACAGAAGCTATCACGAGGGTTTCAGGTATTTTCATTATTTGGGTTTTGATTCCAGAATTATCTAGATATAGATCTTTGTATTAGCCCATAATTCTACAGATCAGGATCAAGCATATAGGTTGAGAAATATCAGTGGCCGTACGACTCCCATACAGATCTGCGAAAATCTGTACGCATCTACAGAAAGTTCAGGTACCGACATCGACGAACAGAGACTTACAGGGACCGACATCGGTCGACTCATCACCGACGTCGGCAAGGGGATCACTACAGGTCGACTGACGACGGCAGTATAACCGACGTCGGCGACTGTGTTTTTTACACAGCACGCCGAGACGTTCCAGATTTAGCCCAGTTCGCGGAATATTCAGGCTATAAGGTCGAACTTTTGATATTTTTCATATACTTGACAGAGGATCTCTAATTGTAAGCTTATGAGCAAATAAATAAGAAATTATACTGTGATTTATTCATCTATTTGAAGATATTTTGCAGAAATTCAGATAAGCAATTTGGAGCTTTTGTTTTGATATTCGAAGGGATATTACAGGTTGAGGATGAACATGTTCACTATATCTATTTTTAGCACCTTAACTCACCTATTATTAACAATGTGGACCATGGATCCCAATATAAGTTGTGTAAAAATAATTGGGGAGATATTGTAGCTAATACAACATTGAGATCTGGGATGAATAAAAACAAAATGAGTCATGTGTGCCCTTTGGCACCCACTAGCGATAGGTAAAAACTTGTATTAGATATTGTAGCAATATGAATTAAGTGAGACTAGATTTAGTTCATTATTGATTTGATTCTTATTAGTAAATTTATATTGAATACAACTTATAAATAACCAAGTAAAACAATATGAAATGAGTGATCATGACTTGAGTAAACTAATAAAAACAATGTTAATTTATTGAAAACATAATTAATTTTTGATTTGAGGAAAGATTAGAAATCATGAATAAAAATAAACCTAAAGTGGTTTTATAAAAACCCCTAAAAAAATTATGAGACCCTAAGGGAAACCTATGGTTTAATATTGTTCAATCAATATATGGGTTCACCAATATGTTTACCCTATTTTTGGATTTAGTTTGAATCACAATAGGATAAATTTGTATAGATAATTCATATTATACTATAATATTGATCTTGATTTATATTTATATGAGTTCAATTGGGTGATTTCTCATGCCACCGACATGCTAGGTGAATGGGCTGACCTATGGGAATAATTTGATTTAAAAAATAGTCATTATTAGGTGAAGATTGGTAACATCAACCTTACTACAATAACATCAACATGACTATCTTAGCCTAACATTATTTTTTGAGAGACAAAAATTCAAATGTGGTGTTCTTGAAATGTGTGGGTAAAAAATTTAAATAATTTAGTACAAACTAAGATGTTCATGTAGGTGACTAATAGAAACTTAAGATCGATTAGTATTACAAATAGTATGAAGGTGTGAAATAATTACTATTAATAATTTTTTGGAGACACACAAGTCAGTGTAAACACTTAAATTTAATCATTAGGTATTTGACATTATTTAATCTTGGCATCCTTACCTTATTCTATTCACTATTTCATTAACTTGTTATCTCTATGCAAGTTTTCACTATTCTACTCACTATATTGAAACTATTAAAAAACATTATTTATACATCCCTATTATACTTACATATTCCTATCAACCAACTTCTAAAAGTCTCTGGACTTCTGGGACAAAACCACATTAGGTTAGATAGGGTTGTAGCCTAGCCTTGTCCACTAGTATAGCCTTGCCTCTCATACTCTAACAATTAATTTTAAAATTTGAGATGATTTATGTCTAACCTCCTACACTTTTAGAAAATTCAAATAATATAAACCTTTAAAATTTATCACTATATAATCACATCAACATAATTTAATACATCATCTAGCAATCAATTGGAAAATTTTTTACACATTGAGCAAAAGGGCACTAATATTTCCTATTTAAGTTTTGATTTATTCTAATAGTCATAGGATAAGTATGAAGTTATTTTATTGTATTTAAATGGAAATCATTATCAAAAATTTAAGTCAATTTAATAGTTGCATCCATATAGAAAAATATCAAGATTAACACACTCACTCTAGGAGGGAGAACTACATTGGCCTCAGGATGTTTTGGGCTATGTAGGAAAAAATCAAATTATACAAGGTTTTATTAGCATAAATTAGTTATTACCCTTGTATAATTACCCCGTTTACATTAATTTTTATTTATTTTATGTGTAGGATCTATGTTTTTTCTATTACAGGTTCTTCTGTGTGACAACTTGACACCTATAGGAAACTATTCAAAAATACATGCAGGTATTCAAACAAAAAAATAAATCATATGGTCAAAACATATATAGATAAATTTAAATAGACAAGGTATCAGTGTTCCCCTATCCACCCTAGCATGGTCCTATCCCATTAATTTAAATATTTGTGTTTTATTTGCAACACATCTTAGAGGTCCTTCTAGTTAGCTTCACATCAGTGATCTACCTACATAGTTATCACAAGTCAGATTTGGACTAAGTTTGCATATTATATTAGAAATTAATATTTTATATCTTTTCAATCTTTATAATTTAATGTATTTTACATTTAGGTTCTATATATTTTGTAATCAAAATCAATAGTTCAATTGTTTAGTGTTTATTACATTTCATTGTTAAATAAAAATAGCCATTAAACATTCTCTTGAGCCCATAATTGTTTATTATAACATTACTTATTATTTGTTTGATTTTTTTCTTACGATTTTACAAAAAATTATGTATATCCCTGACACTAAAATAAATAATCTTTAACTTTGGATATAAAACTGGCACCATGAGTCAATCTCCTTAGACCTTGGATCTTAATCCAATACTGAAGAGATTATCTTGTCACCTCTAGATAACATCTGACACTGAAGCATTTATTTTTGATTTGGGTTGAAATTTGTTTATTTTATACACAAAAATATTTTTAATTTTCTTTTCTCTTTATTTTTTATTAAAAATTCACCACTTTATATATAAAAAAGTCACCACTTAGCCAAAATCTTAAGATTAGATCAAAATCAAGTACAAGAATTATCTAAATTTCATCAAGTCTTAAAGAGAACCCTCAATATGTGAATAATATCATTATTATACTTCTATCATAATAAGTTTCACATCAATCTAAATTGGCCACATCTCCATAACAAGCCATGCATTTTTATATTGTCAAATCCCTTACTTCTAATGTTGAAAATTCCACTAGTGCATCGATTTATATTTCTAACCCTCTTCTTACTTCCATAGCATCATACCTTAGTTTGGGAACATCACTTGGTTTATAATAGGTATCCATTATTATGCCTAATCAAGCTACTTATACTCATTAATTTATCTCTATAAATACTACACTTAAGCATACATTTCTTTCCTTACAATCTAAGCTATCTCAAAATGAGAAAGCTCTTTATTATAATAGCCCCTCCTTGGACTCATTCCTTGTTACATCACCATTTTTCACCCAAATTTTCATATTATCCATTAACAATTGGATTTTTGGTTACTAAAATTCCCTTATATAAAGGAAAAGGTGATCATGAATAGCATTTACATTCATTCCATGCGTCTTATTTAGACTATGTATATAATGACAAAATATTGACAAAGATTTTTTGAAGAAGTCTCAAAAAATATGCCCTTAGATGGTCTTGGTTATTATATCCACCCTTGGTCTATAAATCACTTTCACACTTAGAGAGAAGAATTTTTTGCAAAAGACAATCGAGTATTTCTCCTTGCAAGCATTTCTATGATGGTTAGATGAGTTCAGGATCATGTATGCATGAATCATCAAGGTTCATTATACTTTTACTCAATTGAAAAAATATTGAAATAAATTTTGATGGCACAGTTTGTGTTAAGATTATTTAAGAGTCTATTTACTTTATTTTAAATGCAAAAGATGTGTCTTAAGGTCTTTTTTAGGTCTTGATTAATATTATTAGGCCTCTTTTTATGCCTAGAAGCATTCCAATTGAGGATAATTCAATACCTTGTCAAAGGTATAATTGTGTCATTTCAAGGTCATGAAAAAATAAAAATATCATAATGAAGCATTCATGAGCCTATAAAAATACCAAAATAAGTTTTATGAGGCATGATATGTCATGAATATACCAAAATGTCTCAAAAGTGAATTTGAAGGTATAAAATGTTAAAATGTCATTTTTTAACCCATTTAAGTCATTTTTGGAAGGTAAGCCTTATTAATTCCTCAAAAATTTCATATAATGTTTGAAAACTCTTCCATAATGCCTTTAATCCATAAAAACAAGTCAAAAGGGTGTTGAAGATAGTTATTTCCCTCTATTTTGTTTTTTGGTGGTTTTCATTTTGCCTTCAACATAGAATAGTACCTTGACCAAAAAAAACCACTCATCCAAGTATGTTCATGGAAGTTTCATTGAATTAAATATGATTTATAGTTTCTTTCAATGAAAATTATATCCATTCATGGATAAAAATGATAGGTTTTAGACGAGCAATGAAAAACAAGCTTTCATGAATGTTACAAACCTAGAAGGTTACAAATTTTAACCTTGAGTGAAAAATAATAGAGATTTTATGAAGGTTCATACATAAAAATTATATTAGATAACCTTTTTAAAACATTTACCAAGTGTATCAACATCCTTAGTGGTTGTTCTGGGTAGGAAAAAGCAACAAACCTTCCAAACATGAAGTTTTTCATAAGATTGTAGGTTGTTATGAGGCATTATTGAAGGTTAAAAAATTGTATGGTGGTTATAAATCACAACTTAGGGTTAAATTAAGTCCATTAAGTAATTTATAAACCTTCATAGTCTTTCAAGGAGGAAAAATATTCTCTCAAACCCAAAAATAAGGTAAAACTGACCTCAAATCTCCTTCACAACACCTATATGCTATTTTATAGGAGGTGTCATCTTCACTGAGAATTTACATGGGCTTATACAACCATTGGAGAGGGAGGAGGATGTAATAGAGGGTAATTTGAAGGTTTTTAGAGTTAATTTATTAGTTAGATATTCATTTTTAAATTCAAATTAGACTTTAGAAACATTTGAGTTATTATGAGCCACTTCAAGTTCCTTTCAAAATGATGAATTATTAACCATGAAATGAATAAAAATGTGTAGATAAGCCTTAATAAAAAGTGTTATACCTAGTCTTAAAATGAACATGAACATAATAGACTTCACTAAATCTTATCAGATTGACCTTACATTATATTTAAAGTATTTACTTACGTAGTTTTACTTTAATTTATCTTCATTTTGATTGTGATGGGCATTTGACATTTCCAAATGTCTAACTTAACTTATCACATGACTTCAAAGGATGTCAAAGTTACATTATTGGGTTGATATGCTTCAAAAGATGTCAAATTTAATACTACGACCTAAAAAGGATAGATGTCCACCTCACCAACCTTCATAATGCCTCAATGATCCATCACTCTATGCATGACACTTAGAATGAATCTATGAAGCCTGTGAGCCACTTGGTGCCATCTTGGGAGCTCATGAAGGAGTTTGCCATTATAAATTCAAATACATAGGATATGTGTCAATATCCTAGCCCATATGAGTAAGCCCATTCAAGTTACCATACACCATACTACAATCCTAAAGGCTTATGAGATGTCACCACATGTCTCTACTGCATCTATCCTAACTTGAGTAACCTTTTTAAGTGATGCATGTTTCCTTTAGGCTCATTTTATATTGATGCATGTCAACACTATATCGTATCTAATCCAAATCTTATGAAGGCTTGATAAATGAACACATAGATGTACTTGAGCCATCCAATCAAGGCTTGATGGTATCTAACTATCTAAGCCCTTTTCAAGAATGATAAGTGGTATAATAATAAAGATAACCTTTTGAGAATTAAATGTGTCCCCATGAAACCCACATAATGAATATACTTATCATTCCCATGGTTTTTATATCTAAAGAACCACTTGATCACCTTTGAAGGCCCACCAAAGTTATGTGTGTCCACACTAGACCTATGAGATGATGCCACATATCATTCCCATGAAGATTCATCCTTAGATCCACTAAATCATCTCCAAGATTGACACATGGCTCCACCTAAACCATACGTTCAAAAAAAAATTACTAAAAACTACCTAGATACTTTCTAAAGGTGACACCTATCTAGGCAAGATCATGATTTCCTATGAGAGGACCACTTATCTAAGTAAAAACTTGATTGTTTACAAAAGTGACAAATGGCACTCCCATAACTAAATAAATTAGAGGACCCCAACCTAAAACTCACCATGAATCAAAATATGCCACATGGAAAGGTACAAATGACTCACCACATTAAGCTATATTCAAAGAGTTTGAGAGCAATCATAAAAATGCCACATGTCTAGATTTGAGATGACTAAGTAGTTTAGTCACATTTAAGCCCCTAGATCACCTAGATAGATCCAAGGTGGAATGTCACATGTCATAAGGTGGCATATTTTATATTTGAATCTAAAATTGATGGTGAATCAAAGGCAAATAAATGATAAATTTGAATGCAAAGGTGAAGAACTCACCATTAATATGGCATAAACCATAATCACCATCTAACCTTACATTAATCAAGGAAGTATTCAAAATTATACTCAAATTGATCATTGTTACCTATACTTTTATTCAAATACCTAAGTATTTGTTCTCTATGCTTTTTATGTTCTCAAGGTTTGATCAAGCCTGAGCTCTTCCTAGATTGCACCAAGACACATTATTAGAGCTTTAGAGTTACAGAGAAGTATAAGAAGATGCTATTTGCTACCTAAAAACACTATATAAATGGAGTAAGTAGAACCTTCCACTTCTAGTAAGGGTATTCCATTCAAAAATGATGATTTCTTATTTCAATATGGAAATTCAATCATTTTTAAAGATATAGAGTTACTCCATGAAGCTATAAACATAGGGGACAAGCATTATAGTAGTGTATATTAAAATTTTGAGGAAGCCATGTATATTGATTATTCGTAGACCATGCCCCACATCATTCATATTGCCTCTGACATCCTAGTAATCTAAGAGGCTAATCTCCATAAATCTATATCAAAACCTAGAGGTCATACTATGTGTTGACCTAGTATAGGACATCTTCAGGATGTCAAAATGTGAATATGGATTTCTTAAATACCTAAACCAAGGGATCATAATTGCTTTCATTATCGGGCCTACTTTCAAAAAATACTATGACCTACCACTACCACAAGTGGAACATAACCTGAGCATAATTGAAAACTAGTATAAAGTGCACACTCTAGATAAAGTACTGGCCTCATGGGTAACTGTAAAAAAGGGGATTATCTACATGAATGACTAGGGGGGCCTACCTATCTAGTAATTTAGTAAGCCCATAGTCATCCAAGTAGGAGGGTTAATGGTAGCTCCCCTTAAGATACCAAGGTATGTGCCAATGAAGTTGGTATAAGAGGATATAACATACCAAATGCTCCATGGAATTGATGATCTCTTCAAGAGGAAGAATAAGACACCCTCCCACAAGGCTACATATCAATTGGGGAGAGTCAAGGTAAATCAATGCCAAGGAATAATAGTGGTAGCAAGGCATAGGGACTTATATCTATTTCCTAAAGATGACTATAAAATGTGGGATCCAAACCAAGTCATTGCCAAATACCTCACCAATTTCAAAATATATGTGGCTTTAGAATACAAGCATAAAGATGAGGGACATGATTGGATATACCTCAATTAAATTAATGATGAGGTAGTCTTTATAAATGCTACAAATAAGAATATACCACTTGAACTAAGGATCAATCGAGAAAGAAAGAAAGAAGACATAGCAAAGCATCATCTCCCACTAACTCATGGGAACATGTTCAATATTTATTATGAGAAGGAAGAAGATGATAATGCTCCTCTTATCATAAATAGACCCTGCAAGCCCCCACTTTAAGTTACTCCAAGTGGGAAAGACATGCCTTTGAGTTCTAAGCAATGAGATTCAAGTAGCTAGCCTGGCCCCTCACAAGAACCTAAAACAACCACTATTCTATTAAGGAAATTACCATAGAAAACTTAGGATTTCCACTAAAAGGAATAAAAATTTCAATGAAAGGACTTCAAGCACTAGCTGGGAGAACTATTGAGAAAGTATACATAATGAATAAGTCTCCTAAAATTATGATGAGAGGAGTAATGTCTCCTTTATTATATTTCTAAATTTCTAATGTAAGTACTAAAACATTACCATCCTTCCCTATTAATAGAAAATTCATAACTACTCTTACTTATATTGCTACACACACTCCCATGTTCACATCCCCCACCACTACTTCCTTTGGGGGTACCATTACCTAATTCATATCCCATGCCACTACCAACATTCCACCTCCACCAAGCTCCAAAATTACTATTTTTATCCAAGATATGGGTTTTACCCCTTCTTAAGCTACCAATACTACTGCATCACTCGCCCTTGACTCCATTGCATCCACTAAACCATTTAAACCCATTTCAAAATCATTCACCTAATAGAGGCCACTTCACCCAACCACAACAACCAAAATGATTATGCCCTCAATAGTGCCCACATTTATTCTCAATGTGGGCCCTATTAACTCATTATATAATCCATTGGGGTAATTGGACCTAACTAATTTGTATATCCTAGCTATGGTCTTAACTTCTTCCACTTCCTAAGTACTCCCACTGAAACCACCTCCCATTCATTGAAAAACTACATCCACCCCAAATTTTGTGAAAAACATGATGCAAATAATAAGACAAGGGAGGCCTTAGGCAAACCAAGCTATAATCCAAATTTGGATGAAGTTTGACCCCACCACTAGCACCATGAAGAGGGTAATTCAGAGACAAGTGGAACAACCATAGTTAAGCTTGACTATGATATATGAAAGTGAATAACCACTCTTCACCTTAACTAGAAAGAGGAAAGCAGGCCCTGGAGAGGTGCAAGAGTATGTAGAGGATCATATATATGCCTTGAATAGGCAAAATCAACTATTGCCTAAATGAAGGGGATGTAACAAGAGTTAAAGAGGCTAAAAGAGAAAACATTACCCACTATGATAGAGGGTACTTTTATTTCAATAATAAATGTTGTGATGAATGTTTTCAACTTCTACAAAGTTATGAAGAAGAGACAAGGAGATGGGATTCAATAAGCCAAGGTCACCATGAATCTTGACTAAAGTCTTACACTCTATGATACCAAGTTAGTAAACTTGGCAAGAGTGACAAGAAGCAAAAAATTTCCTAACCTTTAAGTTTTACCTCTTGAAGACATTATTCATGTACAGACCATCCTTATGAATATAAGGATTTTTAATACATGGTTTGATCCGCTCAAGGATGCAAACACATCTTTTGATAAAATTAAATTCAAAATAGCCCACTTACTGAAGGATGACATGATCACTAGAGTGACCAACACTGATGGCTCCTTCATGGATGATCAAGAGCTTACAACATAGATGAAGGACTTCATCGATCAATTCCAATAAGATGTATCAAGTGCTAAGATAACTATAGAGGTGATAGACATTGTGACATTTTCCAATTAGAGGTTATATAAGGTAGAGGCAATAGAAGAAGCATGTAGGCTAATACTCACATAACAATGTAAGCTAGTCTAGGACATACTTGATTTGTTTAAGCCCATTATCCTAGACATTTCTCAAATAGATAAAGACTACCAGGCATGTGCTAAAGTATGGAATCAAGAAAATACTAAAAATAAGTAGAAGCAACAAAAACAACAACAACAACAAAATTCGCAACCACTTCTAGACCCTTAGGGATATTCTATTATGTTTTGAAATTTAAATATATAATATTCCATTATAATAAGGCATTTTAGGCCACTTGGTTGTATATTAGGCACCTTTTGTTGGCCCACTCAAATGTGTATTAGGAATTTTGAATTTATAAATAGGGGTGTCCCCCTCATTTTTTAATTTATAAATAGTTATTTGCAAGAATCAATACAAGAGAGCCAAAGAATTCATGATATTATTTGTAGTGCTTAATTATTTATTTTTGTGTTTCTATTCCTCAAGATTTTGATTTTTGATTATTTCCCTTATGCAAATTAATCTATAAATTACATTTTATACATTTATTATTTAGTTTGAGCTTAACATTAGGCTAACTAATTTGATAGTATATTCGCTCTATTTTCTCTCATTTTTAACTAGATGTCCTATGCAATTTATTGTCAATGAGTTATCTTTATGAAAAGTATGTTTTTAGATACATAAATTATCTTCCCTTGAATCTTCAACTAAATTTATTTAGCTTTGAGAATTATGATAGCACTAGTAGATGTTAGTTTCACATATTTATCTTATAATTTAGAAGAATTGGCATCTTCATTCATCTTAAGTACAATCTATTTTTTTCCCTACCCTACTCTCTATAGGATCCACCCATGAATCACTTTAGCTTAGATCATGCTATATATATATCCATCAATCATTTAAATTTTGGATAATAATTGGCAAATACTAAGATAATTCATAACGATTAGTTAGAAACTGTGTCACTACATAACATCTGTTGTCCCTATAATAGGGTTTGCTTATAAAATTTGAAGTGGTGATCACATCTCTACTATTTGTGTTATTCCAAGTAATAATTGTATAAAAAAATCAAGCCCCAAGTCATTCAAGGACTTTGAATTGAGTTTCTAATTTTGCCCTTATTCCTTAGTGACATAGGGAACAATAAAATTGCATCAACAAGAAGGGATATCTTTAGCACTAGAAGGAGGGCCTTATGCAACTATTTTCATGAACCTTTGTTGAGTTAGAGTGTGCTTCATTTTATACATACTTTATTGTTTCAAATTATGCATATATTATTAAATAAGACTAAGGATATTCATTATTTACATGAATCCTTGTATCCTTTGTATAGATATTTGCATTCTTTGAAAGATTTTATCAATATTAGTGATCATTTATGCAAATTTGGTAAAATAATCTAGATCTTTGCTCAAATCCATGTAAATATAGGTGAAACACCTCATTATTTATGCATATTAAAGGTTATTTTGATTATATTTGTAAATTTTGGCATAAATTTGTTAAATAATTTGGATATTTTTATAAAGATCAATCTCTAAGGCATTATTTGTGTTGGATCTGAACATTTGAGATTATATTGCTACAATTTGCTTGGGTTTAAGGGAACCTTTTCTTAGATTTGTGTTTGAAGTCATTTTAAATAAATCTTCCAACACTTTTAGATCATTAAATAAGGTATAAATACACTTTTATTTGTTGGTTTAACATTGATATTTGTAGGTTAACGTACAAGGCTAATAAAATTTGTGTAGGTATTAAGAAATTTGAGGTTTCATAGCTTATATCCTCAAAGATCAAGATATATTTTCTTGATCTAAGCTTTTATGTCAAAGATTCAATGATATTTAAAACACTTAGTGTTTTTGAGGTCTTATTTAGAGATTCTTGTGCTTTAGTACCCATCTTACATCCTAGAGTTGCCTAGGATTAGAACCAGGTCCCAATCTAAACCTAGGACCCCTTTAACATCCTTAAAGACCCATAAGAAGGTGATAGTAGACAAAGTTATATGTAGAAAGTCCAAGACCAAGACAAAATCCCCATCTAACAAAAATTTAAAACCCCTCATGCCAAATCCAATCATGGTGTGGTTAGCTAGCTCATCCATCAATATCCCTGGACCCGTGCATGATCTACCTAGGAATCTAGATAAGTACTTGCCTCTCTTTACCCCCACTGGGAGAGTGACTATTGAATAACATGTGAAGTCATTAAAGTCATCTTCAAGGTTTCTTAACATGATTCATGAGGACATGTCCTATCACATTTTTCCCTTCACCTTTAGGGATGTAGCTTATTATTGGTTCCTTAACTTATTGAAAGATTCCATCATGAGATGGGGTCAATTTAATGATACCTTTATTTCATAATTTGGAAGGGTAGTTAGTATGGGAGTTGTATACCAATAGTTTTCCACCCTCAAAAGGGACCCAAAAAAGTTAATAAATTATTTCAATACTAGGTTCCAAAAGATGTACACCCTGACATCCCCACCTATAATCCTATAGATGATTTAGCCTTAGAAATATATAAGAATTATCTGGACCCAATGACAACCATCTTCTTGAGGAGATTCATGGGTGTTGGCTAGATATTCTATAGGCTATCAAAAGTACCTAGGTAGTCATGGGATTAAATCCCCTTCATTTAATGGTGAAGTTCCTATATGCTTATGTCTACTTCAAATTATTCACAACTCTCAGTTATTCATAGATTATACAAATTATGCACAATTTATATTATTTTTGGGGTATTACTTTAATCATAGATTTCATGAACCATAATAAGGTGATTTTGCAGTAAGTAAGCAATTATTTCAAAGAATGTGTTAAGAAATTTTGGGAAATCAAGAATGAAAGACTAGAACATGTAAGAAAAAAGAAGTCACGCTTCATAATAAGTAGTTTTACAGAGATTATTGAATCCATATAAGTAAAAAAACATTCAAGAGATGATAATCATTTAATAAAATGATTAAGAAAGATTGGAATTCACATTCAAATTTAAAGATAACCCAAAGTTTACCATTTTATTCTTCACAAATCCACCAAATGATCTCTCAAGATGCAAAGTTCCATATAAATCAATGTCCTTATTCACTTTGAACCAATTTCACACAAAATCAAAAATCTAAAATCTAAACACAAAGTTTTAAATTACTTAAAATCTCGTACTTCAGTTACAATTACTTTCCAAAAAAGTTACCATCCTAAGACACGTAGGCCTACGCTTATATTTATACAATTTTAGAAGTCAAAATCAAATAAGATACAACTCCTTAAATTTTGAAGTGTTACACTAAAAATTTGGAACCATTGAGAGGCATCCTCCTAGAATTTATCCTCTATGGCATGCAATGAATGATGACATTTAACACTTTTTTATTTTTCTATTTGGATGAAAAATAATATCTTTGCATGAAACACAAAGTTTTATTAAGTAATTTGCTTTTACAAAATGACTTCAAGTAATGACATTTAGCCAATTTACTTGAGTCTTACATTTTACAAAGTCATATATCTAGATAATAAACCTCACTAAATGACTTAACTTAATTACTTATAACAAAGTTACTTCAAAAATATCACTTGAATAAAATAAAATAAAATAGAAATAAGAAAGAATAAGTTGAGAATAAGAGTAATAATAATCATTCCACATCATGGACTTTAGATCTACACTTTTCTCTATATTTGATGTGTTAAGATATCATGGACTGAATTGCTACATCATCTATCTTGGAAACTAATTGCCTCTCTATCTCATACCTTAGCAATTCTCTCTCCAATTTTTTGTAGTATGCTTTTACCTTCTCAATCTTGGGTTTGAGCCTCTTAACATATTGTTGATTTTTATTAACTCCTTTATAAAAAAATTTGTGAAAGGAGTAGAAGATTTATAAATTTTTTTCTTGAAATATTGATGCAACTCTTAAAGTGTTCTTGAATAATCATTTGAACATATGAGGTAGAAGATATAGTCCTCAAAATCTATTTTCACATCTCGAGCTTCTTCTTCTAGAGTTTTTATTTCCTTGAGCATGGCTTAAAAAAAGCACATGTGAAAATATATAATAAGCTCTTCTTACCTTGCCTTCTATATAATTTTATTCATCAATAAAAACTTTCTCACTTGAATAACTTATCCCCTCTATGATTTCCTTTTGTAATCCAGATATTCCATTCTCATTTTAAATTTATTTCTCAATGCCTTCAGTTGTGCCAATTTATTTTTAATGTCATCTAATTTGCTTAGGACCTCAAGAAACCATTTTTTAGTAGTATTTAGCATCTTATCTATCCATTTATCAATGTATTTGGCCTTGTCCCTAGTTTATTCTACTTTAGTGATTAATTGATAACCAATTGAATCACCTAAAAGATTTGATTATTGCAAAGTAGACCTTGCTACTTTGGCTATTATTTCACACAACTTAGAATTTTGTTCTTTTAACTTAGCCTTAATATCCTTCTCCTCATCTAGATTCTTAAAAAGTTTGTTAATTAGAGTCTAAGTATCTTGATTTAAGCCTTCTATGGTAACTTATCCAAGGGATATTTTAGTGATTGTTAAGTCTTTCTAAGTGACTTCACTTTTATTCATGCCTATGGAGGAGTTGATACCTCTAAAAATTTCTATCTTGAAGGTTCAATTATTATCTTAAAATTTAATTTATAACTCTTAGGATTCTTTCCTTTTCTATAAAGACTCTTTAATATCTACAAATAAATCTCATCCAAATTTATCACTTCTCTAGTTTTAGGAACTATCTGCAATGCTAACTAGGATAAGAAGTCTAAACTTGGAGGAGTAGATGAATGTAAAACCATTTATTGTTTATTGTTTCTAATCACTAATTCTTTAGAGGGAGATTATTATTCACCTCATATATTTTTAGCAACATTGGGAACTATTTTTAATCCTTTTATTTCTTTTTATTTTTTAATCTCTTTCTCAAATTCTTTCCTAGATTTTTATTCTACCTCTTTTTTATTCTCTTTCTCCACTTTCTTCAATATCTTTGCCTCATGTTATTTTTCTACCTCCTTCTCAATTTCAACCATTACTTTTTATTTTCTTGTGGTTCCTCCTGATATGGGGTCACTTATTTGGTAGATACCTATTCTGGCTATTTTTGAATAGTGGATTGATCATCTGAAGGGGGTGGAGGTGGAGAAGTCGGTGGAGAAGATGGAGGAAGAGGAGGAAGAGAATTAGTCTTCTTCTAAATCATATTTTTGGGAAGCTTAATGCTATGATATTTTTGAGGTGGAATGAGTATTGATGGATCTATGGTAGGTGTAGTAGAAGTAGAAATGATGGGTGGAGAAGTATCTATGGAAGTGACCAAAGGGGGTGTGGTGATAGCTATCTGAGTTCATTATTTATCTTTCACTATATATTAAGTATTATTAACATTTCTCTTCAACTTCAATTTCTTCTACACTTGAATACTATCCCCTTGTACTATTTCCTTCCTCTTTTGGCTTATTTAGGTAGTTTCAGTCACTAATTGCTTCATGCAATACCCCTATTAATAATCCATGTGGAAGTCATGGAAAGTACCATAGAAATTCTATATTTAATAGTTTTAACTTCATCTTTTCCAAAAAAAATCTCCAAAAGTGGGGTGTTATCCCCTCATGCTGCATGGTAGGCATCATTGGTTACAATTGCATCATCTCCCATGTCCTTTAGATTTTTTGATAAATAAAAAGTAAAAATTTGTTCAATAGTCAACCTACTGTTATATCTTCTTCTTATATCAAAATCATCTCTACAATCAATCCAAAAATCTTCAAGTGTAGGAATATTCATATACTTGAAAAAAACTATATTTTGAGCTATGCCTCTACAATCAAAATTTATTCTAGATTCAAAATGGGTTTGATTGTATTTATGGTATATTTATGTTTGCATGTTCTTCACTTTATAAATTTTGGGGAAATTATAGTGACCAATAAAAATAGGAAAACTGACAGAGGGGCAGTGAACATTTGAATATAAGTCATGCAACTCAACTAAATACCTACATAACTCCATGAGAATCCATTTTTAGTAGGATATCTTTGCAATTTGGCTAGTGTTCTATTGTGACCAACATACCCCTATTTTTAAAAAATTGTGACCCTAGAGAAACTCTTAAAGTTTGAACATGAAAACTTAGCATGATAAGATCATTATAGAATTTTAAGATCATCCACTCTCTTAAAGGTAGGTTTACTTGGTTTTTTTTTCTTTAATTTATACTAGCATCACTAATAAATGGTCTTTATTACTATACTTATAGGTGCCATGTCATTTGTCCCTAATAATTTCATATTTTAAAACCCTTGGCCAAAGCCCTCAGTTTAAATTTCAATCTTGATAGGAACCAAATCGGTATGAATCTTTTGAAAGTTCATTTTTCTAAGTTTAATCATGTTTATTAACATAAATAAAACTTAGTCTAAATTCCTTGGTCCCATCTATTACTTTTACATTTAAAAATTCCTTGTATACCTAACCTTTGTTTTGTAGGGTCCTTTAAATGTTTCCTAAATTAACCTAAGATTTTAACCCTAAGGCCTTGATGTATTTTTTAAATACCAATGAGACCTTAGTCTTAAAATATTAGCCTAAGCTTTGGTTTTCTGAGTCCACTTTTATATTAAATCAGCCCCTCATTTATACCTTAGCCTAAGGTTTTTATTATAAGGCCTTGATGTATTTATTAATACAATCATGACCTTAGTCTTAACACCTTAACCTAAGTCTTTATCTCTATGAGCCTCACTTAACTACCTTACATCTTTTAGGATCCAATGGCCTTCCCTTTGTCAAAACCTTCCATCCAATGGAGTGAGTAAAGCCCCAACTTTGGCTTAAATAACACGTATCTTAGACGATCTAATGGTTCATGCTTCTTGTGGCCCTTTAATCAAAAGGTGTGATAAAAATTGATAGGATCTCACATATATCCCATCAGACCAATCACATTCAAGCCCTCATATCATGATCAATGCTTCTTTCTTGCTAACAAAAACTCAATCAGATGGTGTGAGGCATAGTTAAAAATTTAAAAGACTACAGAAGGCCCAAATTATCAACACATGACACCTTTGCATTTGATAGTCAAAGATAAATAGGTCTTACTTAACAAATATAGCCAATCATAATCAAGATCTTGAATCATTATTGATGATTGATGCTTCATCATGAATTTTGATCTGATAGAGTGAATTAAGTCCAATATTTTGGGAGGCTCTATGGACATGCCAAGTGGCATTCTCAAAATAGGTCATAATAATTTGATGAGCTTAAAATTGACATTCACACAATTATCATTTGATGTCTTCAAAGTCTTATTTGACATTCATATGACCATTAAATTTAATCCCATCAATTTAAAAACTTCACTAGCTTAAAATTGGTGTTTGCACGACCATCATTTGACATCTGCAAGGATGCATTTGACACTCATGAGAATGTCAAATTTAAGATAATGAATTATTATGTTTAGGGTCAAAATGCTCTCAAAAACCTTAATGGAAATCTTGAAAATGGCTTTACACTCTAAGGGAAGTGCTCAAAAAATGGTCAAACTCTAAAAGTCTTCAAATTGTAAAATGTGGAAGTAGTCTTATAATCTGAGTATGCAAAATAAACTTAGTCTAAGTCTATACTTTAAGGTCCCCATGACATTTTATTAAAATGTCATGAACCATAAATTATAAACTCATACTAAGTCTTATTTTGAAAAGAGAGTCCTTATAGCATAAAATTTAAACCAAATGCATCTAGATAAAGGTTTTAATGTGTTATGTCAATATAATAAAATCATGTGTGTTATTAAACCATTGTTTCATGTTGATCCTCTTGGGCATAAGCCTTGAAATAAATATTAAAGACAAATATTTACATTATGTTATTAAACATAGTATAAACATTGGTCTATAATATTTAGGCTTGGCCTCCTTGAATAAAAATAAAAAAAACTTAGGCATAAACCCCTTAGCCTAAGGTTTATTTCATACTTAATCAGTGAAAAAAACCTTAGCCTAAGGGACTCAAGCTTAAGTCATGGTATTAATAATGTGTTAACTTAATGTTCAAGCATCTCTATAGATCAATGACATGCACTTTGTCATTGGGTTTTGATTCAATGACACAAAGATGCTCAAAGACTTTTTCAATGAGGATCTGAGAGCCCATGAACTCAATGCATGGTGAAAGTGCATTCGAAGCTGAGCTAATAAGATGATCTGATGGTTCTTGCTTTATCATTAGATTTCAATCCAACAATATGAATGCATTCATGACTTTTCAAAGGCCCATGATATCACTGCATGGCCAATGCTCATTCAACAAATGACTAACATAATATTCAAAGAATGGGGAAGGCACCCAAAGATGCCAAGTATCACTACCATGTGGTTTGTAATAAAAGGAGATAATCACATGCAAGGGCCTAGATTAAAATCAATATCTAAAACTAATCCTATATTTTTATCCAATGGAGTGAAATGAAAGAGGTATTTTTAAATGCCAACAACTAGTTCTCAAAAGGCATTTATGAAAAATGTCATAAAAGACCTAGATCGATGCCATATAGGTGTCACACAATTATAAAAGGATAAAACACAAGATCTTGTGGGCTCAAAAATGTAAGGGTATAAAGGTAAAGGTCCAAATAAAATCCAAGGCATGTACAAGCCAAAGCCTATATATATTCTGTCATTAAAGATCCAAACCCTAAACCCTATATAAAGTGACTCAATTGTATTCATTTGGTAACCATTTGATCAAAGGAGATCTAAAATTGTGTTTTTGAGCACAAGAGAGATTTCATAGAGACCATTTTCTACAAATATAAAAAATTCATAGGAAGAAAGATAATGGTATCTCATAGATAGTAATTGAAGGAGGAAACTAAGATATACCTATCAATGGATAATAAAGATTAGATCTTTAGAGATACTGAATTGGATACTATAGCCTTAAATTATCCAAGCATGAGGAAATGATTTGAGCTCTTTTTAATTATTGAAGAGTTGAATCCAATCAAAAAATAAGAACAAATGATTTCTACAGTGAGCTAGAGATATTATGACTTAGTCATTATTTAGATGGTAGGATTCCACCATGTTATGGCAAGATCTTGAGGTACTGCATTGCACCAATATCCTTTCCCTTATTTTTTTTGATTATAAAATTGATAATGAGTGGATCATAAGGTAAATAAACTCAAAAAATCATATTATATGTTTCTCTCATAGCATTTAAGGGGTAGCACAAGCTTCCTGATCCCTATGTAGATTTATCCAAAATCAAGGAGTGGAACTCCAAGCATGACCTAGAGTCTATCTTAAGACTTTGGTTACATCAAGGACCCCATACCTTTAGAGAATTATAGGGAAATATCCCTATAATCTAATTTAGTGAGGCCATTAGGGTAATAATGACCCTATTAAACCAATCCTTTCATGCCCCTTCAATAACCTATATGAGTAAAATATAGATCCCATACATACACTTCATGGTGGAAGAGAAACTCAACCTTTCAATCAAATATTTAATTAGTGTCTTCCTCATCAAGAAATTTAATGCCATAAAAATGAAGACATCTAAGCAATTATGCATGATGTCATACCTACTAGATGCCTTCCTAGGCTCTATTACTTTCTCAAGGATTAGGAAATGGTCCCAAGATATAAAATCCACTATTTCACACCATTAATCCAAATTGCATAGTTTCAAATATAAGAAGCACATGTAGTTCATTTGTGACTTTGTTTATCTATCCATAGTTGAGGCCATTATAGGTGTTTTTATGCCTAAGTTCCACCCCTAACCAATAAGTATAATGAATTTATGGGTGATAGCTGGTACTACTCTCACTACTTAGTCACTAAGATTGAGGGGATTGTGTCCCAGCCTTTTAGGTTGCCAATATATGTTCCTAGAAAGCTAGCTGAGCAAGAAATTACTTCCTAGTTCCTACATATAATTTATAGCACTTGTAAATAAAATAATAAAGGTCTTCTCCAACCCTTCCCTTTGATCATTGGAAATACCATAATTTAAGACTGAAAATACATTGAGACCAATGCCAAACATTGGGATTCATTTAGTTTTCTATTGGATGAACTTAAGATGTGGGATAATATATGTATAGTGGCTAACCACTTGAAGGATAAAAATATCCTAAAGCTTGAGTATGTACATCAACTTGGTATTCATGACACCATCTACATCAAGGCTAAGAAATATGAAGAAGTGTTCATTAGGATCCAAGGCCACAACATCAATCTTGAAAATAGGTTAATCAAGGATGATAAACCATTTAAGAAAAGATGGTAAATGCATCCTTTGTAATATCACTTACTTTCAAGACCATATAAGACACCCCAAGTGTAATAATGACAACCTCAATAATAATTTTTGAAAGGATAGGATGAACAAAGCAAAGGCAAGGAGAAAGTAGGAGAAGTTAGATTGGAGGAGAGACCTGGAAAAGGTCCCTCAACTTCAACACTACCCCAAAGGCCACCTTCCCCAATCTATTTTATAGACATGATTGACTTTAATATAGAAGAAAAACTTGAGGGTGACCTTAAGGAACTTGTAAAGGCCTATAACTTAGATAAGGAAAAGGAACTTGAGGAAGATAAAGGAAAAGAGTTGGTCCTTATGGAAGCCATAAAGAAGAGGAAAATAGAGTTAGTATTGGTTCTTGTGGGATCAAGGAAAAGACCAAGGTTGATCATCCCTCACCCCATAAGTGAGGTAAAAATTTTTAGTAATAAATTCCTTATTCATGGACCAATCATTCTTGACTAGTTCATTTATGGGAAACTACAAAATATCCCCTCTCTTTCACATTATGGTCTATGATAAGAGTTGTTGACATTAAGATTCAAGATTAAATAAAGCCATGGATAAGGGCTATGGTGAAAGAGTAGGAATAAATGAGAGTTATGGCCACTTAAAGACCAAAAATAAAGAATATGGATGATCTAGGAGCATCTAGTAGCTTAGGTGTGGAGGTCTTAGAACTTCCCCAATTCAAAAAGTTAGTCACTACTATCTAATTCAACCCTAAAATACTAGATTGGAAATAATAACAAGGATAGTTGTGGTTAGAATAGAGGAATTCACCTTTCAAAAGGTGGAATTTTTATGGATTTAACCCTTATAGGATGTCAATATCTTGGTGAAGCTACAATTCATGAGGAGGATGTAGAAAACTTGATTGAGTTCCAATCAGTGCAGGGCAAAGCTGGAGTCTAGGGCATGAAGCAAATAATCTTAAAGTTAGAAAAGGAAAAGGAAAACTTGAAGACATAGGAAATTCTATCAGTACCTAAGGTAATGACCAAAATTATTGATGAGTCATTTTATAACATGTTTGAATCACTTAAAATAATGAAGCTATGATAGAATGCATTAGAAGGGTAATGTACATTGGCCAAGAACCTGGACACCCAATGACAAGCCTTAGAGGACAAAATTACCCAAATTATCAAAATTCAAGCAAGGAAATATATCTTAGGCTTCAAAACCATTAGCATGGGACACTTGAAGACAATTTTAGGAATTATTATTGAAAAGGTTCAAAGTTTTAGTGCTTGGCAAAATGATGTGGAGAGACTCTTGGAAGATGATAAGGAGATAATTGTCAAAATTGAACAACTTCTTAGGACTATGCTCATAGATCCTGTACAACCCACTATCCTTGGAATCATAATTGATGAAGAATTTAAACATAGGGATACTTTGGTAACCCAATAAATCTAAGGAAAAGACCAAAGGGAAAATATGAGGCTAATAATAGTAAAATCCTAAATGAGATATTCAATGCAAGGAAAAGGATAAATGAAGTTAGGAGCATCAAATAAGCCATGGATAAGAATGGCAGGGAGCTTGATGACTTATAAAATCAAGAGGAGTGTTTCATGAATCCTATTGTGGATCTAGAACTAGTTGATGAGAAACATTCTAAAGCCATGAGCATCTTCCAAAAATGACAATTAGAGTCCCGACCAACAAATTAAGTAGTATTCTATTTTGTAGAGTTTTGTAACTTTTGAAATAGAATATTTCATTGTAAAGGCATATGCTAGTTTTTTAGCATATTTTCCTCTAGGTCAGTATGATTGTCAAAAGTACGTGTATTTTATAAATTTTAAGGACATGTATCCTTATCTTTGTACACCTATATTTTGTAAATAATTGGTATACTACCTGATCTTTCTATAAAGGCATATATTACCAATTGTAAAAGGGGAAGATTTTTTAGAAACTTTTGTACAATTTAATTAATTAATATAATCAAGGAACTCTATAAGGATTGTCCATATTTTATATGTCAATTTCTAATATAGATTTTCTCTCAATTATTGGTAGATGTCTTGAATTTGGATGGTGTCTTTGAATTTTGAGTTGCATTTTCTAATCACAGGGTTTCTAATATGTGGGTATGTTAGATTAGTTGGAGGATCTTAGGTTTTGCTTCATTTCACTTTTCTCTCTATTCAGATGTGCTAATGCTATTTGATTATGGTAGTAAATCCTTAAAGTAAACCTGGTTCTTACTTGTGATTCTTTACATTATCCTTTGAAACTTGCCTAGTATATAGTGAAATTTGAGATTAGGCTATGTTGCATTATATATTGGTTGAATGTATACTCAGTTACAATTGATGCTTTCTCATAATGTTTGAGACTAAAATTGGAAATCACTCATTTCTTTTCTGCTTTACTCTTCTCTTTGCTCTTTTTTACACTAAGATCACTGTAGTTTTAGCTTTATTATAGATATCCACCTAGATTAATATTTAGCTTGAATTTGGAATGTAATTCACTAATTATTAACATAGATTATCTACAATTCATAAATAATGGACCAAGGTGGCTCCCAACCACCAAATCATATAAATATTTTGGAATAGTTTATCTTTCTCTGTTGTTATTTCACCATAGGTAACTAGATTGTCAAAACCTGCAACTCATGCTCTAAATTTTTTGAATTTTAAAATGAGAAGGGTTATTTAAACATTAAGAGCACATGTGGTTCATTTAGAGGTATCAACATGAGAAGCTCCCACTAGCGCTCGGAGGTCCTAAATTCTTCAAATCATTGTTAACCTTAGTCTATTTCATCTAAAGATCAGTATATCTTTATATTTTTGAGTGAATTCTTTGCTTAGAAGTATAAATATCATTAATCTTCATTGTTTATAGTACATATTTTTTCTTATTTTGAAGTTCTTTGGGCATTGATACTTGATTCTAGTAAATTTAGCTTTAACTTTGAAAATCCATAGTATCTAAGGTTAGAATGGCTTGTTTTGATCAAAGTTGGGCATTCTTTCATAGATATAAGTTCCTTTAGGCTTATAATTATATATATAGACCATATTTATGTAGTTGGATGCATCTTTAAGCCAATTCAATCAAAGATCAGCATCCTTTATAATTTTCTATACCATCTTTGATAAATAAGCTCAATGTGTAGGTCTAACTCTTGTATTTATAAAACTTAACTTGATACATTATATTTTAGGTAGGATATTCAAATTTAAATCTATAATTGCCTAGGATTATAACAAGATCACACTTAGAGACCAGGGAGTGTTTTCTCGAGCTTGAGATATATATAAAATCTAGACATGACAAAGGTAGACATAGAAGATATAGATATTTACCAACTTCATCTCTTTAAGGTATTTATGCCTTCAATATTCATCCAAATATGGCTTAGTTGGGAGAATCCTCAATCAATGTACCAAGTTTAGTACATGACCTCCCACGTAACCTTGAGAAGTGCTTACCTACATTTAGTCTAACGGGTATAGTAACTACTAAAAATCATATAAAATATTTTAAAAACCTCTTAAGGTTACTGAATGTTGTGCATGAGGATGTAGTTTATAGGTTAATCCCATTCACATTTAAGGATGTTGATTATAAATGGTTTTTGAACTTGCCTAATAATTATGTCATAATCTAGGATGATTTCAATAATGCATTTATAGATCAATTTGGTAAGATTGTTAGTCCTTGTGTTATCTACCATCAGTTCACCACCATTATAAGAGATTAAAGTGAACCTATTAGGTCCTTCATGCTATATTTCAAAATATTTTTAGTAGGACCATAGACCCTTATAAGCTTGATGATGTCTTAGCTCTATAAATTTACAAAGATGTAGTAGATCCTGTGACCTCTATATTTTTGAAGAGATCCATGCTAGCCATAACTTCATTAGCTAGAGCCTATGAAGAAGCAATAAACATCAATGATCAGATGTATCCCCAAGGTAAAATGGCATATTCTATGACAAACATTAAGCCATAAATCCCTATGATGAACTTGTTACCAAATAATAACCAGAATACCCTAGTATTAAATTAGCTCCCAAACCTAATTCAATTTCCATTAAGTCATGTAGCTCCTAATAAAAATCTAGGATTCTTAAATCATCCTAATAATGGATTCAATCCAAATGATCAAAGGACTTTGGTACCATTTGCTAATAATAACTAGGTATATAATTTTAAAACTCCTAAAAATGAGAATGAATCTATCTTTAAAATGGTCCAAAAGTTGAGCACTAATTTTATTCAGTTGTAAAAACAAGTTGGAAACACTACTAAAAGTTTAGGTAAGAACTTCTCATTTCATAGGTATAATAGTTCAAATAATAAATTTTATAATGATAGTTTTCATAATAATAGAAATAATGAGCCATCTTCTGAAAAGATGACCATGGAAATTAACCTCACTGATATTGCATTACCTGATTATTACAGGGTAAATTACCAAGCATGGGTATATTGATTGTATAGAATTTTATAAATCCTTTAAGGATTTTCAAGAGGATTTGGATAAATTTGAAGTGTTCCTTAACAAGGATAGTGGTGAAATTACCTCTAGGCCTAAGTCATCTGACCAAGCCTTCCTGGTGGATACCTTTGATTTCCCCCTTTAAGAGGAAAATGAACCTGATGAGGTCCTTGAGGAGATCCAAGCCTTTCAATAGTTCTTAAAGAAAACATATCCCTTAAGGAATAGGGATCAAATTTAGTCTTTTACTACCTTAACAACTCCAAATAATTTTGGCACTCCTTCAGACATTTCTTCAAGTAGTAATCCTGAGCCACTTAAAGGGAGTACTTCTAAACCCAACATTGAGATTCCTAATTCTTTTAAGACTAGTTATAACATAGTTAAGTACATGAAAAAGATAAAGGATAATATTAATTTTCATGAACTCATATAGATTACAAATTAGAGGTACATTTTACTATAATCTTTGTCAAATAAGTCCAACAATCCACCACAAATTAATCATGCCAATGTGACTGTGCACAAGGCCAAGGCTGAATCTCCTCCTTTCTTGGTCACTATAAGGATATTTGGTAAAAATTTACATAATTACTTATTATATTTAGGATCATCCACCAATATCATTCCTACAGGTATATGAAAAAAACTTGGCCTAACTCCCATTAAGTCTGATAAGTTTGTCACCCAACAAGACAAATCTAGAGTTAGGGTAATTGGAGAACTTTTAAATGTTCACATGTAACTAGCTTTTGACCCTAGGGTGAAGTAATTTATTGATATTAAAGTTTTTGATATACTTTATTTTTATGGAATCTTATTGAGTAAGTAATGGACTAAGGATTTGAATGGTTACATGTCTACAAATTGCTCACATCTATGGTTACCTTCGAAGGGAGCTCCTAATCAAATCAAGGTTGAGAGAGAATAGAGGATGAAACATATGATAACTTAGTAAAATGATATGAATGAGAGGTTCAACATAATATACTTATATTTAGGGGTTTTTACACTAGATATTAATAAGGTATGTGATCCCAAGAATGTTTAGGTTGTTCCTGGACTATGTAAATTGCATTTTGATGGTGCTAGATGTAATGCTAGATCATGTGTTGGTATTATTTTAACTAACCCTACTAATATAAATTACCGTGATTCTTATAGGCTCTAATTCCCTTGTATTAATATTCTTATTTGGTATGAAGCCCTTATCCTAGGCTTATAATTTGATATAAATAATAAGGTTAAAGAACTATTAGTTTATGGGGATTTAAAACTAGTGGTCAACTAGGTAAAAAGCAAATACCAATGTAAGCTCTCATACCTAAAAAGGTATAATTTCAAGGTTTGGGATTTGATTGAGTTCTTTGATGCCTTTGGAATCATTTTCATCCCAATGGGAGAAAACCAAGATGTCGATGGGTTATCATCTATTGCATCCAAACTCATGCCCAACCAAGATTCCCCTAATTTTAGCATTGAGTTGATCCCTTATCCTTCAGTGTTTACTAATGTTAACCATTTCAAAGTATTTAATGATGATCAATAGATATTTGATTTCATGACTAATTTTTAAAAATTTGATACTCATATCATTGATAAGACTAATGAAATTACATCTAAAGAGGAAAAATTTTGTGGTGTCATTCAGTTGAATGATAACAAGATCCCCAAAGGGATGATTGCTTTAGAGAAACTATTTGATCAAGACAAATTGGCTAAAGTTTCCAAGGTTCCCAAGGTAAGTGGGAAAGATTACAATTCTAATGATCTAGGCCTCCAAGATCAACCCCAACTGGTAAATGTTGGAAAATCCTAAAAAAACATTGAAAATAAGAAAGCCAAAGATCTCCTTCCCCAATATAGGGATGTCATAGCTTGGTCCTATGATGAATTAAATATATTTGATCCAAGGTTCATCACCTATAATATACCCCTTAAGGAGAGTTTAAAATAATTCAGGTAGAAATAGAGGCATGTAAACCCTATCTTAGAACCCATGATCTTCAAAGAGGTTAAAAGATTACTAGATGCTAGAATAGTCTTCCCCATCAGGCATTCCACCTAGGTGGCTAATTTGGTGCCAGTCAAGAAGAAGAATGGTGAGATTAGACTTTGTATTAACTTTAAAAACTTAAACAAAACATCAAAAAAGGAAAACTATCCCCCTATTTCCCTAGACCAAGTAATTAAAGTTACTTTAGGTTCAGTTATGATGTCTTTTACTAATGGATTTTGAATTTAAAACTAGGTTTTGATCAATAGAGAGGACATAATGAAGACAACTTTCACCACCAAGTGGGGGACCTTTGCTTATAATAGAATACACTTTCGGCTAATCAATTCAGGAGCTACCATCCAAATATCTATGGACCATGCCTTCCAAGGCCTAATAGGTAATTGCACCATTTATTATATGGATGATCTAATAGTTTTTTCTAAAAATAGGGAAGATCACTTCATATATTTGTAGCAAGTTTTTGAAAGATGCAGAAGGTATGGCATCTCCTTGAACCCTAATAAAATTATCTTTTATGTTACTAAAGGAAAATTATTGGGTCATATTATAACCAAAGATGGGATCTCTATAGATCCTAAAAGAGTAGAGGCCATATCTAGAATAGACCCTCTAAAGAGTAAGAAAGAACTAAATCCATTCTTTGGTAAGATAAATTTTGTAAGAAAAATTATTTTTGGTTTTGTATAGATTGTTTAGCCACTGAATGACATTCTAAATAAGGATGCTAAGGTCACATGGAATGAATATTATATAAAGGCATTCAATGATATCAAGAAGGTCATTAGCCAGGCTCCATTCCTCATAATTCCTAACTTCTCAAGGGGCTTCTACCTCTATTCCTTTATATCTAACCACACTATGGTTGTAGTGTTAACTCAAAAAATTGAAGGGTGTGACCACCTAATTTCTTTTATAATCACTAATTTTAAGAATAGTGAGTTAAATTATTCATTGATTGATAAGCAGGCATATGCATTAGTTATGGCAGTTAAGAAATTTAGACATTACATCCTTAGAAATAAGCTACATGATATATTACCTGACCCAACCACCAAACTTATGTTAAGTTAGAGTGAATTAGGAGAATGTAGAGGTAAATGGATGTTAATTTTATAGGATTATGACTTGTAAATGAAAATATAAAAATTGGTAAGATGCCAAGGTCTGATCCAAATGATTATTAATACTAACCCTAAGATAAGTATTATGTAAATGGATCAAGAAAACTTTCAAGCTAGTGAGTAGTATGATTCAATGATATATTGATAATTAATTATACTTGTCCTATAGGTTTATCCAAGGAGAAAAAGAAGGCCCTAAGATTGAAGGCAACCCACTACTTTATCAACAATGGGATATTGTAAAAAATAAATTTCAAAGGAATTTATTTGAGATATGTCTCCCAAGAATAAGCCACCCAAATCATGAGCACCTTTAATGAAAAACTAGGTAGTGGACATTCATCTGGGAGGAGCACAGCTCACAAAATTCTTAGGGATTTCTATTATTGGCTAACTATCTTTAAATATGCTCAAAAACATGTGAGGGAATGTCACTCATGTCATATTTTTAGCACCAAGGAGCTGAAGGTAGTAATGCCACTATAACCAGTCATGATTGATAAACCCTTTGCTCAATGGGGTTTAGACTTTATTGGGGTAATCAACCCCAACTCATCTAAAGGTCATAAGTATGTTATTACTACCATGTATTATTTTATAAGGTGGACTAAAGCTATAGCTACTAAACAATATAGGACTAAATAAGTTATCAACTTTTTGGAAGAAAACATCTGTACTATGTTTGGAACCCTAGTCTCTCTAATGTGTGATAATTGGTATGCATAACTCTCAAGTTTTCATCCAACCATTATCCCAAAAGGAATGGAGTTTTTAAACCTAAAAATAAGAACCTAATGAAGGCAGTCAAAAAAATTTCTATAAATAAACCTAGGACTTGGCATAAGCTCCTTAAGTTTGTACTATGGGTTGATAAGATAAGAATCAAACAAGCCTTAGGAGCTTCACCATGTCTATTGGTGTATGATAAATAAATCATCTTTCCTATTATTCTCAAATTTCCTACATATATATTTATGCAATAATATATGGAAGAAAGCCAAGAGTTTGTCAACTCTAGATTGTTAGACATCATTCAGATAGAAGATGCAAGGGAAAAAGCCTTTGTTGATTTTAGAAAGTATCAAACCAAAATCAAGAGATGGTTTGATAAAATGTCCAATATCAATTTGTTTAGATATGGAGACCTAGTTCTCCTTGAGACAAAGCATCTGACCCTAAGGGGAAACATGGTAAATTCACACCCTTATGGATTGGCCCATACCAAATTATAAAAACACTAGGGAACAACACCTTTAAGCTCAAAGATCTACAAGGAGTAGAGTTTACATTGCTCACCAATGGGAAATACCTCAACCACTACTTCTCTACTGTTCCTTTGGAGGTCTTCATGGATTAAATTATAAGATGGTTAGATTTAGAGTAGGTAGGTTAGCTAGTTTCCTTTCAGTTATTTCCTTCCTATCCCTTGTTTGTACATAAGCATGTATATATTTATTTATTTTTCCTTTGTTGTCTTTATTTCCTACTTTATGTTGTATTTTTTTCTTTCTTGTTACTTCATTCCTTGATTCCAATAAGTCCTCTTTGATAATCCTAAACTTAAAGTTATGAATTTTTCTTGAAAGTTCCCAAATTTTGGAAATGTAGGTGTGGAACCCCATGTATAAGATGACCATGGTTATGGAATGTAAAGCATAATGATATAACATGGAGAAAATAGTAAAGACCAATATAAATTCCAATCATTAGATGATAACATAACCATCATCCTAACCTCAAGATGGTTCTAAGAAGACTTGTAAATATAGGGTATAAAATCAAATTACCATGGTATACCCACATTAGTACTTAATCAACATCCTTGCCTAGAGTAAAGTTGTAGCCACAAGTGATTTTACAAAAAAAATCAAACACTTGACCAAATCCTAAGACCTGGATACCTTGGTTCCCAACCTTGTTGAGAGCATAAAGATCTAAGAATATACAAAAATAAGGGTACAATGAAAAATCAAAATCTTTTAGTCATAGGTGATTCTAGTAATTTCCACTAGGGCTATCGATGCCTAGATGGTAGTGGATTAAAGTTGTGAGTGGATCTAAAGGCATCTCTATCGAGATTATAAATGCTTCGATGGTAGAAAAGCAATGCCCAAGCCTTCTCTAAGCTAAAAACATGGTTCCTAATGAATACCCATACATGCTACAAGTTAAGTATTAGTGATTGAGGACCCAAAACTTGGAATTTGTTTCTTAAACTCCATGAAAATAATAAGTGGATTCAAAGCACACACACAGTATGATTATGTCCTAGTGTTTTACCCTAAGGATACAAATGCAAGGTTTTTTTCAACCATAATCTGGTCTAAGTGAGGGTTTTGATCAAATGAAGTGGATGACCTAACTATTTGTCTAAATCACAGTCTCTATATTCTACCATATTTCTATGTTTCCCCCTTGAGACACCATTTACTTGGACTAAAATACTCCCATTTTTTGAAAATTAAGACCCTAGAGAAATCCTAATGTTTGAACATGAAAATTTAGCATGATAGGATCATTTATAGAATTTGAAAATCCTCCACTCTAATAAAGATAGGCTTACTAGGTTTTATTTTGACTTTAATTTGGACTAACATCACTAATAAATGGTATTTATTGCTCTAGTTGTAGGTTCCATGGCATTTGTCCCTAAGAATATCATATTTTAAAACCCCTAGCCAAAACCCTTAGTTTAAATATGAATCTTGGTGGGAACCAAACTCGCAAGAATCATTTAAAAGTTCATTTTGGACCTAAACATAAAATTCATGTTCTAAATTTATTCATGTTTATTAACATAACTAAAACTTAGTCTAAAGGCCTTTTCCTTGTATACCTAACCTTCA
Organism: Torreya grandis; assembly: GCA_037957365.1. NCBI lineage: Eukaryota > Viridiplantae > Streptophyta > Pinopsida > Cupressales > Taxaceae > Torreya > Torreya grandis. The sequence goes on along the minus strand of JARHVA010001287.1, from coordinate 3,359,828 downwards.
TTTTTAGGGTGTTTTAATGTTTCCTAACTTAACCTAAGATTTTAACCCCAAGGCCCTGACATATTTCTTAAATACCAATGGGACCTTAGTCTTAACATCTTAGCCTAATATCTAGTTTCTTGAGTCCACTTTTATATTAACTCATCCTTTTATTTATACCTTAGCCTAAAGTTTTAATTTTAAGGCCCTGATTTATTTATTCATACAATCAAGACCTTAGCCTTAATACCTTAACATAAGTCTTTATCTCTATGACCCTAACTTAACTACCTTGCATCTTATAGGATCCAATGTCCTTTACTTTATTTCATCCTTCAATATAATAGAATGAGAAAAGCCCAAAATTTGGCTTAAATAGTGTGCATCTTGGATGATCTAATGGTTCACACTTTCTATGGCCCTTTGATCAAATAGTGCAAGGAAAATCAATAGGATCCCACATATAACCCATTAGAAAAATCACATTCAAGCCCTCAAATCATGATCTATGCTTCTCACTTTCTCACAAAGACTCAATCAGATGGTGTGAGGCATAATTGAAAATTAAAAAGACTATAGAAGGCCCAAATGATCAGCATGTTTCACCCTTACATTTTATAATCAAAGACAAATAGGTCTCACCCAATAGAGACAACTAATCATAAGCAAGCTCCTAGATCATGATCGTTGACTGATGCTTCATCATGGATTTTGATCTGATGGAGTGAATTAAGTGAAAGATTCTATGGGTCCCCATAGATGTGCCAAGTGGCATTATCACATTGGATCATAATAATTTGATGAGATTAAAATTTACATTTGTATGATATTGATTTGACATCTATAAGGACATATTTGATGTCTACACAACCATTAACTTTAAGCCCATCAAATAAAAAAATTTAATATATTAAAATTGATGTTTGCACCACCATCATTTGACATTCATAAGGATGCATTTGACATCTATGAGATTTTCAAATTTAATCTAATGAATTATTATGCTCAGGGTCAAAATACACTCCAAAACCTTGATGAAAAGATCGAAAATGGCTTTACAAGCTAATGGAAGTGCTCAAAAAATGATCAAACACTAGAAGTCTTCAAATTGTAAAATGTGGAAGTGGTATTTTACTCTAAGTATGCAAAATAAACCTAGTCTAAGTCTATACTTTAAGGTCCTCATGATATTTTATTCAAACATCATGAACCTTAAATTATAGATTTATACTAAATCTTATTTTGAAAAGAGAGCCCTTACAACATAAAATTTAGACCAAATTCATATAGCCAAAGGTTTTAATGTGTTTTGTTCATATAATAAAATCATATGTTTTATTAGACCATTATATCATGTTGATCTTCTTGGGCATAAGCCTTGGCATAAATATTATAGACCAATATTTACATTATTTTATTAAACATGGTATAAACATTGGCTTAGAATATTTAGGTTATGGCCTTCCTACATATAAATAGGAAAAATTAGGCATAAAACCCTTTACCTAAGGTATATTTCATACTTAATAAGAAAAACAAACCTTAGCCTAAGGGACTTAAGCCTAAGTCATGGTATTAATAATATGCTAACTTAATGTTCAAGCATCTATGTTGATCAACGACACATGCTTTGTCACTGGGTTTTGATCCAATGGCACGAAGGCACCCAAAGACTTTTGCAACAAGGCTTTAAGATCCCATGAACTTGATGCATGGAAAAGTGCATTTGATGCCAAGCTAATAGGATGATATGATGGTTCATGCTTTGTCATTGAATTTCAATCTAATGATGTAAAGGCACTCATGACTTTTCAAGCTCACTGTATGGCCAATGCTCATTCAACAAAGGACTGACGTAATATTTGAATCATGGGTAAGGCACCCAAATATGTCAAGTGTCACTACCATAGGTTTTTCAATAAAAAGATCCAATCATAGGCAAGGGCCTAGATTAAAATCAATGGCTCGTGATAATCCTAGATTTTGATCTAATAGAGCGAAATGAAAGAGGAATTTTTAAATGCCAATTGCTATTTCTCAAAAGGTATTGATGAAAAATTCCATGAAAGACCTAGACTGATGCCACATAGGTGCCGTGTAAGAAGAAAAGGAAAAAATATGAGATATTATGGGCTCAAAATTGCAAAGGTATAAAGGCAAAGGTCCAAATCAAATCCAAAGATTTTACAAACCAAAGCTTAGATATATTCTGCCATTAAAGCTATAAACCTTAAACCCTACATAAAAGTGACTCAATTATATTCATTTAGTCAGCATTCGATCAAAAGAGAGATGAATTATGTTTTTGAATGAAAGAGAGATTTCACATAGACCATTTGCTACCAGTATAAATAATTCATAGTAATAGAGACAATGGTATCTTGTAGATAGTAAATGAAGGAGGAGACTAAACTATACTTATTAATGGATAATGAAGACTAGATCTTCAAAAATAACAAATTAGATACTACAACCTTAAATTCTCTAAGCATGAGGAACTAGTCTTATCTCTTTTTCATGATTGAAGAGTTGAATCCAATCACAAAATAAGAACAAAAAATTTCTATAGTCAGCCAAAGATATTATGACTTAGTCATTGTTCAGATGGAAGACATCCACCATGTTATGGTAAAGGTTGAGGTATTACATTGCATCGATATCCTTACCCCTATTTTTGTTAATTAAAAAATTGATAATGAGTGGATCATTAGGGAAGGAAACTTTAAAAAGGTAGCATGTGTTTCTCCCATAGCATTTATGGGGTATTACAATCTTCCCACTACCCATGTAGATTTATGTAAAATCAAAGAGTGGACCTCCAAACATGTCCTGGACTCTATCCTAAGACCTTGGTTACATCAAGGATCCCATGTTTTTAGAGACTTCAAGGGTAAGATCTATATCATCAAATTGAAGGATGGAATTAGGGTAATAATGGCCCTATTGAACTGATCCTTTGGTGCCCCTTCAACCACCTATGTGAATAAAATCTAGGTCCCATATGTGCAATTCATGGTGGAAGATAAACTTACCCCTCCAATTAGAGATTTAATCAGTGTCTTCCTCACCAAGAAATTTAATTCCATGAAAAGGAAGACATCTAAGCAATTTTACACTATGTCATACCTACTAGATGCCCTCTTAGCCTCTATTACTTTCCTAGGGATTAGGAATTGCTCCCCAAATAACAAAGCCACTATTTCACACCATTACTCCAAATTATATAATTTCAAATATAGGAACCACATGTAGCTCATTTATGACTGCATTTATCTAACCATAATTAAGGCCATCATAGGTTTTTCTATGCCTGGGGTCCACCCCCTAATCAAGAAGTATATTGGATTTATGGGTGACATATGGTACTACCCTGACTGCATAGTCATTAAGATTGAGGAGATTATGCCCCAGCCTTGAAAGTTGCTAGTATATGTTCCTAGCAAGCTGGCCAAGCAAGAAATTGCTTCCTAGTTCCTACATGGCATTGATGGCACTTGTAAATACAATAATAATTGTCTTCTCCATCCATTCCATTTGATAATTGGAAAGGCCACACTTTAAGACTATAAATAGATTGAGACCATGGCTAGACATTGAGATTCATTTGGTTTTCAACTAGAAGAACTTGAGATGTGAGATCCTAAGGGCATAATGGTCAGCCACTTTAAGGACAAAAAGCTCCCAAAGCATGAGTATGTACATCAACTTGGTGTTCATGACACCATCTACATCAAAGTGAAGAATTATGAAGAAGTGACAGCTAGGGTCCAAGGCCACAACATCAAGCTTGAACACATGTTAATCAAGGATGACAAGCCATATAGGGAAAGATGTCAAATGTATCATTTACAATATCACTTGATTCCAAGACCATTTAGGACACTTGAATTAGAATAACCATAACCTCAGGAATAAATTATGCAAGGACAAGATGAACAAGGCAAAGGCAAGGAAAAATTAGGATAAGTGAGATTAGAGGAGAGACCTAGAGAAGGGCCCTCAACTTTAACACTACCCTAAAGGACACCTTCCCTAATCAAATATATATACATTATTACTTTGAAGTTAGAATAAAAACTTGATGGTGCCCTTAAGGAAATTACAAAGGCCTATGACTCAAATAGGGAAAACGAGTGTGAGGAAGATAAAATAAAAGAGATAGTCCCTATGGCATCCACAAAGAAGAGGAAATCAAAGTTAGCATTAGTTCCTATGGGACCAAGGAAAAGACCAAGGCTGATCATCCCTCACCCCACAAGTGAGGTAAATTTGTTTAATGATGAATTCCCTATTCATGGATTAGTCATTCCTGACTAGTTTATTTATGGGAAACTACAAAATATCCCCTCTTTCCCATTTATGGGCTATGACAAGAGTTGTTGACATTGAGATTCAATATGACATAAAGCCATGGATAAGGGACATGGTGAAAGAGTAGGAAATAAGGAGAGTTGTGTCCTCTTAAGGACCATAAAGCAAGAATATGGATGACCTAAGAGTATCTAGTAACTTAGGTGTGGAGGCCCAAGAACCTCCCATATGAAAAAATCCTATCACTACCATCTAATTCAACCCTAAAATAATTGGATTGGAAATAATAACAAGGACATATGTGGTTGGAATAGAGGAATTCACCTTTCAAAAGGTGGAACCTTTTAAGGGATTAACCCCTTTACGAGGTTAGCAACATGGCGAAGATGCAATTCATGAAGAGGATGTAGAAATATTGATTGAGGCCTAATCAGCACATTTCAAAGCTAGAGTCTAGAGCATGAAGTAAAGAATATTAAATTTAGAAAGGGAAAAGGAAAAGTTACAAACATAGGTAATTATATCAGACCCTGAGGTAATGACCAAATTAATTAATGAGTCATTTTAGGACATGTTTTAAGCACTTAAAATAATGAAGCTGAGGTAGAGTGCATTAGAAGGGCAATGTGTATTGGCCAAGAGCCTGGTCACCCAAGGGCAAGCCTCAAAGGATAAAATTACCTAGCTTCTCAACATTAGAGCAAGGAAATAGATCCCAAGCTTCAAAACCATTAGCATGGGACACTTGAAGACAATTTTTGGAATTATGATTGAAAAGGTTAAAAGTTTGAGTGTTTGGCATAATGATGTGGAGAAACTCTTAGAAGATGATAAGGAGCTAATTGACAAAATTAAAAAACTTCTTGGGACTATTCTCATAGATCCTATACAACCCACTATCCTTCAAATCATAAGTGATGAAAAATATAAACATAGGGATACTTTGGTAACCCAAGAAATCAAAGGAAAAAGCTAAGGCAAATCCACGACTGATAATAATAAAATCTTAGACATGATATTTAATGTAGGGGAAAGGATAAATAAAGATAGGAGCATCAAAGAATCCATGGATAGAAATGATAGGGACATTGATGACTTAGAAGATAAAGAGGAGGAGTGTATCATGAATCCTATTATGGATCTAGAGCTAGTTGATGAGAAACATGTTAACTCCATGAGAATCATCTACAAATGACAATTAGAGGCCCCACCAACAAATTAAGTAGTATTATGTTTTATAGATTTTTTTAACTTTTGAAATAGAATATTCCATTATAAAGGCATATGCTATTTTGTTAGCATATTTGCCTCTAGGTTAGTATGATTGTCAAAATCACATGTATTTTAGAACTTGTAAGGATAACTATCCTTATCTTTGTACACATGTATTTTGTAACTGACCAATATACTACCTAATCTTTCTATAAAGGCATGTATTACCAATTGTAAAAGGGGGATATTTTTTATCAAATTTTGTACACTTGAAGCAATTAATATAATCAATGAATTATACAAGATTGTCCATATTGGATATGTCAATTGCTAATATATCTTTTCTCTCAATTGTAGGTAGATGTCTTGAATTTTAATGGTGTCTTTAAAATATGAGTTACATTTTCTAATCTCAAGGTTTCTAATATGTTCATATGTTAGATTAAATAGAGGATCTTAGGTTTTGCTTCATTTCACTTTGCTCTATATTTAGATGTGATAATGTTATTGATTATGGTAGTAAATCCTTAAAGTAGACCTGATTCTTACTTGTGATTCTTTACATTATCCTTTAAAGCTTACCTAGTATATAGTGGAATTTGAGATTAGGCTTTATTGCATTATATATTGGCTGAATGTATACTCAGTTGTGATTGATGCTTTGTCATAATGTTTGAGATTAAAATTGGCAATCACTCATTTATTTTTTTCTCTACCCTTCTCTTTGCTCCTTTTTACACCAAGATCACTATAATTTTAGCTTCATTATAAATATCCACTTATATTAATCTTTATCTTAAATATAGAATGTAATTCTCTAAGTATTAACATATATTCTTTGCAATTCACAAAGAATAGACCAAGGTGGCTCCCAAACACCAAATCATATAAATATTTTGGAATAGTTTATCTTGCTATGTCATTATTTCACCATAGGCAACTAGATTATCAAAACCTACAACTCATGATCTAAATTTTATAAATTTTAAATGAGAAGTGTTATTTAAACACTAAGATAACATGTGGTTCATTTAGAGGTATCAATAAGTTCAAGAAGATCCCAAAGCCTGAGTATGTACATCAACTTAGTGTCCATGACACCATTTACATCAAGGTTAAGAATTATTAAGAAGTGTTGGCTAAGATCCAAGGCCACAACATCAAGCTTGAACACATGTTAATCAAGGATGACAAGCCTTCTGGGGAAAGATGGGAAATGCATCCTTTAAAATATCACTTACTACCAAGACCATCTAGGACACCCCAAGAAGAACAACCATAGCCTTAGGAACAAATTTTATAAGGACATGGTGAACAAGGCAAAGGCAAGGGAAAAGTAGGAAAAGTGAGATTTGAGGAGAGACCTAGAGAAGGGCCCTTAGCTTCAACACTACCCCAAACGACACCTTCCCCAATCCAATATATAGACATGATTATCTTGGAGTTAGAAGAAAGACTTGAGAGTGCCCTCAAAGAACTTGTAAAGGCTTGTGACTCAGACAAGGAAAGGGAGTTGGAGGAAGATAAAGGAAAAGAGTTGGTCCCTGTGGCATCCATAGAGAAGAGGAAAGTAGAGTTAGCATTGGTTCTTGTGGGACTAAGGAGAAGACCAAGGTTGATCATCCCTCACCTAACAAATGAGGTAAATTTATTCAGTGATTAATTCCCTATTCATGACCTAGTCATTCCTGATTGGTTCATTTATGAAAAACTACAAAAAATACCCTCTTTCCCATTCATGGGCTATGACAAGAGTTAATGACATTAAGATTCAAGATAACATGAAGTCATGGATAAGGGATATGGTGAAAGAGTAAGAAGAAATTATCGTTGTGGCAATTTAAGGACCAAAAAGAAAGAAGATGGATGTTTCAGGAGCATCTATTAGCTCAAGTTTGGAGGTCCCAAAACCTCCCTTATTTAAAAATCCAGTCATTACCATCCAATTCAACCATGAAATAGATAGATTGGAAATAATAACAATAAGGACAATTGTGGTTAGAACATAGGAATTCACATTTCAAAAGGTGGAACCTTTTATGGGATTAACCCCTATAGGAGTTCAGAATATTAGTGAATCTACAATTCATGAAAAGGATGTAGAAAGCTAGATTGAGTCCTAATCAATGTAGGTGAAAGCTAGAGTCCAAGGCATGAAGCAAAGAATCTTAGATTAGAAAGGGAAAATGAAAACTTGTAGACAAAGGAAATTATATTAGTGCCTGAGGTAATGACTAAAATGCTTGATGAGTCATTTTATGACATGTTTGAAGCACTCAAAATAAGGAAACTAAGGTATAATATATTATAAGGGTAATGTGCATTGGCCAAGAGTTTGGTCACCCAATGGCAAGCCTTAGAGGACAAAATTTATTAGCTTCTCAACATTCGAGTAAGGAAATAGATCCCAATATTCAAAACCATCAACATGGGACACTTGAGCACAATTTTGGGAATTATTATTAAAAAGGTTTAAAGTTTGAGTGCTTGGCACAATGATGTGGAGAGACTCCTGGAAGATGATAAGGAGCTAATTGCTAGAATTAAAGGACTTCTTGGGACTATGCTCATAGATCTTATACAACCCACTATCCTTATAATGATAAGTGATGAAGAATTAAATATAGGGATACTTTGGTAACCCAAAAAATCAAAGGAAAAATTCCAAGGCAAATCTAGGGCTGATAACAGTAAAATCCTAGACATGATATTCAATGTAGGGGAAAGGATAAATAAAGCTAGTAGCATAAAAGAAGCCATAGATAGAATTGACAAGGAGATTGATGAATTAAAAGATAAAGATTAGTGTATCATGAAGCCTAATGTGGATATAGATCTAGTTGATGAGCAACATATTAAAGCAATGACAATCAGAGCCCCCACCAATAAATTAAGTAGTATTCTATTTTGTAGAGTTTTGCAACTTTTGAAATAGAATATTTCATTGTAAAGGCATATGCTAGTTTGTTAGCATATTTGCCTCTAGGTCAGTATGATTGTGAAAAAAACATATATTTTACAACTTGTAAGGATAATTATCCTTATCTTTGTAAACTTGTATTTTTTAATTGACTCGTATACTACCTGATCTTTCTATAAAGGCATGTATTACCAATTGTAAAAGGCAGAGATTTTTTAGAAGCTTTTTTACACTTGAATCAATTAGTATAATCAAGGAATTTTGAAAGGATTTTCCATATTTGATATGTCAATTTCTAATATATATTTTCTCTCAATTATTGGTAGATGTCTTGAATTTAAATGGTGTCTTTAAATTTTGAGTTGCATTTTATAATCATAGGGTTTCTAATATGTGCATATGCTAGATTAGTTAGATGATATTAGGTTTTGTTTCATTTCACTTTTCTCTATATTCAGATGTGATAATGCTATTTTATTATGGTAGTAAATCCTTAAAGTACACCTAGTTCTTACTCATAATTTTTTACATTATCCTTCAAAGCTTGCCTAGCATATAGTGGAATTTAAGCTTGGGTTATATTGCATTATACATTGGTTGATTGTATAATCAGTTAGAATTAATGGTTTTACCTAATGTTTGAGATTAAAATTGGTAATCACTCATTTATTTTTTACTCTACCCTTCTTTTTGATCCTTTTTACACCAAGATCACTATAGTTTTAGCTTCATTATAAATATCCATGTAAATTAATATTTAGCTTAAATTATGAGTTTCAGTTTCTAATCATAGGGTTTCTAATATGTGCATATGCTATATTAGTTGGAGGATCTTAGTTTTTTATCCATTTCACCTTTTTATGTATTTATATGTGATAATGCTATTTGATTATGGTAGTAAATCCTTAAAGTAGACCTAGTTCTTACTTGTGATTCTTTGCATTATCCTTTGAAGCTTGCCTAGTATATAATGGAATTTAATATTAGGTTATATTGTATTATATATTGCTTGATTGTATAATCAGTTGGAATTAATGCTTTTCTATAATTTTTGAGATTAAAACTGGCAATAACACATTTATTTTTTACTCTACCCTTCTCTTTGCTCCTTTTTACACCAAGATCACTATAGTTTTAGCTTCATTATAAATATCTACTTAGATTAATATTTAGCTTAAATCTGGAACATAGTTCATTAAGTATTAACATAGTTTCTCCAAAATTCACAAATAATGGACCAAGGTGGATCCCAACCACCAAATCATATAAATATTGTGGAAAAGTTTATCTTACTCTGTCACTATTTTACCATAGGCAACTAGATTGTCAAAATATGAAACTCAAGCTTTGAATTTTTTGAATATTAAAATGAGAAGTGTTATTTAAGAAATAAGAGAAACTATGGTTCATTTATAGGTATTAACATGTTCCTAAGAAACCACCAACTCTGATGTATGTGAAGTTGAGGAACTGAATGAAAATGCATCCAAATTGGGAAACTACATCCTATGCTACATCAGATACTCTCTTATGTTTTAGAGCTACATTTAACACTCAATTTATTTCATAGAATAATGCATCATTCACTATCTTATAATGCTTGTAATACTTATAAATATCCAACTGAGGGTAATAATTATATATGGGCTTTGTTTCCAACATTCCTTTTGTAGTTAGCCTAGTAAAGGCTCCATTTGATGTTGTAGCATATACTAAGTATGAAGTCAAAAGTATATAAGACACTACTTAAATGTTGATCAATTTTCTCACTTATCAACCTTTCCCATTCAATCATAGCAGATCTCCTAGTGATGTCAATAGTTCTAATTTATGCATACATCTAGGCTAAAAAACACTTAGCATTCTTTTCTCCATTAATTCTACATAGCAATCATGTGATGTCATCAAATTTTTAAATGAATTCAAACCTTACTATATTTTTAGGGAACCTTAAACACTATTTAACTTTCCTCATATAGTTAGTGTTCATTATCTTGATACAATAAACTTTCTTATTTTCCCATTGACTCTTAGATTTTTCCATTGTTATATCAATAACTTTAGAAGATGTTGGGATCTTTAGACAGTAGTTGAAATATTGAACATCCAATCTTATCACCATATTACTAGTAGTGTTTGTCATAGTCTTAGTAAGAGAATCATAATACTTGGCATATGCTAGGACAAACTTAGGAAGTTGTGTAGAACTTGGGAATCTATAGCTTGAAGGATCCCATTATTGGTCATTACTTACATGACTGGAGTTTTGGATATAGATTTGGATCTCTCCAAAAACTCAGTCACTAACACATGTCATATATCTGTATCACTTATTTTAGATAACTTGGAAGTGATACAAGATTCAATAGGGTATCCTTTATACTCATACATCATCTTTGGTTTTGGTGACTTGACTCTCTTTATTATTATTTTACCCTTCTTACTTGGCTCTAGGATTTCTTCAATTGCTAACTCGGGGACTTCTTTAATTAAAATTTTTGTTTCTTGTACTTCTACTATATATATAAAACCCAACATTACCAAGGTGACAAGGAGAGGTGGTGCAATAATCTCCATTGCCAAAGTATCTTTGGACACACAACCGAACACATCAATGCTTTGCCAACATATAAATCTTACTATTATGGAAGGTAAAATTATTTGTTTTCTCTCCATTTGGTAGTTACTTGTATTCTTCAATTGCTCTTTGAGTGTCTAGGCTAGAGATGTAAGTTTCATTAATGTGTTTTTTTATTGATTTTAATCATACTAACATGATATTTATTTCTCCTCTTTTCCTTGATCCTTCTGACCCTAACATATATTTTGGTTAACTCTAAAATTTTTTTGACAAGTGTTCTAGAACACTTAGTGATTGCTCCTACTAGCTTAGAAAAGGTTAAAGAAATAAATCAAGTTGTTCCATCAAATAATACTTCTAAGCAAAATTCATATTTTAGGTAGTAGAAAGCCTTGAGAACTTCAAGTAACTCATAGTAAGTAACAAGGTATCATAATTCCAAGTTGGTCTAGATAATCTTCAAGTCTTAAGTACTCAATAATATGAGCAAGTAATATGTATGGAAAACTTTAGGTTTATTTTAGCTTACAACTTTGGGTTTATATTAGAAAGTTACTTGAGTTTGAAACCCTAAGTAATGAGTAATGAGGAGTCTGGGTTCCATTTGAGCAGCTACTTTAGGTTTTACTTGGGTAGTTTAACGCATTTCTCAATACTTAAGACTTTGGGTTTACTAATGTAAGTAACTTAGGTTGAAAAACTCATAGAAGTAAAAGTAGTGAGTAGTCATAAATCTAGGTAAGAAATCAATCATTGTAAGTTTGGGTAGGTAGGATGCTTGATAGTCTCAGTTTTTTTAAGGAAAGTAACTCAGGCTCAAGACTCTAAGTAAGCAATAAGTTGTAAAAAACCTTGGTTTCCTTGCTAGGTCAACAGTCATTTAGGTTTTTATCTAGGTTTTCTCATTCTTAGATTTTGAGTAGGTTTTCACATGCTTAGTGTTTATGAGAGTTTTAACAAGACTTTAAAAAACATTTTTACATGCAAAAATGGATTCAAATACAAGAAAAATAAAAAATATATAGTTGAAACTCAAAAATGGTGTACGCAAACTTATTGGTAGGAAAAAAAAGATTTTAAACAAGGAATGGAATGAGAAAATAAGAGAAAAAGAATTTAAATACTTGAATCTAAATGGGTTGAGGGAAAATTTCTCTAAAATCACTCCAAAGGTGCAAACGGTGTTGATCAAGGTTCATATAGGTAATAATTTGGTCAAACAACTCAAATTTCAAATGAGAAATAAGGTGGATTTTCTCAAATATTTATATTTTTTATTACATTAATGATAAGTAAGAAACACGTGTGAGGGATCCATCTAAAGCCTTTGCTTTTTTTGGGTTTCTTGGACTACTTCACTTAATTTAGCTCTTAGAAGTGAAGTAACCTCATAAACCTGATTTAGTTTAGGCTTGAGAGTACTTCAGACTTATAGACCCTTATTATTTTTACCTATAGCTTTGAGAAAGCAAAGCTACTTTGAAAACCTAATTTTATTTAGGTAGTGTTCTATGGGTTTGAGAACCTACTTTACTTGGATTCCAATGAGAAGTAAAGTTATTTGAATGATTATTTACTTTTTACTTGATTAGTAAAGTAACATGAATAACTTGAGTTAGCCTAGGAGTAAGTTCAAACACTTATATTTTTTATCCTCTTAGGAAGGATGAGTAAATGGATTTTTTAGTGATGGCCTTGAGCAGATGTTTTCAAACTTTTAGAGCAATTTAAAGTAATTGGGAAAAGAAATCAATTAGAAACAAAACTACCAAGGACTAAGTCTTATTTAGAGGACTAATTTCAACAAGAGTAAATGCTCACAAAAGATAAAAGGCAAAATTTTAAAAGGGGTAACCCAAAATTTCTTAGTGTGAAATGTTGGGGACACCAATTGGCTCCAACTAAGGACATCTTTGTTTTTAATTAGGAAAAATAGAACAAAGATGAGATCCCAATATATTTGGTTTTGAGTCTTTTCTATTGGGTATGGAGTCATGTTAAAGTTAATCATGAAAAACAAACAAACAAGAAAAGGAAAACAAAAGGAAAACTAAGGTTTTATTTATATACATACAAGTGTTACCCTATTAATCAGTTCCTTAAAAGCTTCAAATGCTACCCATTGAAAGGCAGTGATAATTCAATTCCATTTTGATAAGCTATCAAGCTATCTCTTCTAATAATATTATTTATAGTAAAAGGTACTTTCCATAGGGAGTCAAACTTTCCATGCTTCCCTTTTTGATAATTTTTTTTATCCCATAGAAGGACCAGGTCACCAACTTCAAACTATCTTGAACCTTCTTATCAAAGATCTTCTTCACTTTCATTTGGTGATTAGTTAGTCGATCAACAACTTGAGTGTGAACCTCTTGCAGTTTAGTGAGGAACATAATCTTCTTATCAAGTGAATCTTTATATGTTACATCTTTAATAGCTTTAGACAATTTCAAAGCAATTAACTCTATGGTGATTCATATCTCAACATTTGTTCCATATAATAGCTAAAAAAGAGAGATATCAATGGCTTTCTTTGGAGTGATTCCATCATTCCATAGTTCATCAAAAAACTTCCTATGCTAGGTATGTTGATTATTATCCACCATCTTGTGAATGATGGTCATCAAGTTCTTTTTACTTGATTTTGCTTGACCATTCCCCTAAGGATAGTGATTGGAAGCATGAATGAGGTCTATTCCATATGAGTGACAAAAATCAATTTGTTCTATTGAAGAAAATTTGGTTGTATTATCTATTACTATCTTGTTTGGGACACCAAACCTTACTTCAATATTTTCCTTGATGAAGTCACATACAACTTCAAAAGTGGCATGCTTGATTGGAATGGCTTCTACCCACTTTCTAAAGTAATTAATTTTAGTTAAAACATAGCAATGTCCAGCACTTGAAGAAGGATTTAGCATGCCAATAAAATCCATGCCCCACTACTAGAATGTCACACTTATTATAACTAGTTTTAATGGAAATGCCAAAAACTTTACATGTCCCATAAATTGTTGACATGATTGGCACTTACCAACCCAATCAAAAGTGCCATGGGAAAAGGTAGGCTAAAATTACCTTGCTCATAATATTGTGTGCACTGTGACTCATATTGAGAAGTGGCCTCCACATGCTTTATCATGGAACTGCTCTAGTAATATTATTTATTTCTCTTTGTCCACATATAGAGAAAGACACCATCAATTCCTATTTTATACAAACCATTATCCCAAAGGGCACAATCCTTTGACTTCAACTAGATGGTATGTTATTCCTTACATGTCAGATCAATTAGACATTCTCCATAAGTTATAAAGTAATAAATATTTTTGTACCATTCATCCATAAGATTAATAAAAAGTATCATAGGAAAATATTTATCTCATTTAGTTGTATCTATGTCATCATATCTTCTCTCTGTTATCAATTGGCACAAGCCTCTTGTTCTTAATAGCTTCATTGGTTTGATATCAAGATCAAAATCTTACACCCTAGCTACCTAGGTGCCTCTCAGTAATCCTAGTTCCTTTTGTATTAGAATTTATTTGACTTCAGTTTCAAGTGCATAGACTTTAGTATGTGAAGACAAAATCTAGTACTTGAAAACTTTGCATGCTTTGACTACAACAAAGGCATGTTTCTCCATCTGTGAATACTTCATTTCAGAAATTTTCAATGGTTGGATCATGAAATCTATTAGCAATTAAATACCCTCATCATTATTTTGTAAGAGTATGGTTGGCATAGTGTGCTCAAAAGAATAACAATGAATAACAAATTCCTTATTGAAATCTGGGGAAACTATCACTAGAGATTGAGCTATAGCCACTTTAATCCTTTTAAATTTCAAATTAACTTGAACATTCTATTTGAAGTCTTGCTACTTTTTCATCATATAAAAGATGTGGTGAGTCAACTTGGCAAAGTCAGGAATGAATCTTCTAAGGAAGTTGACTTTACCAAAGGAGTACACACTTTTCTTGGAAGTAGGAAAAGATAGACTTTTTATGGCTTTCACCCTTTATAGGTCAATCTACATTCTTTCCCTTGAGATAATTTGATTGAGAATTTTCCCTTCAATCATGGCAAAAATTAATTTCTTGGGATTCAAAAAAATCCCATGTCTCTTGCATTAGATGAGAACTTCTTCTAAGTCAATCATATGATTACCTCTTTACTTGGAGAAGACTATCAAGTCATGAAGGTATACCACAATAATCTTATTATTGAGATGTGTAAATACTAGATCCCTTGCTCACTAAAAAGTTGCTCTAGCATTGATAAGCCTAAAAGGCATCTTTTAATAAGCAAACATCCCCCATGATGTTTTGAAAATAGTCTTGTATTGATCTTCTTCAGTCATTTTTATCTGATTGTACCCTAAAATCCCATCCAACATGGATAACATATTTAAACCCATAACTACTTGTAAGCTGTGATCCATAATGGACAATGGGTAGTTATCTCTTAGAGAAGCTTGATCCAAATTGTGGAAATCAACACATAGGCATATTTTTCCATTTTTCTTTCTCACTAGGATAATGTTAGCTAATCATGTTGAATGATGAATTGGATAGATGATCTTAGTTTCAAAAATATTTTTTATTTTAGTGTAGATAGTACCTAATATGGTTGGGCTATGGTGGCATATCTTTTTCTTAAAAGGCTTTACTTCTAGCTGAAGTAGAATATAGTGTTATACCTCATCTGGTTGGAAGGTCTTTAGGTCCTTGTAAGACCAGGATAACACATAAATGTATCTTTTGAGAAGCTCAATGAATGTTTCTTTATCTTCTTGAGAGAAAAATTTGCCAATGTTGACCATCCTAGGTTCTTCTTCACTACCCATATTAATTTTTTGTACTTTTGAAGAAGAACTATCACCATATTTTTTCTTTTTCTTTAAAAATTGATCATGTTTATCAAATATTTCTTCTAAAAAAAACTAACCCTTTAGGGATTTTTTTCCTTCAATTGAATTATATTTTGACTATTAGTAAGCTTAGGGTCAGTGATACATTTTGTCATCTAGTGTGGAAGTGAACTACTTCCTTTATATTACAATTCCTCAAAGTTATCTTACTGCTCAAGGAATGTAGTTATTTGCTTGTCATCATTGAAAATGTGTCATTGGTTGACATTATCTGGAACCTTTGGATGGTAAACCATCTCTAATTTATAGTTACCTTCTCAAAAAAGTGTAGGATTCTAATCTATTCTAAGTAGAGATGTAGTAAATGTAAGAGAATTAGATATAAAATTCTAATCATGAATAACTCATTTGATTAAAAAGGCTAAAAAATTGAGTGTTGCACTCAGAACTCAATCATGGCAGTGCTTCAACTTGTCTTTATTCACTTGATATTGACCATAAATTTTTCTTACTAATTCAACATCACCTTGTGCTTTTAAGAGTCTTAATCCTTTTTCCTTTGCTTGTTTAATTCCTAACAAGAGTGCCTCATACTCCATTGTATTGGTAGTATTTTTAAACATGAGTTTATAGGAGTAAGGAAATATTTCACCATCAGGTGATACTAATACCACCCCACCACCTAAACCAAGAAAACTACAGCTACCATCAGACTCTAGAGTCCATATCTTATCTTCTTCTTTTTCTACTTCCTATGATTCTTGTATCTCCTTTCCCAATTTGAGGTTGTAAACTCCATGGTCTAATTCTTCAAAAAGAATATGTGATCTCAGATCATCAGACTTTGAAACTATGTACTTGGACTTCGTTTCAAGATTGATTGGAATGTGAGAACATGACCAATCCATCTTGACTTCTCCACCTAGATGTTTTTAGAATTTTCTACTTAGTAACATTCTGTAAGAGACATGAATATCTGTAACTATAATTCTCATTTTGAGTTTTTTTTATCTAGGAAAGCTGCTAGGATAGCTTGGGCAACTTTGATCTATCTAATCAGGGGAACTTGTCTCTCTATTGAGTAATATCTTCCTATTGTCTTAGTTAAAGTGAGGTTGAGGGAATCAACTACTTTACGTAGCATGACATTATCAAAAGCTTTAGAGTCTAGGATATAGTTGCTTAACTTAACCCATTGATCAAGAGAGAGACATAGAATGGATCTATCATTTTAGATGTGAAAGAAGATGTGGGAAAATTAGTTGTAGCATTATTCTATAAAGGAACATATTTTAGAGTAGGAAAGATACCTTTATAGGTATTGGCTATATTGTTTTAACCTTTACTTGGTACATACTTGACTAGTCTATTTAATTGATCTGGATAAGACCTCAAGTATTTAGCTACTGACATTTAAATTTTGGATTTTTTTATGTGATAAAATATGTCAAAAGAAGGGATATATGTAGATAGATTAGGGTTAGATTTAAAAGTATGAGTTACTGGCCTATGATTTTGAGAAGAAGAATCTACATACTTATCTTTTAGAGCAAGAGAAGAAGGTAAAGGACTACCTATTTTAAGAATGCTTACATATGATCTAGAGTCTTCTTTCTCTTGTTATTTAGAAGGGTTTCCACTATATTGTTGAGTCTATGACCTTGTAAACACTATAACAGAGTGACTATGATCTTCTTCAAATGATTCTTAATAATCACTTTCTGATTGATATTCAAAGTAGCCTATGTTGGAGTTGCCAATAGGATTTATAAAGTCATCTTCATCAATAAGGCTTTGATTAGTATCATCAATCATCTGAGCTTCTTCATTCATCTCTACATGATTTTTGGGAGAATATTCAATTTTAAATCTTTATGTAGGACCAACAATGTGGTTCTTATTCTGATTATTAAAATTCCATGTAGGTGCATTCTTAGTAGGAGTAGCATGAGTACCTTGAGAAATTTTCCTTTTAACTTGTAACAAGTCATTAGCCAACTTCTATAATAGGGGATTAATGGTTCATGATGTGTTTAAAATATAAAAATCACCCTTACAAGTCATCTTCTTTATATTTCTAGCCATAGTCAAATCATCTTCAACCTTTATAGCAATATTTTGAGCAACTACTAAATCAGTAGGATGTGCTCTATACAACTAATAACTAGCCTCTAATAATTGGGTGTTGATGAAGAAACACTTTTGATTATCTCTAGTGGGTAGATTATCTTGAGGGATTTTATAAAGTAACCTATTAAACTTGGAAATGAAATCTTGCATGTGTTCATGTGGTTATTTTTTGAGCTAAGTCAGTTGGGTGAGCAATATATGTGAATCTTTTGAAACTTTGAATCTCTTTTCAAAATACTCATGAATAGGGGCCTAACTAACTATAGTGCTAGGATCCAAATGGTAAAACCATGTTGTATCTAAGTCATGCAAGGTCTCAATGAAGAGTCTGATTGAGATAATATCATGTTCAATGCCAATTAATCCATAGGCTGCAAAGAAAGTAGCTAAGTGTTCATCTAGAATTTTTTTCTATCACTTATGAACTTTGGAAAATTCTTTTTTGACCCCTTTGACAAGTCATGGAGAGTAGGATTCAATTTAGTGGACCAATCACTGCCCCCCAAAGAATAGGAAGTGGTAGCACCATTCTTCTAGGAATAAGGAACTGATGATTGGTAGATTGGATTTTCCTAAAGAATTGTGTTGTAGATGATTCACAAGAGTTTGTTCTTGTCTCACAAGTGAAAGGTTGGCTCTTTTTATTCTGGCTTGGATAAGAAATCTAAAATTGAACCATTCTTGAAATTCAAAGAAGTCATTAGTTGGACCTTGAGTTCTCCTTACTCTGGTGAAAGGTCAAATTTATAGATTGAAGAGCAAAATTTCTTATAAATATTTACTCTAGTACTTTGGTTTATAATCAAAGACTTAAGTGATGGTTACTTGACATGTGGTGAGTTTAAGATAATCAAGGCGTAAAATAAAACATGGATTCTAGACATATAATAACTTGAATAAAAGTGACACAACTATTTTAAAAAGGTTGAGTTAACTTTAGTAATGATACATTGTACTCACATGTGCATAACTTACTTAGCATGTAGAATTTTAGATGATTGGTTAGGGAAAAATGCAAATTTTAGATAACTAAAAATTAACGGTGCCTATCTCAACTTGTGTGAGTAATCTAATTTTAGTTTTGGGAGTTAAGTTTCTTCTTAATGGAGTCACTAGAAACTATTGGCTAGATATTCTTTAGGATATTAAAAGTACCTAGGCATTCATGGGATTAAATCCATTTCATTTAATGGTGAAGCTCCCATATTATTATGTCTACTTACTTTGAATTATTCATAGCTGTCAATTATTCATAGATTATACAAATTATATACAAGTTGTCTTATTTTTGGGGTATTACTTTAATCATAGAGTTCATGAACCATAACAAGGTGATTTTGTAGCAAGTAAGTCACTATTTCAGAGAATATGTTAATTTTTTTTAATAAATTAAGAATGAAAGACTAGAACATGTGAGAAGAAAGAATTTGCACTTCACAATAATTAGTTTTATAGAGCTTATTGAATATGTATAAGTTAATAAACATTCAAGAAATGATAATTCTTTTAGAAAATGATTAAGAAAGATTGGAATTCACATTTAGATTTAAATATGACACAAAGTTTACATTTTAATCTTCACAAATACACTAAAGGATATCTTGAGATGCAAAGTTCTAAAGAAATCAATGTCCTTCTTATTCACTTTGAACCAATTTCATACAAAAGAAAAACTCAAAAATCTAAACACAAAGTTTTAGATTGCTTAAACTCTCTTGATTTAGTTACAATTTCCTTTCAAAAAAAATTACCATCCGTAGGCATGCATGACTGCACTTATATTTATAAAAAAGTTAAAATCAAACAAGAGACAACTCCTTGAATTTCCAAGTGTTACACTAAAAACTAGGAATTGTTGAGAGGCATCCTCCTAGAATTTCTCCTCTATGGCATGAAATGGCTGATGACATGTAGCACTTGTTAGTTTTTCTATTTTGATAAAAAATAATTGTTATTAATTTGACCTATCAAGGTCAAATTACTACCCCTATCATATGAAACTTTCCTAAAACCAGTCATTAGCACTTTATAGTTAGTCAAATTGATCATTTATGGACTAAAACACATTAATTTTGGTTAAAAAAATAAAAAAGGTTTAAAAATTAATTTTATCCAATTTTACATTTATTCATGTTCAAAAGTATGAAAATATCCTAATTATAAAGTTTCAAGTCATAAAAAGGTGTTTTCATATGCTAATAGCCCAAAATAGCCAACATGTGCTAATTTTTCAAGTTTAAAACATGAAAAGGTTTTTAAAAGTATAAAATTACATTATTTTCATGTAAAACTTCTAAAAACTTCTTCTCTAAGTGGTGAAAGTGTAAAATTGGACTTAAAAGGCTAAAACATAACTTTTTCCATTTATTTTGCAAGAGGAGTATGGAATCTATATGATTTCCATATAAACAAGGCAAGGGAGTAAATTTTAGGGCATATAAAATATTTTAAAAAAAATCATGGAAATTTATGTCCATATAGGCCCTAAACCAACCTTCTTTTGTTACTTTGTTTGTTGGCACAAGGAGACCTGCCAATAGGTTTGGGAGTGGTACAAACTACTGAGGAAGGGTAAAGATCTCAAATTTGGGGTGAAAAAAGTATAATAAGAGGGATCTATTATGGTATAAGTGTCTTCTCAATTATATTCTCTATGCTCATGAACCATTTAGTTCAAATCAGGTCAAATTTTGTTGCCTTACAACTAGGAAGGCAACTGGTTTTCTTCAATTTATCCTCACCTAGGTAGAGTTTCAGGGAAATTAAAATTATTCCAAGATCTTGGGAACTTTTTCTACCTTTACATTGAATTTTTAAACTATTTTTCATCCAATTCAAGTTCAAACAAAGGTCATAAACTCAACCAATCATTCTACAATATAGTATGAGCTTCAAAGGTGAATTGTATAGTCTTGGAGGAGGAAAATAACCCCATTTTTTCAAGAATTTGTGTTTTGAAAGGTTTAAATAAAGTTTTTATTATTTAAAAGATAAATTCTCAAATATTAATCTTGTTTTATGGCCAATAATTCCCATCTCCATGCTCTAAAGGTGTCTCTAAAGGGCCAGTTTAGCATATATTAAAGTTTTTTTACAAATTTTAAGGGTTTTTTAGAAAACCATGTTTCAAATACACCTTCTTGTACTATTATAATGGCCTCCAAAATCATGTTTTGTGATGATTTAGTGACCATGTTTTCTTGTGACTCCTTATTCTGGTCTTGTCATGCTCCTCCATGGTCCTTTCCTACCTCCATCTCTTTCACCTCATTCCACTGCCATGCTCTATCTTTTCCCACTATGTTTGACATTTTTCCATCTCCATTATTGTCTTTTCATTATCTCTCACCATATTTAATTCTTCCACCATCTCCATTTAATGTTACCATCAAGTAGGGTTTCAAATGTTGACAAAGACCAACACAAAGCATGAACAAAGGGGTTATGGACCAATCAAAGCATCAAAATATAGTAAAGAGGAGCACTATCATTAGGTCATACAGTCAAGCATGGAAGGAGGGTCTATTTCAAGGAAGGTTATGGTTAAGTCCTTTGGTGTAAAAGGACTCATGAAACATGGAAATGACCTAGATGAGGTCAAATATCACAAATAAAGTTACAAGGTTTCTAGCGCTAAATAAAGCATCATGTTACAGCTAGGGCACAATGTTAACCTACAACCAATTACACTTATAATCATACTTCTAGGTTCACATTGGTGAATGTGAAATAGTCACCTAGATCTCAAATAGAGATATTAAAGATGAATTTAACTTCATAATAAATTTAGAGGTTATAGATACATGACCAATTTTTTGGTCAAGACATGACCATCCATACAAATCCCTAAAGTTAACCTATAATCAAGCATGGGATGGTCATTTTCATGATAAAAGTGTATGATGTGTTGAATTTATGTTTTGGCAAGAAAGTACATACAAATGTAAATTTTTGAGGGTTTTAAAGGAGATATTTTATCCTTGTTTATCATAGGTTTGGGTAAATATAATCTAAAATCACCATGATGATGCACCTATTGGTCTTTAGCATAGTCTTTCTCTATATCAGACCTAAGGAAATATAACCTACAACATTTTAAGGGTTTGTTTCTAAAGAAAATTCTTGAAAAAGTTGCCAATGCATGATTGGCCTTGAGATTTATTAGACCTATCTTTTGGGCTTAAGGAGTATTTAAGGGCTAATGAAGGAAAAATGAAGTCTACAGCTAGATTGGAGAAGCTACAACCATGTATATGAATCATGTTTAAAGGTGACTTCAAGGGAATTTCTTCATGGTGTAAAATTTCAAAGAATAATTTGAGTTGTTAATAAATAATCATAAAGAAGGTCAAATAATTAATTTTTTTTGTTTTGGCAA
This sequence comes from Torreya grandis, assembly GCA_037957365.1. Classification (NCBI taxonomy): domain Eukaryota; kingdom Viridiplantae; phylum Streptophyta; class Pinopsida; order Cupressales; family Taxaceae; genus Torreya; species Torreya grandis. The sequence continues at coordinate 3,337,441 of JARHVA010001287.1, read as the reverse complement.
ACCCCATAAGGTATACTCAAACCTTAAACTCAATCTGTACAAGCCTAACAAAAGTTAAAACACAGTCAACTTTAGAATAAGGGAAAGGAGTTTTGTTTCCAAGACGATGGTGATATAGAATGAGGGAGTTAATTTTATAAGGTGATGATTAAGAGTTTTTGACCAAAATATTAAACCATTGAAGGAAATCTTAGTTTTCATACATTTCTTAGTCACCATCTACAACCATATAAGGTTAAAGTCACATCTTCAAGCGAGTATGCACATAGATATAGATAGTGGTTAATCTTGAGACATTTCTTGATGGTTTGGGGTATATAAGGTGATAGGTGGGCTTAAAAAAGGTCAAATAATGCTAGTAGAGACTTTAAAAGATAATATATATTCATAAATAAAAATATTGCACCTATAACCACAATAGCATATAGTCATATATCCAAGATTGCCAAGTAGTATGTAAGCATTAACATAGTGTTTTAAGGTGGTTTCATGATTCAAAACCTTAATAAAGAGAGAAATAATGATTTTAGATCATAAATAATAATAAAATTGTCTTAAATTATATAAATAATTCTAAAATTCAAACCTCAACACTATCTATAGTCACTTAAGGACAAGCTACCTTCAAGTTGGTAAGAGAAGATAGGAATACTATGGTACATGGTTGTTTTCTTGATCATGAACAAGGGTCACAAGGATAATAAATGAATTTAAATGAGACCATGGGGATAAAATGAGGTACTATAATACTAAAATATATTTAATTATCTTATAAATCTACACCTACAAGCATACAAAGGTTTTAGTACCAACACAGTCATGTTCTAGGCATGAAGGAGGATGAGAAGCACAATGATACATATAAGTCTATTGATCAAGAATGGTACTAGAGGTAATATAATAAGAGTTAATAAGTCATATAATCATGATGAATTTTTATTATCAACATAGTTAAACCCTACATGCCATTGTATGAACTATGCATAGGTGAAAGCCTTTAAAGCTTGGTTTTGAGTCAAATTGTCATAATTAAGATGTTTGGAGGGAATTAATTTGTTATAATTAGTATGAAATAAAATTTTAAAGATTTAATATCCAATAAATATTCTCAATTTGATCAATATATACTTACAACAGCTAAACATAGTATTTTGAGAGGCCTAAATGCCTTGTTTGAAAGTCAAAGTATGCTAGAAAGGGGATAAAGGTTGTTTTAAATATTATTGAAGAGAATATTGTGATAATTAATGATTAATTTAACCTTTAAAACCTAAAAAACAATGAAAATACTTTCAAACATACCAAACTTAGTCAAAAATGCAGACAATCCATGCATAGGGGGTCAAGTTTGAAGGAAATTGAGGATTCTGGGAGCTACATGTGGTTTCAAGACTTGAAATTTTGTAAAAATGGTCATCATGAGTTGTATAATATTATGAAAAAGTTTAATGGAAATTTTGTGAGTGTAATTTCTCACTATTTTGTCATATTCCTCAGCCTATCTATTTCATATCACCATTGGAGCAAGGAGTGTTCTAGAGTGCCACAGAGGTTTCTAAGTCCAAGTATAAGTTCTAAAATCATGGTATTATGTTTTTAAATCATAATAATACCTTTAAAGAGTGTTAAAAATACAAATTTTAATCAAACCATGCTCATACATGCTTTTGCAAGCAAATAGGCATATACGCCAAAAAGGCATTTTTTGAATTTTCAAGCAAAATGTATTTTCAGAGTGTTTTTAAAGAATGTTATAGGTCCCATAAGGATTTTTTAAATTTTTTTAAATCATTGAAAGATTCATTTTCATCTTGGTGAAGTTTTTCACTTTTAATAGTTTTAGACACCATTACTAGCCTCCTGTTTAGATGCTTGTAACTTTCACCACATTATATTATTATGTTTTGAGGACCCCAATTAATTAAAATTAATTAATAATTTATATAATTTTATGGGATGTGATTTAAGAAAAATCATTAAGAGCGTAGGCAGCCCAGAATACAAGCTAAACTCCACAGGCGATTTTCCTCCATGTGGTATATTTTCATATATTTTACATGGGAACCCAATATTTTAAAGGATGTTAAGGGGGTCAGTGTGATACACATAAATTAAAATATTTTGGGATTTGGATGTTTGTACATCGTTAATCATTAGTTTGAATATTCAACTTTAAAATCCTTTTAAACCCCTATAAAACTAGTTTTGAGAAAAGTGGATTTTATTTCAATAAAATCATCATGAATCAACTTGAAAATTTTTAAAACATAAATTAAACTCAGATATGATTCCATAAATGAAAATTTAATGGATGGAACTATATAGATGAGGTCAAAAATTATGTTTTTTATGGAAAAAAGCATGTTTAATGAAATACAAGGTAGTTAAATGAAATATAATAAATGGAGATAGAATACTAAGAATTTTTATTCATCTTGAAATATTTATTTGATCATAAATCATCCCAAAACTATCCCTACCAGCTCAATCAAAATGGCCAGTTTGCTAGAAAATGGAGCAAAATAGGCCTAGTCAATAATGTTGATTGAATGGCAAGAATTTTCTCATAAAAATAACATATATAGTGATAAATAAAGATTTTATAGGTCCGATTAATTTTTTTTTATGTTTCATGGCTTCTTGTTGCAGGTTTAATGGAGTTCAAGTGTGTAAGTTTAGCTTTGAGGCCTTTTTGGCCTAATAGGCCTATTTGATCAAATTTTCAGGTTTGAGATTAGCATTGAATTGGGTGTCAAGGAGTTAAAAATGAGTTTAAATTATTATTATCTGTTGTTTAATGTATATTCATTAACATCTTCATCCTTCAAATTTCCTTTTCATGCAAGGTGGAGTTAGTTGGAGTTAACTAGTCAAAGCACATCATGTTTTTCTCCTTGGTATTCATGCAATCAAGGATTTCACACTTATAAATCAGTTCAAGATTGATTTATCCATCCAAGTATTGGAATATATTTTCATTCAAGGATGATTTTACTTGTTTACATGGGCCTAACACCTTATTCATATGCCAAAGTTTGAAGTTTCATTCATGATTTATGGATTTTTGGGATTTTTGATGATGATTTTAATTGTGTAAAAGGAGTTAGTAATAAGTAACCAACCAAGACTAATCCTTATTCCAAATCAATTCCAAATTGGTTTAGGTTAGAATTTATACATATATATTATATTTTTCAAGCCATTTAATGATTATTCTTGGAGCTAAAGAAGAAACTATATTCTGAACCATACATCAATAAAAGAGATTTTTTTTTTTGCATATGAGTTTTGATAGAGAATAGATTGTAATTGATTGTGTATTAGCACATAAGTGGGATGATATATCCTTTTTTTAGGTCCCTTCCTCACCTATTTCTTTCTATCTCACCTTCTACAGGTCATTTAAAGAGGCAAAAAAGGAATTTTGTAGTCCAAAATTATTTCAATTCTTCATCTGAAATACTTATGCTAAGGGACAATCTAGAAATATTTATTAATTTATATGCATGCATTAGTTTCAACAATTTCTAGAGGATATAAATAATTCTCATAAATCACCCCATTAGATATGATTTCCCTTATGTTTCTCCTTCCCCTTTTCATCCCAAAATAATAGTAATTTAGTTTTAATAGATAAATCTTAATGGAACTATCCCTCTCTAGAGGTTCTTCTTAGTATAGATTCACCCACACTCTGATAAGTTCTAATTATATCATTTGGAGAGAAGGTGTGCCTTACACATCTTCAAGCAGGGTGTACTCTAGAGTGATAACAATAATCTCATTGCATGTAGTGCAAAGTTTGCTTAAGTAATTAGCTTTTACAAAATGACTTCAAGTAATGGCATTTAGCCAAGTTACTTGAGACTTACATTTTACAAAGTAATATACCTAGACAAGTAACTTCACTAAATGACTTTACTTAAATTAATTACTTATAACAAAGTTACTTGAAACATATCACTTGAATAAAATAGAAGAAAATGAAAAGAAGAAAGAAGAAGCTGTCGAGAAGAAGAGTAATAACAATCATTCTACATCATGGACTTTATATCTACATTTTTATTTATATTTTATGTGTTGAGACATCATGGACTGAACTGCTACATCATATATCTTGGTAACTAATTGCCTCTTCATCTCATACCTTAGCATTTCTCTCTCCAAATTTTTGTAGTATGTTTTTACCTTCTTAATCCTAGGTTTGAGCCTCTTAACATCTTGTTGATTTTGTATTAACTCCTTTATAGATTTTTCTATGAAAGGAGTAGAATATTCTCTTAATTTTCTACTTGAAATATTGATTCAACTCTTTAGGTGTTTTTGAATGCTTATCTAAACCTGTGAGGTAGAAGATATAGTCCTCCAAATCTACTTTCACATCTTGAGCTTCTTCTTCTAAAGTTTTTATTTCCTCAATCATGGCTTCAAAAATGTGCAATCAAGAAGATATAATGAGCTCTTTTTACCTTGCCTTATTTACTAACCCTTCTAGAATAATTTTTTCTTCAATCAAAACTTTCTCACTTAAAGCATTTGTCCCCTCTAGGATTTCCTTTTGTAATTCAGATAATCCATTCTCATTTTCAATTTCTTTCATCAACACTTTCAATTGTGTCAGTTTATTTTTAATGTTAGCCAAGTTTCTTGGGACCTTGAGATATCATTTTTGAAGTAGTATGCAACATCTTCTCTATCCATTTATCAATGGATTTAGCCTTGTCCCTAGTTTTTTATAATTTAGTGATTACTTGTTGACCAATTAGATCACCTGAAAGAATTGATTATTATGGATTAGACCTTGTTACTTTGGCTAATATTTCACACAACTTGGAATTTTGTTCTTACAACTTAGCCTTATTATCCTTCTCCTCATCGAGCTTCTTAAAAAGAGTGTTAATCAAAGTCTGAGTATTTTGCTTTAATATTTCTATGGGTACTTCTCCAAGGGATATTTTAGTGGCTATTAAGTCTTTCTCAATGACTTCAATTTTATTCATGCCTTGTGGAAGAGTTGATACCTCTGAAATTTTTTACCTTGAAGTTTTAATTATCAGATTATAAGTTACATTATCAATCTTAGGCTTCTTTCCTTTTCTATCAAGACTCTTTAATAACTATAAATCAACTTCCAAATTTATCACTTCTCTAGTTACAAGAACTGTCTACAATGATAACCAAGATGAGAAGTATAAATTTGGAGGAGTAGACAAATGTAAAACCATTTGTTGTTGATTGTTTATAATCATTAATTCCTAAGAGGGACATTCATGTTCACCTAAAAAAATTTGAGCAACATTGGGAACTATTTGTTGATCCTTTTCTTTCTCTTTCTCAGATTATTTCCTAGATTCTACTTCTACCTTTGTCTCTTCCTCTTTTTTCTTTTCTTTCTCCAATTTCTGCATTGTCTCTACCTCAATTTATTTTTTCCCTCCTTCTAAGGTTTAACCATTTCTTTTTGGTTTTCTTGTGGTTCTATCTGAGATGGGGTCACTTCTTTAGAAATTACCTATTCTGTCTATTTTTGAATGGTGGTTTTATCATATAAAGGGGGTGGATGTGGATTAGTGGGTGGAGAAGATGGAGGAAGAGGAGGAAGAACAATAGTCTTCTTTTAAATGGGAATCTCAGGAATCTTGATGGTATGAGATTTTAGAGGTCGCATGAGTATTGATGGATCTATGGTAAGTTTTGTATAAGTAGGAATGATGGGTGGAGAAGTATCTATGGAAGTGACCAAAGGGGGTGTGGTGATATCTATCTGATTTGGATCTTTATCCTTTACTAAATATTAAGTATCATCATCATTTCTCTTCAACTTTAATCTCTTTTTCACTTGATTATTTTTTCCTTATATTATTTCTTTCTTCTTTTGGCTTATTTGGGTAGCTTCAATCATTAACTACTTCATGAAATACCCCTTATTAATAATCCACATGTAATTCATGGAAATGACCATAAAATTTCTATCTTCAATAGTTTTAACTTGATATTTTTTTAAACAATCTCTAGAAGTGGGGTGTTATCCCCTTTTATTTCATGGTAGGCAACACTAGTTACAATTCCATCATCTTCTATATCCTCTAAAATTGTTGCTAAATAAAAAATATGCATTTATTCAATAATAAACCTAATATTATCTTTTCTTCTTATGCCAAACTCATCTTTACAATCAATCCAAAAATCTTCAAGTGTAGGAATATGCATATACTCAAGAGAAACTATATTTTGAGCTATGCTTTTATAATCAAAATTTTCTCTAGCTTAAAAATAGATTTGATTGTAGTTATGGTACATTTTATTTGCTTTGTAAATGCTAGGGTAATGATAGTGACCAATAATAATAGTAAAACTAACAGAAGGGTAGTAAACATTTGACTGTAAGTCATTCAGCACAACTAGTTGCCTACACAAATCCATGAGAGTCCATTTGTTAGTAGGATATCTAGAAAATTTGACTAGTGTGCCTAAGAAACCACCAACTCTAATGTATGTGAAGTTGAGGAACTAAATGAAAATGCATCCAAATTGGAAAACTACATCCCATGCTACATCAAATACTCTGTTAATAGTTTAAGATATATCAATGTTTTATTTTTAATTTAGTTAAAGGGTTTATATTGATAAATCAATAAATAATGTACGGTAAATAAGATACTAATTTTTAAAATTTATTGGTGATTAGATATTTTTTTTAAATATTAATAAGAGGGAAAAAATAAGAGTTATCTTAAACTATGCTAATCCAGCTGAGATAAGATCTTATATTCATTATGTAGGCCTAGGACACTATCTCAACAGGATTCTAATTTTCATTTTTTGATTAGATAGGAGCATCAAGAGTGGACAAGAGTGGCACCAATGCTGTATTCCTTATTTGGTATTGTTATCTTAAGGATCTAAACTTTTTGGGTTTTGTTTGGTAGGTCTGTGTGACCCTATGTCTAAAGTTTTGGTAGCCAAAATTCTATACATATCCTTGTATAGTATATTTTATCTTCAAACCCTATCTTCTATTGTACTTTGACCATTTTAAAACAAGAGGGAGGGTTAGTATGTGTAATATTCACTAGATGTGGATCCACACCCCTTGTGTGGGCATGTTGCCTACATACCAATACTCCTAAGAGGGATTAAGCCATATGTAGTTCTCCCTTTAAAAGTGCTTGGTGCAATTGTGAAATGAAAATGTAATGAAATAATAAACTTGGTGTGCTTGAGATGACTAGGGGCTTGTGTAAGGATTCAAATAAGCTACAAATACTATTGGATGGATTTATGTAGAGAATAGGGAAATGTACTTGAGTAGTATTGCTTGTATTCTTGCTTTTTTATGATATTTGTCAACACTTTCTAAATGATTTTTAAATTGGATTTTATAGGGATATATTGGTCATGGATTGAATTTTATTGCATTAGGCCAAAAAGGATAAGGATGGAAAAATAAAAGGAATTGACCGTTGGGGCCAAAAATGAGCTTGGACAATAGCACTAAAAGTGGATAGGAGTGGTATTAGTGTTATAGTCTTAGTGTGGTGCTATTATCCTGAGTAAATGGAACCTAGGGGGATGGATTGGTCATGAAAAGAGGGTCCTTACTTAGCTAGGATCAAATTTTAAAGGTTACAAAAGATAGAGAATCAGTGAAAATAAGTCTAAAAGGGTCATGAGATAAATCAAGAGGGACCTATGGGTTGGGTGTCATTATCCATGCTCAAGTTACCAATTTTGGTATTTTATATGACTAAATTTACCCCCCCTCCTTTATTTTAGTGATGCAATAAAGTAAAATACTAGGATAAAGGAAAAATAGGAAGTGTACCTAAACTTACCTACAAAGGTGAAGATCATTAAGCTTGTGTAATGTTGGGTGTGCATAGAGAGAACACGTTGTGAAGTGTGAATCTACAAAAGAAAACAAAGAGTAGATAAATTATTACTAGATACACTATCTCTAAAATAAGAATGTATAAAGTTGTGAAAGAGAGAGGAAGAGAAAGGAATGAATACACCTCATCAGGTATGTAGATTAATATAAAACCTATTGTGATGTTGATTGATGTTGAGTAATTCTAAGTAATGTTAGATGATGTTATACCAAGAGTAATATCGTGAATGGAGCTGAGTGCACAATTATTTAGAAAGTGGCTCAAGAATGTAAAAGCTATACCTTTAGCTCTATCATCACCCATTAAATGAATCTAGGTGGTCATGCATGTGTTGATCAATTTTTGGATTATGTGTCTAATCCCTTTGAATAGGTGTCTCAAGAACACAAAGGCTAACTAAACCTTTGGCTCCATCATTTCCCCATAAAGTGAAGCTATGAACTGATACTAGTATGAAATGCATGTCATATGAGATGGATCCTAAATCCCATGAAAGTAATATGATCTAAAAATGTTGGCATGGATAGCCAAATGTATGTTCAAAACTAGGATACTCTTAGCCACTCTGAAAGATAGAGATTAGGCTTATATGAAAGCCACTCCAAAACTAAGAATCTAGATTATATGGAAGCCACTTAAGAATATGGAGGGTAGGCTCATATGAAAGCCACTATGAAATTGTGCCAACCACTTAAATATGGAATAAGGTATGAAGCTATTGAGAATGCCTAGGTAATGTTGAACTTAGATAGAAAAGAAAAAAAATGTGCCATGCACATTTCCCTCAATCACTAATGTCTGGAACATGGATTTTGATCTAGAAGTTATATCAACTACTATATCTAAAACTTGAATTGAGATCCATCATGTTGTACATGATACCCCCTATATCTAGATTCTCTAAGCAAAATGTGTACTAAAACTATTGATTCTAAACTAGTCTAGTTGTGTAAATATGTAATTGAACCTACTTTTCTACCTATTTCTAGAAATTTTAGTTTTTTTTCTATTTGGACAAGAGTACTAGAGATGTATAGTAGCACCACCAATGCTATAGTCTAGTTTTAGCACTATTGTCTTGGGCTAAATTTGATGATTGTTCTATATTCTTCACTGTCTACCTAGTTTATTCTGACTGGTTTTATGTCTGGTTATTGTTTTGAGTGTTATAAAACTAGATTTTTAGTTGATAAGAGCTCTGATCTCTATGAAAAAACCCTTTTTTACTTCCCCCTCTTTTGAGGGTAGGAATGGAGACCCTATAATGATTTCCCTTAGAAGAAAGAGCCTTGTAAGTGTGTTATGCTATAAAATATGTGATATAGTAATGATAATTGAAAATATATCTCAAGATATGGCATGGTTTGTATTAAGAGATTGTTACATCAATAATTTTATGCCTAGATAGATATAAAAATGTAAAATCATGTGTAATGTACTAAACTAGAACTTGAAATATCAGTTGTTAGTTGGCAAGGATGGAGCATGATGTCCATCATGGCATCTAGGAATCAATATAATGCATGATTTGGATCATCGAATTTCAAATAATCAAAAGTAATCAAGAAACAAGAACACAATGCAAGAAGCAAAAATCATACAAGAGTGGCCAAGGGGCCAAAAAAATAAGGGACATAGGCATATGTCACTCAAACTAGAAATTAAGCATACAAGGAATTTTTAAATGCCACATACATATATAATTAAAAAAAAAATAAGTTGGCATGAAATCCATAATCACATGGAAGAGTACAAGTAAGGGACATTGGAAAATTTCCAAAGGTACACACATGAATAGAAGCAAAGGACCTAGGCAAATGTCCCAAGACACATACCAAAAATAAAAAAGAACTAGGAATGCAATCAAATCAACCTATGCTAATCAAGAAGATAAAGAATGTAAAGAATAGAAAATAAAAACACATCTAAGTAATTAAAGAAAGAGTATTAAAGTATGCAAGATATATTAATACAAGACTAGGTATATGACTAGATATATTAGTACAAGTGCTAAATACTAGTGAGTGTTGATAGAGTAATCTATGTAAGCTAGTAAATAATGTACATCAACATGATAAATATAGTGTGTGGTGTATAAATGACATAACCTAGATGGTTTAGTCATGTAGAAGATGCCCCTAGGAGGAATATTTATCAATGTGCATCTCACATGTAGGAGTAGGATGCCCCCTTCATGGGTAGAGTGAAGTAATCAAGGGTCTAGAAGTCAATACACACACTCAAAGAAGATCAAGTGAATTACGGTAATGTAGATAAATCAATTAATAATAGCATATAATATCAAATGTAAGTCTAACATAGTAGTAGAAATGTAAATCATGGAGGATGCATACAATCAAGATGTTTTTTTTTTGTGTTTATGACATATTTAAATGTTTTTTGTATTTTTAAATTTTGTACTATTTTTCATATTTTTGAACTTTTTGAGATGTGTATAATAAATCATAAGAAACTATGTACAAGTAAGTAGGGAAAGGATAATACTAACCAATGAGTCTCATGGGAGACTCCCTATCATGGTGTCCTGTATCAAGGAGAGGTATCATGTGTGATCATGAAGCATGATGGAAATGCTAATAATGTGGTCCTAAAAGCTATATATGTTATAAATGATTTGAAATATCTAAGGTATAAACCAACTTTTGGGCCCTCTATAACTCTGAGAAGTGGATGCAATTATAGGGTTTTTAGGGACCCATCTAGCAATAAGAAAAGATCTCTAAACACATGCTCTATGAGTAGATGCATGAGATGTTAATGATATTTATTTAGGTGTGAAAATAATAACTAGAATCTTTCTAGATTCATAAAGTTGTGGAGGTGTATGAACACTCTATGCTAGTGATAGATTCCTCAACTATGTTTAAATCAGAACTGGAGGAAGAACTATAACTAGTGGAGAAGCTAGAACTAAAATTTGAATTGAAACTAATGATTGTACTATAGAAGATGGATCTAAAGTGGGGAGTGTTAAATCATATGGAACTCCTCCAAATATAATAACCTGATTAGTATGAATGAATTTCATGCATTTGTGAACTATAAAAATTATTGTTTGAAGTTTTTGAATCCATGGTCGACCAAGTAACATATAAAAAATTATTGCACTAGGAAGAATACTAAATGGTGTGGCCACATGTGTTGGACCAACCTATAGAGGAATTACAATCTCACTTGATGAAATATGTATATGCCCATTGAATCTACTGATAACTATGTTTATTGGTGTAATATCCTACTCTGAATATCTTAAATGTTGTAATAATGTCATAGTGCACATGTTCACATTGGATCCATTGTCTATGAGAACACTATGAATATCATGATTATGAATGTGATATCTAATAAAGAGTGCATGATAGTTTGTATCATCATCAATGATCTCTTACTCTAAGAAGGAGATGGAAGGTCTAGTGAGAACTCTAGAATTATATACACCAATCATGTTTCTCAAAGGATGTAACTCAACTCAAGGTACCCTATATGTATATGGTGGAGCATATGCATGATATACATGGTGAACTATTGATTGATCCATGTCTCATATTTGGAATGTTGTGGAAAAGGATCTAAAAATATTTTTAAAACTTTATCGTATGTTTTTTTTGCCTAAAGAGGTTCTACTAAAGTACCGATATCAATATGATTACCATTTATTAAATCCCATGTCTTGTGTCTTAAACTAATGCATCTATTTATTGTATTTCTTGGTACCCTATGAAACTCACAAAATCCATGCTGGTCATATCCCCATGAAAGAGGCTCTATTGGATCAACTTCTCTAATAAGAGGAAGAGATATGATGTTACAATCTAGTATCTATTATAAAACTATAGCTAGAGAAACTGGTAGATTGATAAATGTGCACCAAGGAGGTGCTAATAAAACCACACATTAAAGGGGCTTTAAAGCTACATTAACTATCAATTGATTCTAATCTTTTTATCATTGACCTTGACCTTATATGGGACTTTGATGTTAATCTTGTTGGTTATTTTTGAGATACTTGTGTACTTGAGTTTGCCCATTAAAATTAACTTGAATTCTCTTTCCTTTAGTGTGTGACACAATTAAATGAAGGAAGAGAATATTCTGAACATAATTGATTCATGCAAATTTGGTAAGAGAATCTATTTGAAAAGATATTATAACTCTTGATCGACCATAGGGCTAGTCATGAAAGCCAAGATAATATTATATCGAAGAACATAATCTATGAGATGCTCATTTGACCTTTGTTTCTATTGTGCAACTTGGGCATATGAAACCTTGTCACCAATGTTAATGCTAAAATGAAATAAAAACATGTCGACTAAAGGATTGAATGAACTAACCAACTGATTTTATAAACTATAGAACTATTGTAAAGCATAATCCTTTAGGATCTATAGAAAGAGCTTGGTATTTATCCAATAATTTGGTACATATTCCAAGCATACTATGTGAAAAAATCTCAAATGTGTCTCTAGATCATCCTTGACATCATATAGAGTAAGCTTGGGTTGAATAAAACCTTTTGGCATGGTTTTTAAACCAATGTGATGTACCAATGGTGTATGAAATTAAAAAAAATAATCCAAAGCCTGTGTAGGTCTAGAGGAACCTTGCTCAAGATGTATCACCTTGGATTGAATATATATTATCTCTTGCACAAAGACTGCCACATTAGGAGATAAAGATGTACTAGCTATAGTTGGTGGCATAGAGGTAGGTTGGGATGCTATAGGGGGTTTTTGAGACATAGTTTTCATTGTAGTACCATTTGTAACTAGTTTATCTAAAGGAATGGAAGTTTCAACTTGTTTAGCCTTTTTAATTTATATGATAGACTTCAAGATAAGATTATGATCTTAGGGTTGGTCTTAGAGTTTTTCTTAAAAACTTTGTAGGATCAAATATTTGTTGAGGATAAATTCATTATCAATAATTGGTAGAAGTGGATCAGTAGTCCAATGTAATGGATCATGAGCATTGATGTGTACATCATCATTATTATTTTCACACTTCTCATTATTAAAGTTATTTTTATTGAAATTAGTGCAATTTGGATGTGTAGAATATATGACAAGAACCTGAGTTGGTTGTTTATCCATGGTATAAGGTTGAGTTGTAAGAATCTAGGTAAATGTAAGAGGATTACCACTAAGCCTTGTACTTCATCTCAAAGGAAGAGATGCAAGGAACTTAGTTGGCATAAGGAAAACAAATTGGATAATAGTAGAGAATATTAAATGGATGTAATCTAAACAAGGAACTAAAATATGCATAAAATGGATACAAAGTTTGCACACATGTAAGGTGATACCTCAATAAGCAAATGGGACCTAGTATATGCAACTAGGGTTTTGATAATTATATTTTTTCAAAATACTATGAAATTTTGAATTTTGAATGGATTTTATGATTTTAATATGCAATTAAAATTTGAAAAAATTATTGTAAAATGTTTGATTGAATAGGACCTAGGATGTGTAACTACTGTTATGAGAAAAATAATTTTTTGAAATAACTATTGAATTTTGAATTATGAAGGGATTTTATAATTTTAATATGCTATTAAAAATTTATAAAATTGTTGGACAATTACTAGAAAAAATATTGGGACCTAGTATGGGCAACTAGGCTTTGAAAGAAAACTATTTTAAAATTTAATAGTAAATTTTAAAATTTGAAATGAATTTTTGATTTAAATATTCAAGTAAAAATTAAAAAATTTATAGGAAAAATTAGTAGGAATTTTACCCTAGGGTTTCTAAGTTTTTGTGCACAAACAAAGTAAGTCAGGTTCACCAAATGATTTAACAGTTTTAGGAATATTGGTGTTTTATTCTTGATTTAGTTAAAGGTTTTAGATTGATAAATCAGTAAACAATATATGGTAAATAAGCTACTAATTTATGAAATTTATTGGTGATTAGATATTTTCTAAAAATAGTAATAAGAGGTAAAAAATAAGACTTAGCTTAAACTATGTTGATGTGACCGAGACAAGATCTAATATTCACTATGTAGGCCTAGGACACTATCACACATAGGATTCTAACTTTTATTTTCTAATTGGATAGGAGCATCAGGGGTGGATAGGAGTGGCACTAATATTTTAGTACTTGTCTAACATTGTTGTCCTAAAGATCTAATATTTTTGGGTTTTGTTCAATAGGTCTATGTGACCTTGTCTCTAAAGTTTTGGTAGCTAGAAGTCTATAGAACTCCATATAGAGTATATTTTATCTTCAAACCCTATCTTCCATTATAATTTGACTAATTTAAAACAAGAGTGGGGTTTAGTGTGTATAATATTCATTAGATGTGGATCCACACCCCTTGTGTGGGTATGCTGCCTACATACCAATACTCTGAAGAGGGATTAAGTCATATGTAGTTCTCCTTTCAAAAGTGCTTAGTGTAATTATAATATGAGAATGCAAGTAAATGCTAAATTTGGTGTGTTTGAGATGAATAGGGACTAGTGTAAGGATTAAAATAAGTTATAAATAGTATTAGATGGTTTTATGCAAAGAATAGGGAAATGTTCTTGAGTAGTCTTGCTTGTATTCTTTCTTATTTTGTGATATTTGCCAACCCTTTATAAATGATCTTTGAATGGGATTTTTTGGGATATATTGGTCATGGATTGAATTTTTTCACATTAAGAAAATAAGGATAAGGATGGGAAAATAGAATAAATTGACCATTAGGGATATAAATGAGCTTGGACAATAGTGCCAAAATTAGATAGGAGTGGCATTGGTGTTATAGTCTTAGTGTGGTGCTATTTTTTTGAGTAGACAGGACCTAGGGGGATTGATTGGTCATGAAAAGAGGGTCTTGTCTCAGCTATGATCAATTTTGGAAGCCTAAAAATGTTTGGGAATCAATGAAAACAATACTAAGAGGGTCATAAGAGTAAGCAATAGGGACCTATGGGTTGGATGTCAATATCCATGATCAAGTTACTAATTTTTTCACTTTATATGACTATAGATACTCTCTTGTGTTTTAGAGCTACATTTAACTTGAAAATGATTTCATAAAATAATACATCATTCAGTATCTTATAATTCTTATCGTACTCATAAATAACCAATTGAGGGTAATACTCGTATATGGGCTCTATTGCTAACATTACTTTTGTATTTATCCTAATAAAGGATCCATTTGATGCTATAACATATACTAAGTATGAAGTCATTTTTAAGTCAAAAGTCTGCAAGACACTACTTAACTATTGATCAATGTTGTCACTTATCAACCTTTCCCATTCAATCATAGTAGAGCTCCTGGTGACATCAATGGTTCTAATGTATGCATACATCTAGGTTGAAAATCACTTAGAATTATTTTATCCATTGATTCTAAATAGCAATTGTGTGATTTCATCAACTTCCTGAATGAATTTAGACCTTACTATCTATTTAGGAAACTTTGAGGGTTGTTTAACTTTCTTTAGATAGTTAGTGTTCATTATCTTGATGCAATTAGTTGTCTTATTTTCCCATTGACTCTTAGTTTTTTTTCATTTTTATATCAAACACTTTAGATGATGCTAGGATATTTAGATAGTAGTTAAAATATTGAACATCCAATCTTATCACCACATTACCAGTAGTGTTTTTCATAGTCCTAGTAAGAGAGTCATAATACTTGGCACATGCTAGGACAAACTCATAAAGTTATGCAAAACTTGGGAATGATTTAGCTTGAAGGATCCCTTTATTGGTCATTGCTTGCATGAGTGGAGTTTTGGATATAGATTTGGATCTCTCCAACAACTCATTTACTGACACATGTCCATTATCTGTATCACTTGTTTTAGTTAACTTAGAAGTGATACAAGATTCAATAGGGTAACTTTTATACTCGTACTTCATCTTTGGTTCTTGTGACTTAATTCTCTTTGATTTTATTTTACCCTTCTTACTTAGATCTATGATTTATTCAAGTGCTAACTTAGGGAATTATTGAATTAAAGTTATTGTTTCATGTAATTATACTCTAGATATTTATTCCTTTGATCCTTCTAACCTTGACATCTACTTTGGTTAACTCTGGAAAAACTTGACAAGTGATCTAGAACACTTAGTGACTGCTCTTATTAGTTTAAAAATGGTTGGATAAATGAATCAAGTTGTTACATCAAATAATACTTCTAATAAAACTTTAGATTTTAGGTAGTAGAGAGCCTTTAGAAGTTTAAGTATCTCATAGTACGTAACAAGGTATCACAAATTTGGATTGTTTTAGATAATCTTCAAGTCTTAAGTACTCAAGAATTTGAGCAAGTAATAGGTATGGACAACATCAAGGTTCTTTTAGATTATAAATTCTAGTTTGTATTAACAAGCTACTTGAGTTTTAAACCCCACATAAGTAATGAGTAATGAGGAGTCTAGGTTCCACTTGAGTAGCTACTTCAATTTTTACTTTGGTAGTTTAATAGATTTCTTAAGACTTAAGACTTTAGGTTTACTAATGTAAGTAATTTGGGTTAAAAAACCTATATAATTAGTAGTGAGTAGTCATAAATATAGGTAAGCAAGCAATCATTGTAAGTCTAGGTAGGTAAGACGCTTGAGAGTCTCAAGTTTCTTAAGGTAAGTAATTCAAGCTCAAGACTTTGAGTAAGCAGTAAGCTATGGAAAACCTAGGTTTCTTTGCTAGGTCAATAGTCAACTAAGTTTTCTCATTCTTGGAATTTTAGTGGGTTTTTACATGCTTAGTATTTATGAGAGTTTTAACAAGACTTTAAAAAATATTTTTAAATGCATAAATGGATTCAAATACAAGCAAAGTAGGAAAATATAGTGAAAACTCAAAATGATGTATGCAAACTTATTGGCAAGAAAAACAAAATTTTCAACAAGGAATGGAATGAGAAAACAAGAGTAAAATAATTAAAATAACTCGAATGCAAATGGGTTGAGATAAAATCACTATAAATCACTCCAAAGCTGCAAACAACATTGATTAAGGTTTGTAGAGGTAGCAACTTGGTCAAATAACTAGAATGCCAGGTGGGAAACAAGGTGTATTTTCTCAAATATTTATATTTACCAATTTATTAATGATAATTAGGAGAAATGTGTGAGGGAATGATGTAATCCCTTGGATTTTTGTTAGGTTTCTTGGACTACTTTACTTAATTTAGATCTTATAAATGAAGTAACCTCGTAAACCTGAGTTGGTCTAGGCTTGAGAGTACTTCAAACTTGTGGACCCTTATTGATTTTACTTGTAGCTTTGAGCAATTGAAGTTACTTCAAAAACCTAATTTAATTTAGGTAGTGTTATGTGGTTTTGTGAACCTACTTTACTTGGATCTCAATGAGAATTAAAGTTGTTTGGCAATTTCAATTTGAATTAGATAGTACAACTTGGGTTTGTAATGACTATTTACTTTTTAATTGATAATTAAAGTAACTTAGATAACCTTATTTAGCCTAGGAGTAAGTTAAAATAATTATCTTTTTGATCCTTTTGGGAAGGATGAGTAAATGGGTTTTTTAGTGATGGCCTTGAGCAGATGTTTTCAACATTTTAGAGTAATTTGAAGTAATTGGGAAAATAAATCAATAAAAAACATAACTACTAAATATTTAGTCTTATTCAGAGGACTAGTTTCAACAAGACCAACTGAATCACAAAAGATAAAAGGCAAAATTTTAAAAGGGGTAACACAAAATTTCTAAGTGTGAAATTTTGTGGACACTAGTGGGTATTGGCATGTTACCTTTAACCTATGTTGAGGTTGTACATATTGATGAGAAAATCCACCCATAAGGGTATCCCACCTTTGTTTTACCAAAATTTGATCCAACTATGCCAGCTTTATATGTTATCCCTAACATGAATCAAAACTAAACTACATTTAACTAACTACCAATGCCTAACCAGTTGCCTTTGAGACTTGCCGCACCTAACCAACAACTTAGATTATTCAACCAAGAAAATTCTAGAGCACAAACCAAAAATAATCAATAAATGGTGCCTATAAACAACACTAATTTCCAAGCTACCACCCAAAATAAGAACCCAAAACCCCCAAAGGGATAACTAGACTCAATCCAAAGGACTGTCCAAAATCTTGCTAATGATTTCTTGGATCTCAAGAAGCATATGGGTAATACCACTTAGAGAATTAGTATAAATTATAATTTCCAAATATACAACAAACCTTTCAATAGGACTAAAAATAATAGTGAGCCACCTTTAAGTAAATTTCCTGAGATTAACATCTTGAAAATGGTCTTACCTAACTGGTGTTGAGTGCACAATACTTTTAAACATGGAGAGCTTGATTGTGTTAAGTTATAATATGAATTCAAGGCTAATCAAATCCAAATGAAGGGATTAGACATGAATACCACTAATTAGAACAATTTAAAAATATATGATAACTCCAATGATGCCTCTAGAGCCCCTGAATTGATCCTCATGGTTTAGACTTATGACTTTCCTAGGCAGGATGAGAATGAACCCAAAGATAATGTTTAACAGGTGCATGCTTTCCAAAATACTAAAGGATAAATTATACCTTGAAGAGTAAGGGTTAGAACCCACCTCAGACAACTTTCACCCCACTTAACAAATCAAACACTCCTCTTGATGGTAGGATAGATAATAACCCTCCACACCTCAAAGGTAAGGAGAGTCAACCAATAACCAAATCTCCTTGCAAAACATCAAAAGGTAGATACAACATAGTATAGTACATGAAGAATATCAAGGCAAATATAACATTGCATGAGCTTAAACAAATCATAGAATAGCATGATTTGCTTTTGAAATTACTGAATGAAAATCCTAGCTCTAACAAAGATAAACAAGCTCATGTTGATATGGTGATGTATAAGAGTAAGCATGAAGTGCCTCCATTATTATTAATTTTTATAATTTTATGTAATAATCTCCATAATTTTTTTCTTGAATTTGGTGCTTCAGTTAATATTATGCCTTTAAGAGTTTGTGAAAATTGGGATTAAACCTAGTTAAATTTGAGAATTTGGTGGTACAGTTGGATAAGTCAAGAGTGAAGGTGATAGGTGAATTATTGAACATCCATATGAAACTAGATCATAAGCCTTAAATATAGTAATTAATTTATATTCAGGTCATCAATATACCTAAATCTTATAGGTTGCCAATAAGTCATGACTGGACTAAATCTTTGAATGGATACATGTACATAGATTGCTCTCACATGTGGCTACTTTGGTATGAGATCCCAAATTAGATCATGATCAATAGGGAACCCAAGATGAAATACATGATTATTGAATATAATGCCAAGAATGAAAAAGTAAACTACCAATCCTTTGACTTGGGTGTTTATACTCTAGAAACCACTAACATTGTTGTAGGTGATATCAAGGTGGAGAAAGAAGAAAACAAAGGTCCTTGGATGTTGTGCTTTTATGGTACACTAAAAATTTAGTATATGATGAATCTCTTATCTTAGGACTTCAATTTTCAATTAGACATAAGGTTAAATAACTATTAGTTTATGGTGATTCTAAACTAGTGGTGAATCAAGTTAGAAGAAGATATCAATGTAGGATTTCTTGTTTAAGAAAGTATAAATTTATAACTTTGGATTTAATTGAGTATTTTGAATCATTAAATATTGTTTCCTTGCTTAGAGAACAAAACTAGTTAGTAGATTCCCTAGTGTTAATAGCAATAAACTTGGTGCCTCTAAAGGCTTTGAAGTTACAAGATTTTACTATGAAGATAATTTTATGCCCCTATATGCCTGATAATGTCAAAAATTTCCAAGTTTTTGATGATGACCAATAGATAATTAATTTATTATGTAAAATTGGAGTGTTTGAGTCTCATATCATTAATGAACAATATTAAATTCTTGTAAAAGATTTAAAGGGAAAAAAAAAGAAGGAATAATCCATCTTAAAGAGAATCAAATTCCTAAAGGTATTATTTCCTTGGGAAGGATGTTCAATCTAGATAAGTAAGAGACTGAAGCCAATTATCCTAAATTAAGTGGTAAGGACTAAAATAAAATCAACTTGGGAAGTCTTGGGGATGAACAAAATGTCAACATTGGCCTAGTTTGCACAAATAAAGAAGTGAAAAATATTGTTTCTCTCTTAACCAAGTTTAAGGATGTTATTACATGGTCATATGTTGACCTGAATATAGTTGAAACTAGTGTGATCACTCACACTATCCCCTTAAAGGAATCCTAAAAACCTTTTAGTCAAAGATAGAGACCAGTAAATATAGTGTTAGAACCATTGATTTACAAAGAACTAAAGAAATTTATTGATGCAAGGACAATCTTTCCTATATGGCACTCAACATGGGTTACCAACCTAGTACCAGTTCAAAAAAAGAATGGATAAATTTGAATTTATGTTGATTTATATAACTTGAATGGATATTTTGATAAGGATAATTAAACTTTGCTATCTTTGGATAAAGTCATACAGCTGGTAAGCGGCTCTAAGATAATGTCATTCTTGGATGGATTTTTAGGCTCCAACCAAGTCCTAGTGAACAAGAGTGATAGAATAAAGACCACCTTCATTACTAAATGGGGAATGTTTGCCTACAAATGAATGTCATTTGGGATTATAAATATAGGAACAACTTTATGAAAAGTGATGGACCATGTGTTTCATAGACTATTAGGTAATTTCATTATTATCTACGTGGATGATCTATTTTTTTCTAAAAAAGGGAAGATCGCCTGATACATTTAGAATAAGTTTTGGAGAAGTGTAGAAGGTATGGTATTTCATTAAACCCCCAAAAAAGAATATTTTATGTGATTGAAGGTAAAATATTAGGACATATGATTACTCAAGAAGGTATGACCATTAACCCTGATAGGATCAATGCAATTTCAAAGGTGAAAGTTCCCAATAGTAAAAAAGAGTTAAAATCTTTCTTTGGTAGAATCAACTTTGTAATAAAGTTTATCTCTAGTTTTGTAGAGATTATGAGACCACTCAATGCCATGCTAAAAAAGGATGCTAAGATAAAATGTATGGCTGAGGTGAAGAAGGCCTTTCAGGACATCAAAGATGTTATTGTTCAAGCCCCTCTCCTAAAAAAGTCTTGATTTTAGTAAATATTTATATATGTACTCTTTTACTTTTGACCATACTATTCTTGTTGTATTAACATATAAATAAGATGAAAAATAGCACCCCATTACCTTCATGAGCACTAATTTGAATAATATAGATATGAATCATCCTATTTTATACAAGGAAGATTATGCACTAATGAAGGCTATAAATAAATTCAGACACTACATCCTAAGAAACAAGACATGTGATATAGTGTCTGATCTAGTTATTAAGTTAATTATAGGACATAATAAACTTAGAGAAAGAAGAGGTAATTAGATGATCAAACTTAAAGATTATTATTTAGAGATAAAATATTCTAAATTAGTTAGGGCTCAAGGTCTTATCAAACTCATTGCAAACATTGATCCTTACATTGATGTTATATAGGTTAAATCAAATCAAGTACTAGGAGGAGATTGGTACAAAGACATTGTGAATTACTTGTTGCATAAATTATGTCCCTTATACCTCAAAAGATAATATAAAAGAGACCTTAGGCTAAGATCATCTCACTTTATGATCAAGAGAGGGGTCCTCTATAGAAAGAACTATGAAAGAATTTATTTGAGCTATGTTCCTAAACCTAAGGCCACTAAGATCATGGATAGTTTCCATGAAAAGATGGGAAGTGGACATAATTTGGGACATACTACTACACACAATAAATTAAGGGATAAATATTATTGGACAACTATTTTCAAACATGAACATGTTTATGTGTGAACATTCCACCACTATCAGGTGTTAGATCAAATAGAAGTAAAGGTAGTTATGCCTTTAAAACTAGGAATCAATGCAAATACATTTTCACAATGGGGTATTTATTTCATAGGAGTAATAAATCCCATCTCTTTATGAGACATAAATTTATGCTCACTACCATAGACTATTTCACAAGGCAGATTGAAGTAGTGACCACCAAGAATAATAGAATAATTTATGTCATTAAATTCCTAGAGGAAAACATTACCACTTGGTTTGGAACACCCTTATCTCTAGTGTGTGACAATGGCCTAGCCTTTACATCAAATAATTTCACTAAATGGTCATATGATAATTAGATCACCATCAAGTCTAATTCAAACTAATAACCTTAGGGTAATGGAGTGGTTGAATCCACCAATAAAAACTTGATCAATGCCATCGAAAAATCTATAGAAAAGAGACCAAGATAATGGTAGCCCTTACTTAAGTTTGCCATATAGGTAGATAGAACCAAATACAATAATGCACTCAAGGCATCCATGTTCTTAATAATTTATGGGTAACATATTAATTTTCCCATCATGTTGAGGCTGCCCACTTATGAGTTCATGGTTGAGTACATGGAAGATGATGAAAGAGTGTAGTCTAGGATACTAAACATCATCCAAATAGAGGATGCTAGAGATGAATCATTACAAAATTTAAGAAATCATTAGGATGTTATGAAAATATGGTTTGATAGGTGAGCCAAAATTAAAGCATTCTGAATCTTAGATTTAATCTTACTATAGGATAAATCCCACACAAAAAAGGATAAAATGATAAGTTCACCCCATCTAGATTAGACCTTATCAAGTAGCAGAGATACTCAGTGAAAACACATTCAAACTCAAAGATTTTTAGGGAAATGACTTAGCCTTACCTATTAATGGTAAATATATGAAGCATTACTTCTCTAATAATCTATCTCAGATCCCACAAGGAAAGTAAGCTTGTTTATAAATAGAGTAGGTAGGATAAGTGTAGCTTCATTTCTATTTTTGCTTTCTTGTTACTTTCTTTCTTGCTTTGCTTTCCTATTTGTTCTTTCCCATTTTTCATTTGTGTGTTTGTTTTCATTTTTTTGTAGCATAGTAATAAGTCCTTTGGATAAGATATCTTTGGATCAATTTTTATTAACTTGGTCTTAAAATGGGAAGAAGGGGTTGTTGATCTTAAACACTAGTAGTCTAAGGTTTGGAAGCCTCTAGCAGTGTTACAATTTAAAAAAGTTTGGTGGGGTTAATTAGAATATAGTCTACTCATGAAAATATTAAGTTATGTGAAAGCTATAATATAATTTAGATGACTAAACATTTGATTGAATAAGAGTTTGAATCTATGTGGACTATCATACCATCACTCAAATACACTAAATAAATTACCTGAGCAAATGTTGCTATCTAAGAGTGAACAACATTTAGACTATGTCTTGACACAATCCTTACACTTAGCTAATTTTAGTTCCCAATCATTTTGGTTTATGAATATAGGTATTAAAAAAATGATACACCAATGAAGTGAAATCATAAACTACTTCATATTCCATGAATGGTAATGTAGGAAATCTCTACTAGGGCTATGGATGCCTGGATAATAGTAGAGAAAGGCCCAAAGTATATCCAAAGGTATCTTTATCGAGAATATGGATGCCTAGATGGAAATAGATCAATGCTTAAGCCATTCTTAACTTAAAAAAGCATTATTGTTAGTTAAATCTAAATAATGCTTAATTAATTTCATGTCTAATGTTTTGCAACATGAAATGTATCATTTTTTAACCTATTACAAATGGTTAAATAACTTCAAATTACACACATAGTATGGTTGCCTACAAGATTAAAACTCTAGTTCTAGCTTGTGAGATTTTATTAGTTCTAAAAGTAATTTTGATATTAGCTGAAAGTCCTAGTGAGATGAGTAATTTTTTATTCATCTCTTAATATAAGATTTGGATTCTAACATTTTGTAATGTTTCCCCATAGAGGTCACAATTTGTTGATGCTCAACAACCCCCTATTCCTAGAATGGGGACCCTCCTATTTTGATTTTTCAAAGATGCCTAAAATGCCAAGCTTGTTAAGTCATTTATCCACATAAAAATTTGATTTAATACTTCCTAGAAATTTATTGGTTAGATATTCATTTTGAAATGAATATTAGCCTATAAAAACATTTAAGTTATTTTAAGCCATTGTGAGTGTAATTATGTATTTGCCTTGGGTTATTGACTAAGGTAATAAGTCTATGGTTAGTTTCCCTAACCACTTCAGTTAAGAGGTTAGTTTATATAATGAGCTTAGTTATTTTCATGGTAGATGATGTTAGTTGTTTTACCCACCCTTTTCACATGTTTATCAAGTGAATCATTTATTTACCTATTTAATAGGCCTTATTGTATTATTCAGATATAGGATGTATGCTATGAATATAATCTGGTTCTTTATCACTCTCTATGTTCTATCTAATATGGTATTTAGAGCCCATGGTTTTTAGAGCTTGAGTGGAGGTTTTTAGAAGCCAGAGAGGTTAGTGTCTTGCTAGAGAGGAGATTCATGCACCTAGTGGAGAGCTGGAGGAAAGATAAAATTTTTTAAGCTCAACTTGAAGACCGAAAAACTACTTGAGAGGATTAAAAGACCAAATAAGATCAAAAAAAGGTCAGAACAAGTAGTTTTAAGTGGTTTAAAGCCTATGTTTATTTTTTATGGAAAGTCATATAGCTTGGGCATCATATAGTTTAGGGAGAGGTGGAAAAATTCAAATTTTGATCATTTTTAGTGAAATGAGAGTTTAAACTATGAGTTAATTCGTAACTTGAATAGTGGTGTAGATAGTTTTTGATTTGGCTAAGAAACAGACTTAGAATCTTAGCCTAAATATTCATAGGTAGACCAATTTTCTAATTGGCTAAATATTTTCATGAATTTTTAACCTAAAGTTTTATTATTTCAATTATTTTTAAAATTTTATTGAAAAATATCAAAACTTTAGCCAATTGGGGTTATTGGGGACTCTACTATTGATTAATAATCATAAAAGCATCTAGGTAATTAAAAATTTCACCATTTTTTGGGTTTTTTACCTGGATGTGGGTGGAGAAATATTTTTTAAATTAGAGTTGTAGGTTTCCCAATTTAATTATTTCAATGGTATAAAATTTGAGATCTTGCAAATGGTATTGAGTTTGTTGCTAAAAACTAGTAGAGTTGTTCAGTGTCAATACATAATCAATGTGTAGAAGAAATTTTTATAAAAGTCATTATAGTTTGTCTGATTTAATTATTTTCATGAAAAACTAGGTCAAATGGATAGTATTCAAAACTTATCACTACCAGATTCTCATAAATTGACTGATAATGACTTTAGTTTGTGGAGTCACAAAGTTTTGATGATATGTGACTATCAAAACCTTGATCAAATAGTGATTTATAAATATCAAAGGCCTACCACTAGTTATGATGACTATGATAAGCATCATCATGAGGCTCTTATCTTGTTAAAACTATCAGTAGCAGATAATGTAATCTCAAAGGTTAGAAATGCAACCATTGCATCAGTTTTGTGGAATAGTATTACTTATAAATACTAGGCTTTTGAAGCTAGTAGGGTATTATATTTAAATAATTTGTTTTCTACGAAGATGCAAGATGGTTCCATTTCTATTTTTTTATTGTAGATCAAGGACATCAGTGATTAGTCAAGGGTTATGCAGAAGCCTATTGATGAGCAAGATTTTATTACTTTGGTTATGCAAAATATTCCATCTTCATTTGTGTCATTTATGGAGTCCTTGCACATGATTTTTGAGATGTAGACTTTGGACTTTGAAAAGTTATCCACATTGCTATTATAGAAGGAGAGATGGTAGGAGCAAATAGTATTGTCTACATCTACTTCTACAGAGATTGTATTCTTCATCAAGGGAAAGGGTAAGTAGTTTTTTGAAACTACTAGTTCTCTAATAGAAAATACATAAGTAGGTGGTTCTAATTTTAGATCTAAGTGGAAATGTTTTTACTGTAAATAACCTAGTCACCTTAAGAAAGATTTTAGGAAAAGATAACAAGATATGGATAATCTTAGAAAAAAAGATCATCATGTGAATGTAGCTAAAGGTGAATACTAGGAATCATCCCTTGATTTTTGTTTCATGGCTTCCAATGGTAATTCTATGGTGGTACTTTGATTCAGGGGCATCTCACCATTATACATGTTGTAAGGATTGGTATGTGGATTTTTTTGAAAATGAGAGTAATAATTAATCTGTATCTTGAGGAGATGGTAGGACTCTTTTTGTGAAAGGATATGGCAATTTTAGATCAGTTTTAATGGTGCCATTTAGTATACATTTAATAATGTTAGGTATGTCTCTGATATGAACAAAAATTTACTTTTAATTAGTGAGATCACTTCAAAATATGATTGTGTTGTAAATTTTCAAGGATAATAATGTTTAGTCACTAATAGAGATAACAATATTATTTCTATTAGGATTGGTGATAAATGATTATATAAGCTTACAGATCTATAAAGGGCAAAGGAAAGTGCACTTGCAGTGGTTGATAATTCAGTTCACTATGGCATGAATGGTATGAGAATTTGAATTTCTAGTATTTGACTACAATGAGAAACACTAAGATGGTTAAGGAGATTCCTTCTATTCAAGATAGATATCACGTATGTATTGGATGTCAGTTGGGGAATTAAGTCAAACATTTATTTGATGTTGGTAAATCTTCAAGATCTAAGGGAGTATTAGATCTGGTACATGTAGATTTTCATGTTTCAATGTAGATACCTAGCCTTTCTAGATCCCATTATTTTTTGTTTATGGTTGATGATTTCTCTATGAAAATGTGGGTATACTTTATAGTGAAGAAATATGATTATTTTTCTAACAAGTATAACCATATACAATGCTCCAACTCTATGGCTAGGCTCCATCATGTCTATCTCTTGGCCTAGCCATGATGTCTACCAAGGTCTTAGTCTAACTCCTCTAAATAGTATAATGTAAATAGGCCATCCAAGATCTCAATCCATTCATTTTTCCATCTAGATATGCCACCCATGCCTATACCTATGCCAATTGGGCTAAAGTCACCATGTGTGTCACTCTTTCCTACTCCTACACCTATGCCATATGGGTTAGGGTCACTATATGTGCCTATGTCATCTTCATCACTATATCCAAATACGTAGTTATCTCATCTATCAAGGCCTACCATGATTTTATCTCACCTACACCCATCTCTACTAGTGGATGCATCCTCTCTCTTTGTGTTTGTACCTACCTTGTTTCCTCCCTTACTAATCTAAACTAGCTCGCCTAAGATGGGGTAGATGGTACACTAGGGTCCTTTAATGTAGTAGGGTCATATGGATGTAGAGTCTCATCTAGGATGTCATCAAGTTCTCCCCTCATAAAGTACCCCAATCTCTCTTCTTCATCCTCAACTATACTTATAAAATCACACCTAAATAGATATTAGATCACTATTATATCTTGAAATATCTATCTACCTCTAGTCTCTATTTCAAAATAAAAACTTAAGCAATAATTTTAATCATCTTTATTACTTATCTATGTCTCAGCCAATATAGTCTCACCATCCATGTGATCAGTTAGCATAGTATCTCCATCCATACAACCTCCTATCACCTCCTCTACAGGTTGCCTCAAATCAAATCAAGTTTTCATGGCTCATATCCACCTTAGCCTACACCTAAGTGGCCTCTCTATCATCCATCTCTCCTCCTAATTACTTGTTAGGCCATCAAGAATGGTGATAGTCTCCACTCTCTCCTACTCTTCCTACCTCCATCGATGTCATGTTCTTGATGGTTGTTACTCATCTCATTGTGAAGTTGGTGGTGGTATCTCTGGTGACACTACCTATGTACCCATCTCCTCTTACTCTGTTCCCTATTATGATCATCTAGGTCATGGTCATTCATGATGTGGTCTAAGCATTAGCCTCATCATTTGTGGCCTAAGTACCCTCCTCCCTCATGACTCTCTCACATACCAAGCCCACTACTTGGGAATCAATATCAGTGTTATGATAAGGTAAGCCCATCTATACTAGTACCCGTACCATTGAATGTGTCTCTCTCTATCAAGTGTAATTTCCAACCATCTTTCTCCTCACTATAGTTGGTGTAATTGTGTCTCAACTTAGCCATATAGTCTTTATGTGTCCATATGGATGCCAAACTAAGTTTATTCATCTTACCATCTATAGTACTAGAATGTGGGGCATGGCTTATGCTACTTGGTCCTCTCTCCATCTACACACTTGAGATGACATATCATTAACTGCATAGGGTAACCCAACTAGCTAATACATGGGAAACCTCTGATATATCCAAACCATAAATAATATGATCAATCTTATCAACTTTTACCCTCTGACCAATACCTCATATAGACCATTTATGAGCTATACTTAGATGATAGAGCTAAGATCATATAGACTCCCTCCTCTAGGATCATCCTTCTCAAGGCTACCATGAATAGTGGTACCTTCCCATCTAGATTATAAAATAGCACTCATTATGTCATAAGTCTTATCATATCCTTCTAGACATTTGAAATCTATGATGCATATACATAAAACATGCTAACTCTCCTACCTGCTAATATCATATATGAGCCTATAACCCATATGGCTAAGGATCTCCTCTCCTTTAGGTTATGTATTATACCTATAGTTACCAATGTTCTTGTTATCATTAACTCTAGGATGGCATGCACATCCTCTAGAGTGATATTTATCCCTATCATGTCCACATCCACCTCCCATTTTAAGGTGTTAGTCAGTTGTTCCTAACATCTAAGGAACATGACTAACAGATCCATGCTTAGGGAAATCTTACACATGTCAACTATTCCTCTTAGGCCTAAAACTATTAGCCTATCTCTATCTCCTATATTTAAATTCTCCATTAAATCTGGTAGCCAAGATGTGTTTACCGATATCCAAAATTTGGGTCATGCCTACAAGCAAGAAATAATAAAATACGTATTAGATCCTCCATGTCATGTATAATCATGATACATTCTTTTTACAATTTCAATAAAAAACAAGCCTAAATTGATTTAATTCATTCATTTTTACCTATTTTTAGCTTGTTTAGTCCTTTTTGCCCTTACTTGGTAATTTTAGGCCATTCTAGCCTTCTTTTAGCCTTTTTCATGCATTTACATACCATCTTGGTTGTTTAGTCAACCTAGTTTGACCAGTATTTCACTATTTTTGACCTAGTTGACTTAAAAATCTAAGTCAAACCTCTTATTTTCCCCTCCCTAGTACTGTATTGTCATTTTAGACTTTTTAGATTAGTTGGCACTAGGCTATGGGTCACCTATCATAGGGTCAGACCTTTGGAGAAGGTTATCTTCCTTCTGGATCTATCACTTGAACTAAATTATAACTGGGAAAAGGGAGAGAGATATGGGTAACAAAGCATGAAAACATGTAAAGTAGGTGATGCACCAGTAATGTGATTATTCATCCACTCTATCTAAACTTCTAACAAACACTAATGAGATTAGATCTGTAACTCTGAATGGTTGTTTATGCATTAGTATTTCATGAAAAGGTTCACCAAATGATCAAAACCTAAGGTAAGTGATGAAGAGGAATGATTCAAAGAACTAACCAGTCAATGTATCCACTTGATATATTTAATCAAATGACATTTAACACTAAACATGACCTACAAAATAATATAATCTAGTAGCTAGGTGAGATCAAGATTTGACAAGGGAGAGATTTCTACCACATATGCAAATCAATCTGACATTGACACATTATACCAGAATAATAAAATTTGAAAAGAGTCATTTATTTATCTCAAGAGGTACACAGATCAAATCTAGGCAGAGTCTATTCATGCCCAAGAGAGGGATTTCCAAGCTATTTTCAAGGCTTAAAATCTTGTATTTATAGAAAAAAGGGATGAGAAAGAGAATGAACTAAGCAGATAGAAAACCTTAAATGAGGTCTAACTACTCTTGATGGAATAGTATTCTCAAGGATGTTGAGTCATGATCTTATCAAGAAGGCACAATTTCAAAGGCTTTGCAAAAGAATTTAATGCTCCATGATCCTTATCTAACCACCAAGTCATCATCTTAGGACTCTATGCCACATCTACTTGATTTGTTATGAGAACCAATTCTTCATGCCTTAGAACTAATAGAGTCTTTCTTGGTCTATTTTGAGTGGCTAGATGTACCTATTTATATCACAAAAATTAAGCACATATCTCTTTATAAATTTAAAACCAATCATATTATTAGTTTTCTTATAGTTGTATTATTTATATAAAGCTCATTAGTCAAATAGTCTTATTCTAAACTATATTAGGTTTAAACCTATTCTACCTCTGTGCATAATGGAAGCTAAGAACTCACTGCACATGATGACCTCCTTTAAATAATAATGAATGTAGTTCATATGTTATTTTTTTAAACTAGAGGTCCAATATAAAACTTAACAACACCCTTCAAACCTGAAATAATCATTCTAGCTTCACCTGGATCATATATGGGCTCAACTTTGAACTCATATTTACCTACCTACGTAGAAAATATCTTAGCCAACCTTCATCAAAATCTTCCTATGCTTACCCCTTGTTTATTGTCTATCGATCTATGACTTAGACTGTTGACTCTTTGACCCTGTTCACTCTATTGATCTACCTATACATGCATGGTTGTGCTTCATCAATAATTTGCTACATGATTTTGACACTTGTCCTTTACTCATTAGCTCCTTGGATTTTCTAAATTCTTGACCATCTATGTACCATTTGATCTTGATGAGCAATTAAACATGAGCCCTTAGATCTACTTGGGACCCACTACTTAAAACCAATAGTTACTTTATGATTCTTAAATTTGATATCTATGCTAATGTATTTGACATTCCATAGACCATTAAATTTAATCTCACATGAATTTAACTTTGACATCTACATGACTATAATTTAATGAGAGAGTGACATTCATTGACGTCCCAAAAAATGACAATTTTAAATTCATATGAATTTTTTCCTAAGATTTATTTTAACATCTACACACATGTCAATTATGTCCTAAAAACTATATTTTACATCCCATAGACCATCATTTTTAAGAAATGATGAATTTTTGCTATAGTTTAAACTTAACTTTCATGTGAACGTCTTCATTTGTTGGGCCAACTGTGAATGATTGGATCTTGAAGTGAAAAAAGTGTGAAGGCATGAAACTTATAGGGGATGATCTAGGTACTAATGGAAACATATCCATATGACTTGAGGGCTTGTAAATATTTTTGAGAAAACTTATCAAATGTACAAAAAAGCTAACCAATCTATTTTTAAGTGACATCCTGATGATAATTTGACTCCTAGACTTGTATATTTTGAGCTTTTGCTTGATATTTGGAAGGTCGAATGAACTTATAAAGCATAAGTAAACTTATCCATGACATGAACTACAAGATTAACTATGTAAACTTATTTAGATCCTCCATTTACTTTTTAGACCTATTTTTATAATATCAATAGAATTAGACTTTAAGCTTGCTTAAAGTGTTTCAAAAGCGTTAAAAGTAATATGATCTTAGTATTTTATCATCAAATCCTTCTCTCAATTAGGAACATTACTTAGACATTGAAAGCTTTGTATGTAGGCCAAAAATGGAAAATAGTAATGAATTTGGAGATCAATTGCAAAGACTTTTAACATTGCATGTTTTTTAAAAAGTAGAGATGATTGAGTCTACCACCATGCCAAGAATTCTATTTTTTTTTACAACACTACAAGTTCATTTATGGAATACCTAATTTTATGGAGTGGTTAATTTGTTGGTTTGCATGTAAAACTTAGATAAAAGCATAAAAAGGAAGAAGGTGGAAGCTTTTTGGGGAGACTCAAACACACACCATGGACAAGGATCAATATTTTAAGGAAGAAGGGGAGGTTTTGGGTTTAAATATGGATAGAAGTGTCTTTTGGCATATCCCCAACTACACTTACCACGTAGGTTTTATTGATTAAAATTTATAGTTAGTCTTTTTATTTGTAATGAATCACAAACCAAGCCTAGTGTATGTTGTTGATTTTATAAATGGGTTTTTTTGCATTTAGTAGTTAAAATAAAATAAAAAAGGTTTTATATATTCAATCCTAGGGATGGTATTGACCCATCCACAAGGTCAAACATATATAAAACCCAAACATTTTCCAAACAATTCTGTGTATTCAAATATCTATAAGGAAATATAATATGTAGGGTTTTCATTTAAAATTCATGTGTAAATAGATATAGATGTATTATGAAATCTGTAAGGTGGGAACTTTAAATTTATTTACCCTTTGTGTAAGATGCATAAGGAATGATACTAGTTATGATTGAATTTGGAAACATAGTTAGGGTGAGATATAGGTATTTTTAAACACCATGGTCATTTAAATCATCAGATCTATTCTTTGTAATTACTATTATAGAATGTTGATATAGAAATATGGATGAGTCTATTTCATTTGATATATATCTATGTGCATGAATAAAATCTGATGATTATATTTTTTGGGTTTAATATGAACAACATTATGTTAAACTAGGGCATTTTCATACTTAAAATTTGTCCATATTGTAGATAAACATATAAATTTATCAAAATAGGGATTTTTTATTGTGTTTTTAATTGTTAATAAATGGTTTGATAGGGGAAATTATCCTTTTGATATGTTATTTAAAATTTTATAAACATATATGTACATAGAGGTTAATGGATGATTTCTAAAAAATGATATGAATGAATGTGTGTGTGTGTGTGTGTGTGTGTGTGTGTGTGTGTGTGTGTGTGTGTGTGTGTGTGTGTGTGTGTGTGTGTGTGTGTGTGTGTGTGTGTGTGTGTGTGTGTGTGTGTGTGTGTGTGTGTGTGTGTGTGTGCGTGCGTGCGTGCGTGCGTGCGTGCGTGCGTGCGTGCGTGCGTGCGTGCGTGCGTGCGTGCGTGCGTGCGTGCGTGCGTGCGTGTGTGTGTGTGTGTGTGTGTGTGTGTGTGTGTGTGTGTGTGTGTGTGTGTGTGTGTGTGTACCTATATTTTCTTGAGTTCTTTGAAACTCATATAAAATGTCTGAATAATGGCTAGATATTAAAAAAAGTCATTTAAAGAGTTTCATATTTTATATATATTGTATGATTTTAGAAAGTGACTATTTGGTTATGTTTTTAATTTGATAAGGTAAAATAATCAAGTTTTAAAAGGATCCTAAAAATTGAATTTAAATATAATTAAAATAAAATAAAGTATGCCCCAAGGACCAAAAAACATAGTATGGTAGAGCAAAAACAACTAGCTAAAAGATAGTGTAGAAGGTAAAATAGATAATACAAAAGAAATAAATTATTCAAGGAAGGTAGTTTCTTGTATGAGTGCCTTGATATCATCCTTGTCCTCTTCCTTATCCATCAACCTATTCCTAATTATCTTACCCTAGTCCTATTACTCAGTCCTTCTACACTGTCCTTTGGCATAATCATTCTCAACTTCTTTTGAGGCTACTTCTTTGATGGCTTATTGAGGAGGTTCATTATATATCCATACTATTTGGTTATGTTATTAAGGCTCTCTCTCTCTCTATATATATATATATAAATGTGTGTGTGTGTGTGTGTGTGTGTGTGTGTGTGTGTGTGTGTGTGTGTGTGTGTGTGTGTGTGTGTGTGTGTGTGTGTATTGAAATTTCATGGAAGTAAACTCAAAATCAAGGTACACTATTTATACATATACTATATGGATGAATAAATATGGTAATAGAAAATTAGATATTAACGAGATTTATGAGAAAACATTCAACTATGAAATTAATATCTTGATGGAATCTACTTGAGACATGGAAAGATAAGTGTCAATTGTAATATGATTAATTTGGGTTACTTTTTGGTTATTACATGAATTTGTTAGGGTGTGGAGCTAAAAGTTTCAACTATTGCAAACATGGAGGAGGTTGCTGAGTTCCAGGGAGACCGACGTCGGTAGAGTATAGTGCAGAAGGCAACCGACATTGGCAGGTGTGAGCTGAAGGCAACTGGCATCGGTAGGAGGTCGGCCGACGTCAGTCACCTCTAGGCAGACAGGGACCGACGTCGGTCACCTGTGTGTTCCAGAACTATTCGTTGCATGAACAGTTAGTTAGTTGAACTAAGTGTTTACATGTTAAGGGCTAATTATAGTCTTGAGTTTTGTGTCTAATTATTGTAATTAAAATAGTCTAATTATTATAAGCATGAGATCTATATAATATACTCATGGGTTGTATTATAAATTAGTGCTAGAGAGTAAGAGAGCAAAATAAGCTCCTTCAGAGAGTAAGAGAGCAATGGTGTGTTCCTCTTAGTGCCACAGTACCAAGTGTGGGTGCTAGTTTGGAGAATCAGAAGGGTTCTTCGTGTATGTATGATCTTGGTCAGCAGGTGTGCAGGACCACATTTGGAGATCTACAATGGTGAGTAAGGTCTGGTGATTTGCAGGTAGCAGCAAAGAGCAGGGAGATCTACTTGGAGTATGATTGTGTACTTGGTGTACTGGAAGCATTATTTCTGACTAGTGGAGGTGAACAACAGTTCTATATTTGAGTTGTGTGTTGGGACTGAGAGAGAGGGAAGAAGTCTTTGAGGTGTGGCAAGCCTTTGAGGTGGAAGAAGAAGTGGCATCTTCTTTATTGTATTTTCCTCTAAGTGATTATTAATACAATTGTGTATTGTCTCTCAAATCTTGTGTTGTTTCATATTTTTAGTTACTTATTAATTCTGGTATAGTTTTGTGTTTAGTTGCTAATACAAGGTAATCATATATACTCTTATTGGGGAGAGTGGGATCCTGACAGTTGGTATCAGAGCTTTTGGTTGGGTTACTAACAGGTGGTACATATCTGGTTAGTGTTTGTTGATTACAGGTTACTCACAGGGGTTTCTAATTAAGTGGGAGTATAGCAATGGCAGAAGAAAGTAAGCTACGAATGGGGAAACTGAATAGCACGAATGGTCTGATTGATGGAAAGAAAGAGCAAGGAAAAGAAGATTGTTGGTTGGCAGAAGATCAGCATGTAGAAGTAGATGTTACAGGGGTTATTGCACAGGTTGCTCTGGATAAAGTAGAATCTTAGTTTACAGATTCTTTTGCCTCTTTCCATGCAACCTGAAATAGAGCATATTTTCATGGGTATGTCTTTGGAGACTTTGGAGAGATGTATTTAGGGGTTGGTGAGCCTTGTTATATTGTTGGCAAATGGGAAGTAAAGCTGAAATTGCAGATGGATAACACACAGGTGTTGAAGGAGGTCATGCAGGTACCAGTCTTGGAGATGAGTCTAATTTCTTTAGGAAAGTTGGGTGATGAGAGATGCACAGTAACTCTCACAGCAGATGCACTTGAATTAGATGGTGGTAAGAAAGTAGGTATCCTTTATCTATCTACTTATATTACTAATTCACCTTCTGTTGCAGAGATGTGGCTTTGTAGGCTTGGTTACATATGTAAGAAGGGAATTCATGTTCTTAAGTGGAAGATAGATATCTTTGACAAACTTAAGAACTGAAAAGCCTTGGTGTTCATGGAGGAGATGACAGACAGAGATCAGCTGAGGGGACTAAATTATTCTAAGCAAGGCTATGTCAATTATGGATAAGGGTTTGACCCAAAAGGATCTCATAGGTAAAAAGTCATCACTCACAGGCAAACACAGGTACCAGCATTGGTCAGGAGGAATCGATGTCGAATAGACAGGCACTAACATCGGTCATGTGTAGATTAGCAGAGTCGGTGGTGTCAGGCAGCAAAAATTGACATCGGTCATATAGTGACTGACATCAACAAAAGGTACACCAGCATCGGTTAGGAAACTGATGTCAGTAGATAGGGTCAGTCGCAGGGAACCGACATCGGTCAGGTGTAGATTGGGAGATGGCTGAGATCGGTCACTGGAACAGATATTGGGCAGACAGCAAGCTGTCAAGGAGTCTCAAATGCCCATATGGAGGACTGAAATGGTAAGTGGACCTCATATTCATTGTTCACCTTCTTACTAGTTGCTTACTGATGGTTGAGAACTAGGAAGATGTGAAGAGGCAATGCAAGTAGAATCCAAAAATAGTGGGAGCTTGGCATGGATGAGGAGTGTGATTCCTTGGAGAAGAACCAAACAGGGGTTTGTTGGTGGAGTTGTCAGCTGGAAGAAAGCACTGAGAAATGTATGGATTCCCAAGTTAAAGAAGAGAGTGGATGGATACGTGAGATGGAAGGCCAAGGTATATGGTCTTGAAGAAGTTACAGGACAGTGGTACAGGGTTTGACAGGTGGATGACAAAGCAAGGCTTTAGTCAATGTCAGTGTACCTATTGTGTTTGTCTTTACCAGGTAGATGATGAGTCACAACATTATCTAGTTACTATATGTGGATGGTATGCTTGGAGTAGGTTCATACATACAGGGAGTTTCTAAGCTAAAGGTAAGGTTAGTTTAGTGGTGTGTCATGAAGAATTTGGAGTAGCAAAATTCTTTGGCATAAAAGACATGGAGATTTTTTGTCTCCAGTGGGAGTTGATGTGAAGAAGGTGTTGGCGAGGTTCAAGATGCAGGATGCAGAATCGGTAAGCACACCAAGGGCTGGACAGTTCAAGCAGAGCTTAGAACAGGGTTCAAAATCACATAAGGTCTAGTGTAGGCCTAAGTTTTCCCAAGCAGTGGGAGCTATTAGAGAGTTTGGAGCCAATTCAGGGAAGGTAGATTCTCATGTACTTGAGAGGGACTAGCAACAGGTTAACATGTTATGCAGGGTCAAGGACTTCACTACATGGATATGTAAGTTTAGATGTGGTAGGTTACTTAGATGACAGGAAAGGCATCACAGGTTGTGTGGTGGGCAGTCTTCAAGGTTGGAGCTTAAAGAGGGATACAAGCCAGGAAACAAATTAGATGGTGTATAGGTACAGGTATAGTTGTAGCTATTTATCTCTAAGTAGGAGATTGTTAGGGTGTGGAGCTAAAAGCTTCAACTGTTGCAAACATGGAAGAGGTTGATGAGTTCTGGGGAGACCAGTGTTGGTAGAGTATAGTGCAGAAGGCAACCGACATCGATAGGTGTGAGTTGAAGGCAACCGGCATCGGTAGGAGGTCGGCTGACGTCGGTCACCTCCAGGCAGACAGGGACCAATGTCGGTCGCCTGTGTGTTCCAAAACTGTTCATTACATGAACAGTTAGTTAAACTAAGTGTTTACATGTTAAGGGCTAATTATAGTCTTGAGTTGCGTGTCTAATTATTGTAATTAAGATAGTCTAATTATTGTAAGCATGAGATCTATATAATAGACTCATGGGCTGTATTGTAAACTAGTGCTAGAGAGTAAGAGAGCAAAATAAGCTCCTTCAGAGAGTAAGAGAACAATGGTGTGTTCCTCCTAGTGCCAGAGTACCAAGTGTGGGTGCTGGTTTGGAGAATCAAAAGGGTTCTTCGTGTATGTATGATCTTGGTCAGCAGGTGCGCAGGACCACGTTTGGAGATCTACAATGGTGAGTAAGGTCTGGTGATTTGCAGGTAGCAGCAAAGAGCAGGGAGATCTACTTGGAGTATGGTTGTGTACTTGGTGTACTGGTAGCATTGTTTCTGACTGGTGGAGGTGAACAACAATTCTGTATTTGAGTTGTGTGTTGGGACCGAGAGAGAGAGGGAAGAAGTCTTTGAGGTGTGGCAAGCCTTTGAGGTGGAAGAAGAAGTGGCATCTTCTTTATTGTATTTTCTTTTGAGTGATTATTAATACAATTATGTATTGTCTCTCAAATCCTGTGTTGTTTCATATTTCTAGTTACTTATTAATTCTGGTATAGTTCTGTGTTTAGTTGCTAATACAAGGTAATCATATATACTTTTATTGGGGAGAGTAGGATCCTGACAGAATTGAAATTCTATATATGCATGAATAACATCCCATGGTTAAACTAGCATTATTGTAGATTGGATTTTAAGGTGTAATACCTTTACTATAATAAATAAATATTAGTATATTTCAATTATTCATGACATGAATAATTATTTAAATGGATTAAATGACTGTAAATATGAATGAACATCTATTTTTGTATTATTATTTATGATGCAAATGATGGATTATATGTGATTATAGGGTTTCCTTGTATTTATATATGTTATGGTATTTTTAATGGGAATATATACATTTGATATCTATTGATTTTAACATTAATTATATTTTTATTAATCTGATATTAATGGCACTAAATAAGTAGGTGAGATAGACTTCATTTACTTACTTATTGTCATGAATAGTTAGAATTGAGGTAATGTGATTGAATTGTATGTGTGAAATTTGTTGGTCCTAAATATTTGGAAATTAAATGAAAATTTTGGCCAAATTAATGTTTTTAGTTTAAACATTGTCATTCCACCAATTTGAGTAAGTTTACATTTTTGCACAATATCATGTTGTAGTATATTTATTTATAATTTGCTACATATAATAGTTATATTAAAGAACACATGTTCTAGTTGACTTCTTGATTATCTCACCATCATTTTATATCCATCTATGAAGGGAGGTCCATACCTAGTTGGGAGATTGTGTGAGGGATCTATGGTCTATGGTTGGTGTGGAAAAGCACTGATGATGCTCTCCCTCCCCTCTAATAATCAACCAATAGATTCAACACATGATTACTTATCAATATCATTGAGTTCATTGAGGCTCATATGTTCCATTGAAAAATACATTTAATTTTAAACTGATATTTAGATATGTAATTATATATAATTATAATATTTGATGGTAATATATAGTTACACTAATTGGCTATTTATTATTGTATCAATTTTGATATTTATTCCAAAAGTGGCTGATTTGTAAATTATATAAATATGATACTATTATTTTATTTACTTGCTAAATCAGATTTGTACTCATTATAATGATCATTAACTAAATAAATCAAATGCTCAACTAGATGTTTAATGAATAATTCATTTAATAATATACTTAGTTAAAGATCATTTGTCCTTGAAATTTTACAAATGAAATTTGTTAGTGTATGTTAATAAAAAAAATTAACCTAACTATATTTTAAGTCAAAAGGGTTATTACATGTAGTGTGTTACACACCAATTATATTGTGTAGTAGGTGTGCCTCCTCTGAAGTAGTGTGATATGATACTAGTGGTGGATGTGCCTAATATATGTAAAGAACACCTGAAGTGTTCCTTGCCTTATTTTATATATGCTTTGGAATTATATAGAAGAATATTTGCAATGCCTTAGCTTCTTATTTATTTATTTTTTTTTACTTTGGGTACCTCTATGGGTGTGACTATATCAATAATGTTAGCCTCAATCAAATATTCTATTTTATGTTTCAGGCTGATGCATCTATTTTTTGTATGGCCTGGTGCCTGTGATACTTGTAGAATGCATTCAAATCATATTTACCTATAAGAGGCCATGTCACATCAACCTATTTTATGGGAGGGAGAGATATGACATTACATTCTAAGATCTAATTTAAAACACATGTTGGTGATTCTATAAGGTTGGTGAAAAATTTGCATGGAAGAACTGATAAAACTAGGCAAGTAGATGGATCTAAAGCTACATTAATCATGTCATTTGGATCACTCTTGTTTTAATTGTCACTTACCATGTATGGAGGATTACTATAACTCTTAGTAGTTGATTCTAATCCACTTGTATATTTCTTTTTGCATATTGAGAGAAACTCTATTTCTCTTTCTTTCACTATGTGACATAAATATGTGAAGGTTGGAAACTTCTTAAACAAGACGGGTTCATGTAATGTTGGTATAAAAATCTATTTTAAGATGTATTGAAGATATTTATCTACCATGGGTATAGTTAATTTTCCCAAAATAGGCTTATATCATAAGACGTATTTTTCAATAGGCTCATTTGATTTTTGTTTCAATTATGCAACTTGAGAATATGAGATCTTGTCACTAATGTTTATGGAAAAGTATGATAAAAACATTTATACCAAAGGATTGAATGTGATGATAGACTAATTTAATAGATCATAAAACAACTATAAGGAATAATCCTTTAAACTACATGGAAAAATCTTAGTGAGGAGCCAATCATTAGAAACATAGTCCAAATATACTACATGAAAATATCAAAAGATGGTGCTCTAAGTCATCCTTACCATCATACAATGTAAGATTAGGTGATAAGAATCCTAATGGCATGGGATTTTTTTCTATGTGATGTGCCAAAGGTGTATGTAAAATAAGATTAGAATCCAAGGCATGTGATGTCATAGTGTCTCCCTTCTCAAGATGTAACACCTTAGCCTGCAAAGTATGAACCTCATACATAAGGGAGTGTACATGTAGAGTGGAGTAACTAGTCATAAGAGGTGTAGTTATCACTTAAAGTTGTTGAGTTACAATTGGTTGTTGTGATACCTAAATTGGACCCATTGTAGGTGTAATAATGTTATTAGTTGGGGGAGTTGAAGATTGACCATTATTTGATTTATTCTTAATTTTCATTATGGCTTATAAAATTTGGTCATGATTAATGGGCTATTCCAAAATTCTATCTCTAAAACACTATAAGATATCATCCTTATTAACAATTAAGTTTTCATTTTTAAGTGGAGGGAAAGTGTCCTAATTTATAATTTGTGTATCATATTGATCTTGATTATATTTCTCATCTTTAGATGCATTATCATTGAAATCCACATAATATGGGTGTGTAGGATCAATGACAGGGGTTAAAACTAGTCCCTTGTCCATTGTATAAGATTGAATAGAAGGAATATGAATATGTTCAATAGGATTACCACCTAGCATATCACTTATTCTTCTTGATGGAAGAGAGATAACATTTTTAGATGGCATATAGTAAACAAATTTAAATATGGATACTAAAATAAAATATATGAAATCTAAAAAACAATTAAACCAGCCAATGAAAATAGAAAAAAGAAGGATACAAACCCTAAGAGCATCTAGGGTTAGGGTTTTAGTAATGTTCAAAGTAAGTCAAGTTCAACAAATGCTTTAACCATTTAGGACTTAATGAATATAAATCCTATATTTGTTAAATATCTAAGTAGACTAAATCAAATAAATAATATGCAATAAATACAACCACTAATTTATTATAGAATTGACTAGCTTTAACTTTTATAAAAACAATAATAAATAGTGAAGTTAAGAACTTAGTTGGAAAAAAATTGAGATGGATGATTTGGGTGCTGGAGACTAAGGTGGGAATTAGTTTATGTGTCACAAAATAGATCCCAATGTTAGAACCTTTTTTGGAAAGTAGTGCCATAATTGGATACTAGCACTATTACTATAAATGTGGTAGTAGTGTCCTTTGTGTAGGACTATCCTGAGCTTTTAAGTGCACCTATGTTTGGATCTATAAGGTTTGTTCCTATGTGCATAAGTCCTAAAACATTATATTTTACCTATTATGACTAATTTTTTGAACAAAACCTAAT
This sequence comes from Torreya grandis, assembly GCA_037957365.1. NCBI lineage: Eukaryota > Viridiplantae > Streptophyta > Pinopsida > Cupressales > Taxaceae > Torreya > Torreya grandis. The sequence continues at coordinate 3,296,147 of JARHVA010001287.1, read as the reverse complement.
ATTCCATGTAGCTAATGCATCTGATTGGTATGAGCTAAAAGTGTGTTTGTTAGTAGGGTAGGCTAGACATCCTCAACACCATGTTGTGATGAGAGTTGCCTAAACTCCAATACTCCAAGGAGGGATCAAGATCAATCTAAGTTTTGGTGTAAGTTTAATTGAATCTAGTATGATAGTGGCCTTGAGTGCCTTGAATGTGATTCAGACTAGAAATCTAAGTAATCTAAGATTAGGACTATTGTAGATGGTAGTATGCAAAACTAAGGAAAATAGGGATTAAAAACCATAATTGTGTACAACCCATTTTAATTTTAAATGTGTATTTTGCATCTGATTTCCATCTAGTGGTTAGAAGGATAAAATTCATGTATATATACTATTATGATGCTTGTGCAGGGGATAAAAAATGTCTAGGCCAACCCTAGGAGGTTATATATTTGAAAATAAATTTGTTTTTGAAAAATAAAAGGAAAAGTCATTATCACCATTTGGTGTGAGTTTCCAATCAGTAGAACACTAGGCACAAAGGGCCAAGATCAAGGAGTGAGGGTATGGGACTACTTTAGGGCTGATTAGGGATGTTTGTAGCCTACACAAAGGATGGATAAGTATGGTAATATGAGATAATATAGGTCTAAGGCTAATCTAGGGATAAGTAGTCTCAAGTATCACTCTTAGCACTCAAATACCACTTTTAGGTGATTACACCTACTTAGCAATATTTTGAGGAGGGATCAAGCTTGATATAGTTTTCCCCACCTAAGTATTGGTGTAAATGCAATTGAAGCTAGTATAAATAATTGTTTGAGTGTTTTGAGTGATGTTGGAGACTATAAATCTATGTATTCTAAGCTTGGTATGGTTTTAGATGACTATATGTATAAGCAAGGCAAAATAAGGATTGATAACGTTGATTGTGCATAACTTGTTATGAGCTAGTTTGTGTTTTTGGCATCTAATTTTCATATCCTAAATAAATGGATAAAATTCATGTATATATATTGTTCTAGTACTTGTGTGAGCTTTAAAATAGGTATAGGATGACCCTTGATGGTTGTTTATTCAAAAGGATATCTATTGGTAATAAAAGGTATGAAAAGGATAATAACACTCAAACTAAGACACTATCGCCATTGGCACTAATGTCCAAGTTATAATGCTAGTGTTCATGTGGTATAACTTTGGGCACTAGAGGTTAAGATGATAAAGTGAGGGTCTAAGACTACTTTAGGGATGTGTGTGACCTACATGAAGGTTGGATAAGTGTCTAAATAATCCCTATGATAGATATAGGTCTAAGTTATGGATAGGTGTTCTCAAGTAACACTATTATAACTCAAGTGACATTTTTAGATGACTAAATCACCCCCCCCATTTATTCTATAAAGTAGTTATGTAAAAATACTAGGATAAATTACAATAAAGGTGCCTGGACTTACCTAAGAGGTAAATCCTATGAATCTAGATATGAGTGTGTGAAACATGCTCCATTATGTGTCTTAAAAATGAAACATGCATAGATCAATCCTTACTTAAGAGATATCAAAAGAAAAATAAAAAACTAAGTAAAGAGATAAGAGAGAGGAAAGGAATGAATACACCTCACTAGGTACATAAACCAATGCATAACCCTAGTGAAATCCTATGTGTGCATGTAACTAGTGATCAATCAATGATTAACTTGGATTGAGTTGAATGGTTTGCTTAATCCCCATGTTTAGGTGGATAAATAACTCAAGATAGCCTAGAATCCATCATTGTCCACCCATATTCAGTAGATCACAATGTATTAATATATTGGATTGGACTGATGGTGTGTCCAACCCTCTCCTATAGGTATGTCAAGAACTCAAGTAGACTATGAATCCATCATTACTTACCCATGTGTTGTAGATGCATATGAAACTAAAACTATGTGATGTAATTTAATATATGTAAGATGTCTTTGGGCCACATGGAAACTTTAAAATATGAAAATGGCTTTGGGCCACTCTAAAATGTCAACCATTACAAATGGAGTAAGGCATCGAATCTGAATTATACTAGTGTGAATGGTGTCTAGATTATTCTAGTGAAAATGGTGTCTAGCTTATGATAGTGCAAATGGTGTCTAGATTAAGAACATACATAATGACATAAAGTTTTCCATTCCATCTGATCAACTAGAGTAAAAGTGAGCATGTAAAAATAATTTACCATGTGTATGCACATAATATTTTTAAACTTTATCAATTATTGATGCTTTCTCTCTTACAATAACCCATTGAGTCTCAATCTCTCTAAGTGCACATCTTAAAGGGTGCACTAGGAAAGGGGTGGGAAGAAAATTAGTGTTTCATAGGATTATTGTCCCTTTACTACCACTTGTTATCAATCCAACCTTCTCATAAAAACATTCCCCTAACCTTTGACTCTTGTTTTGCACCCTTCTCTAGTCATTTTCCACCTTCATTAGCCCTTCCCTAGCCTAAATTCCTTTTTTATGGTTTATGATACAATATCAACACCATCAACCCTATACTCTAATTGACAAAAATCATTTAGGGTCTAGGTCAGGCCCTGATGAACCTAGACTAGGATCTAATTTAATTTTTTCAATAATAATATAGAGTTTATTGGGTTGATCCTATTGGTTAAAATTTTAGAAAGGACTAGGGTTAAACTCATCTATATAAACACATTCATTTTTTCATTATTAGAGAGACACCAAGAGTTAATTATTCATTTGCACTTCTTTACAATGTTTTGTTCCATCATTCTACTTGAGGAGTCTTAGCTTATGGTTTCTACTTGGAGAAGAATCTTATCTTGTCGAAAAGTCTTGGATGCTTTGGCCTTTTTTAGTGATCCTTATAAACCATAACAACCTCTTACAAAGCACCTTTGTCAAAAGGAGATATTGAGTCTCGGTGGGTTGATCTTCAAGTTAAGTATCTCTAACTTTGCTCCTCTATTTTACTAGATAGAAGTAGCATAAGTAATGGATTTTAAATATATTGATCTCTCCATGCATTAGGGTTTTACCTATACATATCTTAAATAGGACTCACTTATGCATGTTTATTTTTATTTTACTAACCCACATTTGTTCCAAAATCTTTGGTGAGCACTAGATTAGACTTTTAATTTTCTTTTGTCATTTATCATTGTGAACATGAAAATATAGGACCCAATTAGGTTTGTTGCATACTTTTTCTTGATTAGAGGCTTTAGAACCCTCCCTAGTGATATTATTATGGTAAGAGATCCCTTAGATAGTTCTAATGGATCCATATTAGTCATAACCTCAAATATATAATGTATCAATAATCAGAAGTGTAAGTAGGATTTATCTTCTCTGAGCTATGATTGATTTATAGATTAGTTGCATTTCCATTTACATACATTTTTGTGAACTTAGCATGAATTTAACCCTTACAGGTTTTATTTCATGCCATAATTTTTGTCTTCATATTTATATTTTTCTATGTTTTAAATATTGTATCGAACCAGTTGATATAGTTCTAACTTTTTGTGCATATTTTTAACACATAGCCACTTTAAAATGACTATGTTTTATTCATGTAGGTCTTCGTCAATTATAGGTTACTAGATTAATTAGTTCAACACATTATTATTCTTTAGTTATAGATTAGCATACACTATTGAATGGGTTGACTCCATCTACTATTTTCTTATGTTAACATATAGGTTAATAAACATTATCGAATAGGTTGTCTCTATTCATTATTACTTCTTTAGCACATAGGGTTTTACAAAACATGGTCAAACTAGTCAACCTAGTTGGAATAATTTGAAAGCAGAAATTAATCACTACAATATAAAAATTTGAAAACTAAATCATATTCAAGCTAACCAAGGTTACTTTATTTTCTTTCTCTATCCTTTCATTTCTTCCTTCAACTTTTTTAACAAGTTGGTAGTCTTCAAAATTGCAACCCTGCATCTAACTAGGTTGACCTGTTTGACATAATTATGTAGTCTACCTTTTGTTTGAGAGACATAGTCAACCTATTCAACTCTATTATTAAAGACCTTAATTTGAAAAAACAACAATGACCTAGTTGACTCTATTATATATTATTTGCATATAGTGTCACTTGAACTAACTCTGTACAATTAACAATCAAGGAATTAACATTTATTTGCTATTAATTAATTCACATTTCCATTTTAGTTGTTTGCATGCTTTGAGTAACTCAAATAGTCTAAATAAGTGGATTTTCAAAGTACCATTTTAGTTACACTATTTTAATCTTTTACACACACTACCAAACAACTTTATATTCAAAAAAACATTAAAACATTTGTCTTCCCATGGCCTACCTACTTGGATTTCATCACCAATGGGGAAGATGACATGGTTTTCTAGACAAGAATAAATATATGGTTAATGGTATATATTGTCTAAGCACCTGATACCCTTATCACTATGGGATTATGAAGTGATGGAGTAAGCCCCAATACCAAGCCAATACCATTACCAATACATATCCCTTTTATCCCAAACATCTTAAAACCAACCTTAGATTACTTTTTATTTCCCTATTTCAGCCAACTTTCCCATCAAACTAAAATTACACTTTATTATAATCTAATAAAAATTAAGGTGACCAATTAGTTAATATTTACTTTTCAATTATTATTTTTTATTTGATCATTATGTGTTGTATTGTAAAAATTGCATTGGCCAACATTAGTGTAAGGTTTTTGTTGTGTGCCCTAATTGGATTAGTCACATAGATCTAATTATTTGTGTGTTTTCTTTCATTTTTTCTTCATATTATCTTGCAAAATTTTCCCTTATTTTCAAACACTATCATTTTGGTTAACACAATCTCTTAAAAATTATTTTTAAACTTCCTTCTTATAATACATAGTCAAATTGCATGACTATTTATCCCTACATCTCTATTTTATCCCCTATTCAATAGTACACTATCAACTCATATGATTTTATACTTTGTCCATCCTATTTCTAAATAGTACTCTATTCACCAAGTCAATTTCATACCCATTCACTAATTTTATACCTATTAGCCAACTCTATTACTTATCTAGCTAACTTTATCCCTAATTTTCATTCTTATTTCTTAATCTTTGTTTCTTTCATCAAACATCATGAAATCCCCTATCAAAATCTTCTTGGACAACCTAAATCCATTTAAACGATATATGGGTTGATATTTTCTTCTTATCTTTTCTTCCTATTTTCAACCTTTGGGGCATCTTGTGAGACCCACCTACATATCATTTAAAAATTTGGGGCATATTACAATGCCCATCCCTATAACCAATTACCCATTCAGGTATCTTATGATGCATGTTCTTATTCTATAATGCATAATAGCAAACAATTTCAACATCAAGAGAGATTTTGAGACATATAGGCTTGTATTTCAAATGTCCATATTTGATATAGAAGATAACATAGAATATTTCCCTCCTTATCATGCTTTCTATATGATATCCTTATAACACTTTATTATGATACTTACATGGGTCTCACCCTTTGTAGTTGTCTTTCTTTCAACAAACCTTACTTCTTTATTTTTGGTCCTTTAGTTTTTCTTTTCTCATGAGTTGCATTGTAAAACCATAGATATTACTTGGTCTTCCTCATGATTTCCTTTTCATTTTCACTTATTTACTTCCTAATAATTTTTACCACCTCTTGGGTTTCTATTTTGTGAATTACATTATAAGCTCATGGATAGGACCTGGCCTTCCTCACAAATACCATCTTTCTAATTTACTTTTCATAGGATTTGTGCACCCTCTTAGGTTTTTATTTTATGAGTTTTATTATAAGACCATGGATAGGACTAGGCTTTCCTCATAAAATCACCATATTTAATTCAATGTTCCTTTTCTACAATGTTTAAACAATGGTTACAAGTGTTTGATCTTTTGTTCTCAGCTTTAGATTTTACTTTTTTTATAGATAAAATTTTCACAATAATACGGTGTTAGGATTTTTTCCTACATGTCCCTCATTCTTATGTTTTCCTACATGTTTTTCACCCTTTATCACATTTTTTATGATTTGAAGTCATTCTAATTGTTTCCTATTTTATTCCTCTTAATTTCCTTTCCTTTCACTCCATATTGGTTAAACCAAGGTTGAAGTCAAGTTAACACTTATATTTCATCTAAATTAATGAGACTCTTAAACACCATGCTCTCTAATTTCTCTTTTAAAAACCAAGTCCAAAGTCTTAAAATTATAGTCATCTTTATCACCCATGTTTGGTTTTCCAAATTTGTATAGAGGAGGAATATAAAAATCCATCAAAAAGAAATTAAAAGCCAAATCATTTGAAACAAAAAGAAATTATACCAAAGGAAAAATATAAAGTCAAAAGTCAAAATAACACCAAAATATGTGATTATAAGCACATATTCTATCTCTAATAAAATCTTAAACTCCATATTTGGCCTCATAATTGAGCCAAGTTCCATTGGAGTATGATAGGCCAGTAGATTGGAATATGAGAATTCAACAAGCTCAATGGTGCTACCTATTTTCCCATGTAAGTACCCAATCTTAACAATAGACCAATAGTTTTATAAGGGGTCCTAAGGAATGGGAACACATTATGGGAAGGTAGGTTCATTTTAATTTTCATGAATATAGACTTCATGGATGATATATGTACTTAATTTGATTGACCTAAGATTTGTGTAGCTAGGAGGAGTTCTTCGGTGTCCTTAATGTCAAAAGTCCTCTTATTTTGAAAAACCTAATTTAAGTGTCTAAACTTTGATAAAGAGTTTTTGTACATTAGTTTTTCCTTTATTCTCTCCTCCACCCATTTCATTTCCCCCATTGACAAGCCAATGTGATTCTAAATCTGTTTTCCCTCTTCTATATTCATTCTTCTTCACATCTTAATAACATGCTAGAACTACTTTAATTCAGTTTTATCTATCTATAGAGACAAAACAATATGTTTGAGTAATTATGGATTATTTTCTTTATACCATGGATATATATTTATAGACATGCCTTGCTTTATTTTATCATTTTTTATTGTTTTACTTCCATTTTTTTAGACATCTGAGTCTATTTCTATTTTCATGTACATTTTCCATAATTGAGTGAGGTTGGATTGTTACTCCTCACTCACAATTATTTATTTCCCTTTCATGCACCTTTTTCCATTGATTATTGAGTAAAGATTATTACTTCTCACTCATCAATGTTGTTTTACCATTTTTCTTGCCCAATTTGTTTTAAGGATTGTTACTACTTTCACATTGATGTTTGATTACTATTTTTTTGACATATATCCTAGGTTTGACTTGGTGAGTTTGCCTTTCTTACTTAATGTATCCTTGTTTGATTTTTTCAATATTTAGTAGTTTTGACTTTTTGGTTACCCGATTTAATCTAATTTTAACTTGGTCATTTAGTCCTAACCTATAATTTATTACCCCAACTTGCCAAATTTAAAAGTGCACCTCATCCACATAACATCATTTATCTTGGCTTTCTTGCATTTGTTTGTTTTTTATCCTTAGTTTTGCATCCTTAGGTTTGTCAAAAGCAGTCTCTGCACCCTCCATGATCAAAACTAAAAACATAGTAGAAAAATATATAGATATAAAGGTATGTAAAGGTATGCATACATTTAATTTTTAGTTATTTCTTTTTTAGTCATGTAATTTCAATTATTATTTCTTTAAAATACTACAATATTTTTACCTTCAACATTGTGTGTTGCTATGCTATTTTTTCAAAGAACCATCCCATATTGTACCTAATTGACTCATGATGAGATTAGAATGGGGCATATATATATATACATATAATATTTTAAAAACTTTTATCAATTACTGATTCTTTTTATCTTTTAAGAACCCATCAATTCTCAATATCTCTAAGTGCATGCCTTAAGGGGTACACTAAGTAAAGGGGTGGGAAAACCATTAGTGTTTCAAAATAGTGTTATCCATTTACTACCACTTATTATCAATTCAATTTTATCCTATAAACATTCCCCTAAGATTTGCCTCCTATTTTACACCCTCTTCTAGTCATATTTTGCCTTCATTAGCCCTTCCCTAACCTAAAATATTTTTTGATGATTTACAATACAATGTTGACCTCATTGAACATGTACTGTAGTTGACAAAACTCATTTAGGGTCTAGGTCAAGCCCTAGCCAACTTAGACCAATACCTAATTTAATTTTAATAATAATGATATAGATTCGATTGGGTTGACACTTTCAGCTAAACTTTTAGAAAGGAATAGGGTTAGATTTAACTATATAAACACATTCAATTCACCATTATTAGAGAGACATCAAGAGTTAATTATTTCTTTGCAATTATTTACAATCTACTCTTCTGCCATTACACTTAAGGACTCTTAGCTTAAGGTTTTTACTTGGAGAAGAATCTTGTCTTGTGTAAAAGTATTGGATGTGTTGGCCTTTCTTAGTGATCCTTAAAAACCATAACAACCTCTTTCAAAGCACATTTGGCCAAGGGAGAGATTGAGTCTTGACGGGTTCATTTTCAAGGTAAGTATCTATAACATTGCTATTCTCTTTTAGTAGATAGAAGTAATATAAATAATGATTTTGAATATATTTCTCTCTCCATACATTAGGGTTTTACCTATACATAGCTTAAATAGGATTCTATTATGAATGTTTATTTTTATGTTTACTAACTCCTATTTGTGTCACAAGCTTTGGTGAGCACTAGATTAGACTTTTACTTTATTTTTTCATTTATACATTATGAACATGAAAAAATTGGACCTAATTAGGGTTATTGCACAATTTTTCTTAACTAGAGGGTTTGAAACCCTCCCTAATGATATTATTATGGTAAGATATCCCTTGGATAGGAATATATAACATATCAATAATCAGAAGTGTATGTATAATTTATTAACTTTGAGCTAGGATTGATTTATAGATCTGTCACATTTCCCTTTACATACACCATGAACATGCCCCAAAATTTGATATATATGCATATGGATTCTAGATTAAGTTGTAATAATATATATCTAAGTATTTGAAAATGAAATTATAATGATCATGTCATGCATGATTCCACCAATCTAAGAAAATTGGTATGAATCTGTGTTAAATTGAGTAAAAACTTGTATTCTATAACTAAACTTGTGCAAACTTAGATTGTATCTATTTTAATTTGATATCAAATCTATAATTTACTAAAATTAAGGATACTAGATAGTATTTCCATATTTGGATAGTAGCATTATTGGTGCTAGTGTCTATTTTAGGTGCTAATGTCTAGTTTTACTAATTTTTATGAAACTAAAATTGGTCTTTATGTGACTATTTCCCATTATGTTTTCTTGAAATTGATTTTTGTATTTTGTGCTTATATGCTAAAAATTGTACTTTGAGTGAATTCAAATAGCCTGATCTCTATGACAAACCTCTATGAATGCCACTCTTTTGAGGGAAGTTGTTGAACATGTGAAAGAACTATCCTAAAAAGAAAAAATATCTATAAGATGTGTGTTAGTCAGATCATAAAATATATCTACTCTATAAATATAATATACATAAATGACATCAGAATGTAATATAATCTAATCATAAGTTTATAATGTATGATGTGTGTTATATATAACATTCACAAGGCTATCAAGATAGATATAACAATGTAATAATGTATATGAACAAAAAATCTAAGAAATAAATTGAGTAACTACTTAGGGGGATGTGGCATGATGTACATCAAGGCACCCAAAGAGGAAGGTTAGATGTGTGAGCTCCCTCATGGCATATAAAAATGGAGTGTGCAACAAGAAAGATACAAGGGTCATGGCCATGACATATACATGAAATCATACATATAAAACACATGAGGCACAAAAAGTAGGCTAAGGGGCCACAATATAATGGACATGGGCACATACCACTAAATCTGAGAAATCAAGACATAAAAGGACATGTTCAAATATCCACATACACAATCAAGAATGCACACATAATGACATGGGCATATGCCCAAAGCATACATAAAATGAAAGGAAGTGGTGTATAGTCATATAATAATGGCATATTCAAATTCCCTAGAATATAATAAGCATAGATTCATAATCAAGAATGAAAGTATGCATAAACATGTGGTATAAGTCTATATAAGAGAAAATATGTACATAAGTTGAGTCTAGAGTAGTAGTCAATAATAAATCTAATTAGTGTAATATGATCAATATCAAGATATAACAATGCTAAATCTATGATATAGAGTTTAGAAATATGTAACCTAGCAATCGTAACTATATATAGGACACCCTCAAATGGGAAAATGTATCAAATGAAGGAATCATGTATTTGTTTTTATGCCTCCATTAGGAAGATAGTAACAAATTTAGATTTGTGTGATGGACTTGGGTTTATAAATATATATAAACACTTGAAAAGAACAAGTGAAACATGTGTGTGTAATAAAACTAACTATACAAACATAGATAGCATATGTAGTACCTGGAAAGTATAATAAATGTAAACATGCAAATGTATAAAATCTATAATATGTATTTTAAGAGCAAATATTTGAATGTTTTTGTGTTTTTGACATTTTATTTATTTTTTATTTTTTTTTGATATAAGATATGTAAAATAAACATGAAAATGAAACAATATACAAGGAACAAAATAAAGGAAACTATTTTCAAGAAGAATGATAAATGAAACTATGTACGAGGAAACTAGGGGTAAATGAAACTGTGTACAAGTAGGTTAGAAATAAGTGAAACTATGTACAATGAGAGTGTTATGGATAAAAATCTATGTGATGATAAGTAATGATGATATAATCTAAACATGTCATCAATGGGATGTCTATTTGTAATATAGGTAGCACATTCACTTTTTGAATGGTATGTACCATAATAATATGTGTTGTTCCAATCATATTCTTCATTTTAATTAGTAATGTCTGGATTATTAATTGGGATCTTGACATCTACAATTATATCCACTATAGGTATAATTTTATTTTTTATCTCTTATTGGGAATAAAATATATCCACTCTAGAAGCTATAATCATTGCACTCACATGTGAAAAGGATATTTAACCTTTATTTTTGTCAAATGTTGTTCCTATTGTGTTAACCATGAACTTGTAAAGATAAAATTATAAGTAATTAAACTTTCAATAACATGGAAAGTGAGATAACATTATTTTGAGGCATATGAAACTTTTAATTTAAGTGACCCAAAGTATTCAATAGAATCATGTGCTATACCTAAATGTGTATATTCTTTTACAAGAGAGATAAGAACTAATAATTAAGAAAAATTGATTGTTTGATAACCCATGATCTTAAAATCTTGCATTGATTTCCATATATAGAAACTATGATAGTGAAATTATTTTGATAGGAGGGATGGCTTGTATTTTCCTCCTTTACATTAACCTTTCAAGATGTATCTTCTCTGTATTTCTTAATTTGAAGACTCTATTGTTAGAAACCCTCTTTTGAGAATAGTTATTTTCTTAGCCTAATTTTGAATTTGCAACTTAAGTTCTTACTCTTTTTGTAACATTGCCTTTGTATCTAGATATTTTGACTTAATAAATAAAATATATGAATGAATTGCCTTAGTATGCTCCATAAATCCCAAAACTTGTTGACTAACATTATCAACTACTTGATGTATTATTTAATTCTCTAATTTTTCCTTGTGCCCTTTTTGTTGTTTTGAGTTATGATTTGGTAACCACTTTTATATTATTTTTAAATTTGACCCTTTTTTAATATATTCCTATATCACTATAGATTGCTTAACTGATTTATCGTGTATATGGTCCTTATTATAAATAGTCTAGTATATATAATTTTTCAATGCCAAACATGAATCTGTGTGATAATCATGCATTCTATAGTATGCACAATAATTCTAGATCTCCTCATTAGATGTAAAGGAGGTAGGTTGATAAACTTAGGTTTAATCATTTGCCATAAATTTTCACTTGAACTTATATTTGAAATTTTATCACTATTGGAATCATCATTTTTAGGTGCACTTTGTTGTGATTTCTTGTTTTGATATGTAACATTTCTTGGCATAAAATTAACTAGGTGAAGATGGATATACATGATTGGCATTAATGTGTCCTAGAGGGTTTTGTCCTGTAATATGATTTTATAATACTATAATATTTTCATGGAATTTATAATTTGATTTTGTAATTATTAAATTAGATTGATTATATTTATAATTTAGTCCCTTAGAGTCTCACAAATGCAAACCCTAGTTGCTTCTAATTGAACATAGAAACACACATCTTGAATGGGAGATAATGGAAGTGAAGGGTTTTAAGGATGGATATAATGAGAATAGACATTTTGAATAGTATTATAGGTTTCCTTAACTCTTGGAGGAGTGATAAAATGAACTTGGCTAGAGGGAAAGTAACTATCACCCTTTTGAAGATGAGGACGAGGAAAAAAACTTTTTTATCCATGAAATTTTGCACTACAACTTGGAAGAGGGATGGTATGGTAGAACATATCAACTTTAAAAACCCTAACACAAACAATAAAAATAGGAAAGAAAAGGATAAAAATCCTAATAACATATAGGGTTGGGGTTTGAGTAGTATTTAAAGTAAGTCAGCTCCACCAAATGATTTAAATTTTTAGGGTTTATGGAGTGTAAGCCCTAGGTTGTTAAAGGAGGTGAGTATAATAAACTAGGGTATAAAATATGCAATAAATATAAAAACTTATTTGTGAGATAACTAAGATAAACTGACATTTATAATAATATAAATATATGATGTAAATAAGTAATTATCTAGAAACTGACTAAGACATAAGTTTTGGAGGCTATAAACTAGGTTAGGAGCTAATCTGAGTATCACAAATAGGACCCAAGTGTCAAAACCCTTCATAGATAGTATCATATTAATTGGTTAGTATCAATAATGGCTCTAGTTTCTTCCTTTTGGTGATAGTGTCCTCTATATAGGATTGCTCTTAGATTATGTGTGCACCTATGTTATATTTTTCTAAGCTTGTTCTTGTGTGCACAATTTTTTATTCTCTATCGATGACCTATTTTGACTAATTTTACATGAAAAACCCTAGACCTCCATGTTGTTACGGAATCCAATTACACAAGTATCAAAGTGTGAGGTTATTGGGGTAGGGTGGACATCTTCAACACCCTAGTGTGATGATATTTGCCTACATATAATACTTTGAGGAGGGATCAAGCCTAATGTAGTTCTCCCCACCTAAGTGTTAGTGCAAGTGCAATTGAAGTTAGTATGAATTCTGGTTTAAGTGATTTTAGTGATGATGGAGACTATAAATATATGTATTTTGATCTTGGGATGGTTATAAATGACTGTATGTAAAAGTAGGGTAGAATAAGTATTAAATACCTTGATTGTGCACAACTTGTTCTAAGTTAGCTTGTGTTATTTGTATATGATTTTCATCTCCTAAATAAAGGGCTAAAAGTCATGTATATATAATTTTATAGTACTTGTGTGGGTATTAAAATACGTATAGACTAACCCTAGATGGTTTTTGATTTGAAAACATATCCATTGGTGATAAAATAGACAAACAAGGATGATAGAACCCAAACTAGGACACTAGTGTCATTGGTGTTAATGTCCAAGTTATGGCACTAGTGTTCAGGTGGTAGAACCCAAGGCAGTAGGGGCCAAAATGCTAAATCAAGGGTATATGAATACTTTAGGGATGTTTACGGATGCATGTGACCCACATAAAAGCTAGATAAGTGTCTAAATAGGCCCTAAGATAAATCTATGGATAAAATATGGATATGTGGTCTCAAGTAACACTCTTAGCACTTAAGTGACATTTTAAAATGACTATTGATGCATAATTAAGGCATGCACATATAAATATCAAAAAAAAAAATCAATATCACCCTTACCATCATAAAATATAAACCTAGGTTCAAAATAATTAATTGGTTAGGGGTGTAAAGATATTTTAGGTGTAATAAGGTTATGAAATAAATATTATGATTCAATAACATAAGGTGACTTCATACAATTTTGGTCGATATTTGTAACCATATCTTGAAAAAGTTTTATAGTTTGGAAATGATCTTGAAAATTTTTATCACTAAGGTTTGAAATTTTATAAGTCACCAAAGGAGGTGTACCCATAGTTTGATTTGATATAGGCATTATAACCAGTAATTAGGTAGCAGTGCCAATGTTTCCCATAGAGGATGTAGCAATAAAAATATTTGTTTTGAGGAATAATGGTGTAAAATATATTATGTGCCCCAAATAGAAGTATGAAGTGATGATGTGATCAAATGGAGGGTTATTGGTATATGTGGATGTCCCATAACTATAATAGCATGATCAATAGATGCACCTAGTTATTAATTGTTGCTTTTATCTTTTTTTCTAATATGGTTTTAAATATCTCATCAAGATCATCTGGGTTTTCCTAGATACATTATTGAAACATATCAAGATCTTGTACTTGATATTGATATATTTTTTCATGTTCATTATTTTCATTAGATTAATTATTTTCATGATTAGAATAATCTTCTATGATAACCTCTTTAATATGTGGTTTAATTTCATTATTGACATCTTGATTAGGTATAAGATTTGTGAATTCATATTTTTAAACCATCTTAGGTTGACAAGGAGGAAACTTTAAGTGTTCAATAAAAACACCAACTAATATAGGATACACTTAGGTTACATAAAAATGATAGAGTAAATCTAGAAAAATACAAAAATGAAAAAACTTAAAAGGATGAATACCCTAGGATAAACTAGGGTTTACATAAAGAGATGAGTTTACCAAATATTTAAAATAAAATTATTTGATATGAGTATGTAAATATATCTATAGCATTCCAAATAATTTTAAAAATCAGATAAATAATGTTATAAATTTAAATACTAAGATCTTTTAAAAATAGAAAGTACAAATATTGATTGATATTGTAATGAATTTTAAAAAGTATTACTTAGTTGGTCTATTATGTGCATATAGACATAGGTTGAAACAAACTAAAATTTGAATAGATTAGGATAATTAAATAGTATTTATATTATAAAATTTTGTACTATATGGACTTAATCTTGCATCAGATCTAGAGAGTTACTTTAACATTGGTGTCTAAACTGGATGTAGGTGCTCATTACATAATAGTGATTAGATCTAGATGTGACCAAATGGATCCTTATGGGTTTTATATAAAATTTGTTATGATTTATTTATATCATGTGAATAGGTTATTTCTCTTAATCAAATGATCAAACCTTAACTTCCTCACCTTTAAAGTGATTGTGGCAAAAATAGGTTAGTAGGCACACAATGTCAAGCTGCCCAAAGGACCCCTCTATCAATGGGCGTTGCCTACACAACCAATACTATAAAGAGGGCCTAAGACTTATTTTTTTATTATTTTAAGTATATAATAAGAGGTGGTGTGAATCAGTTGCACAATAACAATACATATTCAATCCAAACACCATTTTATGAAGCATACATAAGAGATCAATGCATAAGCAAATAATCAATACATCACAAGATAACATAAGATACTATGTGGAAAACCATATTATGGGATAAAACCCACTCAAACATGCACATGTAATATTTCATATAATGACAAGATTAAACATCTAGTGAAGTACCCACCTCACAAGGAGATCCAACCCCTACCTAGTTGAGAACCCACCCAACTAGTCTTCTACAAGATCCAACTAACAAGGAGGATCTACCCCCCTAAGAAACCAAGAACCAACTAAAATAAATTAAATATAATATAATATTTGAAAAAATATTTTTTAATCTTAAATTTATGATGACCTTCTTTGTTTTCACTCTTTCCCCTTCACTCTTACTCAAACAGCCTCTAAGGCTCACTCACTCAATATGCATCTTATAGGCTCATTAAGTCCATTGACCTATGTATCCACTTGCATAAAATTAATTAAATATGAATGAATAATATTATTTACCCTCTAATTTTCCTTAATTACCTACCTATTCTCCTTGAATGAGCTATTTCTTTGCTTGATTCCACTTCACTCAACTAGACCAAATAGGCCAATTAGGCCTTGCCTTTATACCACACACTTCATCTAACCCATATTGGTTGGATAATATACTTAACCCACTTGGATAAAAATTAAAATATGTCCATAAATATTTTACATATGATAACCAAACACTCTATAGGTCCATTATAACCTATAGAGGCTAAAACTCAAATAGGCCTAATAGAGACCTAATGAAATTAGCCCTTCAAACCCACACGTTACACTTATGACCTCTTGGACCACATTTATAATTAAAAAATTGATGAAAAACAAAAAATATACCTTAAATATACCATTTATCACTTTTACATAGGTCCATACTACCTGAAACTCTAACTCACCACTTGAACCAAGTCATTTAACCTACTCACCTTTTAGGCCTTCATAGAGAAAAACATTTATCTCTTAGAAATAAAGCATAAATTTTTTTTATTAAAAATAAAACTTGAAAAAACAAATTAATATATCATTCATGACTTCATAAACCTTTCCATGTCCATTATACACCTTCACTCAAGATCCAAGCATCCAAAACCACCTTTGTAACAGGACCACTCAGACTGGTCAAACACAATCAAAGTATAGTCAAGCAATTTTGACATTTAAAACTTGATCAAGAATAAAATTTTATTAAAATTACTTATTATGAGACTTTTATACTTATTAAACATATCCATATTCATTTAATTCTTAAATTCTACCTATAACACTTCCAACTCACTTATACAAAGTGATCACTTAGAAACTACCTGTAGAACAAAAAACACAGTCATGAACAAGTTCATGTTTAGAACTTTAAAGAAAACTTTAATAACATATAATACACATAAATAGTTCCTATTATGTATCTATATCATTTTACATTAGTTATATCTCTTGTCTTGGCATCAATCATTGGTCTAACCGACCAATCTATCATACCACTCTCATACTATGCATACACAACTAGACAAGCCTTTTGGATTAATCAAATTAACGCATAAAACTATATAATTAGATTTAAAAAATGATTAATATGTAAAATATGTCTCAAAAAATACCAAGATATTCATTATATGCATCAACTCTTGTCAAGTAACCTCAAACACTTCACTTCCCTCGGTATGCCTATAATAGTCATCTTGACTCAAAACATAGTCATGGTGAACATGGCTCCTAACACATATAAGATAAATTAATTAAATTAAAAATTTATTAATTATATACTTACAAAAAATCATATCAACTCCAATAGAAATTATGTGGAGGTCTAATGGAACATAAGGAACATATAGATCATTCTATGAGACATACACCTTCACTTTCTTGACTTATACAGATTGATCAACTTATGAGCAATTTATTTATTGTGTATGAACATCACCAAGACTTATCAACCAATTTAATATGATATATAGGTATTATAAAAATACCCCAAATAATTTTATCCATCCCTAGTCACTAGCACATCATCCCTAAATAGGTTCTCACTCAAGTCTAGTTTTTTCACTCTTTGTAGTCTAACAATGGGAAAATTTACAAGTTAAAAAAGATTGAAATATAGAAAATATATTTCAAAAATAACTCAATTGACATTATTAACAATTATTTACCTTTAACCTACAATTATTTTCATGCATTGACTTAGTCAACCTTGCCTATAACACTAAATTCTTTAAAAAAGTAGTTTTATGTACCTTCTACTCATTACCCTAACACACCATTGCCACATGGGGGTGATTTTAGGAGTCCTATACAATATAAAATCAAAAAAATTGATCAAAAAATAAATTCTAGGCCAAAACCATTCACATCTTTCTAATCACTCCACTATGAGGGTTTGCAAACACAAAAACCTCCTTACCTTCTTAACGTTTATTCATAAAGTTGAGCATTTTTATTTCTATAAAAAATGCTTCTATAAGATTATTAGGACCCTTCCCAAACTAATAAAAATAGCTCAGGTCACCATGAAAACTCTACACATGCCAATGAGTGTGTCAACTTCTTTTTCGTCTTGGAAACCTTCATTTTGCATGCATAGGAGACCTTCCAATGTGATATCTTAATTTATATTTCTCCTTAAGACTTGAAAATTGGTCCACACATTTGAATCACATATTAAAATATCATTCAATTATTACATGTTATTTACCATCTGTATAACTCACTTTGACACTTCATTTGAACCTCACTAGGTGTCTTGACATATTAGGCCATCAGCTACAAGTCACCTTAGGTCTAGATTATGACATACTCAATATTTTATATTCTCTCAATACCTCATCCAGATATCAAATTAATGTATTCCATCATTCTAAATCTTCCATAAAGTTTCACATAGATCACATGCTTATTATCTCAACAAGCTACCAAACATGCTCCTTCATGCACTAGAATAGACATTTCAAGCTCAAAGCCTTCTTGTCACTTCATGATATCATACTTAATCAATGACATCACTACTTTGTCATTAACTTTGAAATCAATTAAAACACTTTTTCAAACAATCTCCCACTTTGACATTGATGGCAACCTCTTTTTCTCCTTCTCCCCCTTTGACATTAATGACAAAGTAGACTAAATAAAAACTAAGCTCCCCCTAATATCATGCATACATTCAAATATACTTTAGGTGATCAAGATACTCACCTACCTTTCATGCACATGTATGAATAATTTTCCCCCCTTTGACATACAAATATTTATCATTTTATTCATGTACCAAACCTATGCCTTCTTTTTCTTTTACTGGGCAGCTTGTCTTTATATTATCACTCACTCTTACTTACCTGATCCTTGGACCTATTTACTTATAGATCTCACAATCTCCCCCTATGTCCATACATGAATATTTAATACATTTTAAAAATTATTACTTGGTTTTATCAATTCATCATATCAAATTTTTGTGTCTTGTCTCCTAAGTTCATACATGTAGTAGACTTCTCCACATGGGCTTATGAAACACAATGCTTCTTCAACCACTTGAATGCAACCTAGGAGCTAAAAAAATTTATTTTCATGACTGATGTGATATTATTAAACATTTTTAAAAAAAATTGAGTTATCTTCCCCTAAATCTATGCTTCACTTGGATCATGACATCTTTAATAGGTCTCCTTAACTAATTAGGTCTGCAAACAACTCCTTAAACATTGTTCACACATTCAATATCCTCATGCAAATACCAAATAGGTTTTATAACTTCATTGGATCTATTAGAGACCAAAATAAAATATGTATAACTACTTAATGAACCACTAATGAGACTTTATGGCCCATCTCTTTAAGACTTCATTAGTCTTCATGCTTCCAATAGTTCTCATGGAGACCTAAAACAAACAAGTTCACTCTTTCTTGCTTACCTCTATCTTCTTGGATCAACTTGAACATCTAAAATAGGAATGGATAAGTTTCATATGGATCTTATAGCAACAAAAAACTACCCTTTAACTTCCACAAGCCATCATGTCTTATTACTTCTTTAAAGCACTTTTATGGAAACACATAGTCATATAATTATATGTATACACCTACTTTCTATTAGCCATTTGATAAGCAAAATTTCCTTCAAAACACTTGTTTATTCCTAAAAGTGTATCATAGGTGGTTCTTAGTGATTAATAAACACTACTCATTTCTGAATTTATATAACCCAATGCATGAGTTGCAGGTTGTGATAATACTATTATCTTTGGTGGAATAGCGGCAGAACAAGTGGATTGTTTCATAAATTTATATTAGTTGGTAGTTGGGAGCCACCATGGCCTAATAATTGATATTTTATTTTAAATATAACATGTTCTATTTAAAGTGAATTATGCTTAAACTTAATTCCAAATCTAAGATAAGATGAGTATTCACAATGAAGCTAATCTAAGGTGAATTGATAAAAAGGAGCAAAAAGAAGGGTAAGGTAGATAAGAAATATGTTGTTGATATTTAACCCAAACATTATGACAATGTTCAAGTTTCATTTAAACATGCATTTAACTAATATATGACATGAATTATCATGATCTCAAATCCTATCAAACATTAGGCAAACATATAATGATAGTATGAAATAGTGCAAATAAGGACTAGGTTCACTTTAAGGATTCACCCATGAAAGCAAACAACATTACTACATATGCAAAAAAAGTAAATAAAATGAATTAAACCTTAGAACTTTCAACTAATCTAGCATTATCACAAATTATCAACTCTATACTTAAACATGCACATCCATAATTCACAAGGACCTTTCAAATTTGAGACTTAGAATAGACAAATAAGAGAGAAACTATGATAGTAATTCACACAAGCAAATGTGGAAAAACTTTACAGAAATCCTTATATTAATTTCTCAAAATTTACAAATACTTTTTGGCTCAAAAAACTCCCTTTTTTTACAATTAACAATACCTCTTTATATATATGATTCATGAGGTATGTCAGTTAGTCATGTCAAATATTAAGGATAGTTGTCCTTTTATACTTCTTTGAGAACCTTTTAAACATTCTAAAATGATTAACCTATAAGAAATTTTATTTACAAGTTACACATGCCTTTACAAAAATAATATTATATTTTTAAATATTATACAATGGTCCTATACAACAAAATATTCTAAGTCAACTAACTTGACTTTGAGACCCTTATGCTACAGTATTTTGCTTATCTTGTAAGATCTTCTTCATATAATGTTGCTCATTAATATGCTAGAGATTGATAATAGGTCTCATGAAGAGTTCTCTTTTTTTATCCTCTATGCCCCTGAGATCCTTTTCAACTCTTTATAATGCTTTCTTGATGTTTTTATCATCTCCTACCTTCTCCTTAGATGACAAAAGTAAGCCTTTGATCTTCTTGTTATCAACCCTTATCTTCCCTTGTTATTGATTTCTCACTTCTTGCATGAATTTATTTGTTTTGTGATTGAAATACTCATCAATGATAAGACACAATGGACTAAGTGTGGTGGTTTCTTTGATCAATCTATCTAATATGTACAACATATTATCTTCATATTATTTGAGATCTTTAGCAATGTCCTCTATTTACTTAGACCAGTTGTTTAGGGCTTTGATTTTATCCAGCAATATAGCCATAGACATATTTAGGTAGGCTAGGTTGACTATTATAAACTCAAAGATTTGATTCTTGGTCATGGTTTTGATCAAATCTTTCACTTGATAACTTGAACCCTGCCATTGGCCAACTTATCCTGTAGCCATGGAACTTTGTTTAACTACTACATCTTGTCTGGACCTAACTAATTTTAAAGAGCTAAATAAATCATTCATGGTGTCCTAAATTTTTTTAAACCTATCCTTTGGGATTGACAAAATAATTTTTCCTTCTAAATTCTTATTTTACTACATTATGCCCTTGATAGCTATTTCTAATTGATTTGACTGTGCGTAAGCCAATTAAAGAATATTTTCCTCAAAGGTAGGATTTTTTCCTAGATTTTATCCTATTAATGGAGTTAAACAAACAAAAGGTTCCACCTTTTGGAAAGTGAAATCCTCTCCACCAAATATGGATTTCTTCTCTATGATCCTTTGTAAGATGGTAGTTTTTGGTTCAAACTTAACACCAACTGATGATTGTGTTACCTTTATATCTAGGGTATCCATCTATGTTCCACTTGATTCTCTTGGAAAAACCATCCTTATTTCATCTTATTTTTGTAGAGCCAGAATCCATGGTTTGACCTCTTCATACACTAGGATATTGATAGCCTTCATCATTGCCCAAGGGTGTTGTGTAGTAGGTACTTTATGCAATTTACCATAGATGAACCATTATGGGATGATTGGACCATGAATCAAAATTTATTCACTAAAGAGGATGACTTCACTCAAAGGATGAGTGAAAGTCACCTTGGGCTTCTTGATTTTAACTAGAACCATGACCATCTTATCTTTGTTTTTGGGGGGATCCATAGGAACTAGATTTAACACTTGCTTCCCTTTTTCTTCCTTTATTTCTTCCATCTTTTCATCATCTGATTCATGGATCGGTGATAAGATTTTTAAATCATCTTCAATTGTCTCACTAGAGTCTAATGTTACCATATGAACATCTTCCATTGGTGATCCTTGTTCCATTACTTTAGTTGAATAATATTCAATCTCATTAGGCCTTCTTTCTTATAGACTATGTTCAAGTTATGTCTCTATTTGGGCACTAAATAATTAAGATGGTGGAGGTCTAGAAGATGCACCACTCAAAAAAATGGTACTAACTTGGCCCTGATTACCATCTATCAACTCCTCCCTTTTACTCCTTCTACATCCTAGATTATGGATTGATGTTGTGCTTTTTCAATCTAGTGGTGACCTCAGATAATGAAGAGGCTTTTGTGTACATGGAGTCAAAAATACTAGGCTGGTGCTCATAAGAGACATGGATTCCTTTAGATTTAAAATTTTCTTTAACTCTTCCATGTGGATCTTATGAACTTAGTTCATCAATTTGTAGATTAAAGGATGTCTTGTGTTTGGAGGTTACCTCAATATTGTCACATAATGTAAACATAGTACTACCAATGGTTATGGGTAGTGTGTGAAGAAGTCCCTTCCTCTTGGTCTTGAAAAGACCATCTATTCCATTTCATATTTGATAAGCCACTTCTTGTTTTACTAGATTCATTGGTACATGGATAGGTAACTTGAGTGGGGTTCATTGGGTTCCCTCAATCTTAATGATTGTATAATCTAGATATACCCGTGTATCACCCATCGACTCAATTGACTTTTTGATCAAGGTGTTGACTCTTGACATTGGATTCCCAGTTATGACCTCAGTTATGGCTAGATAAACATAGTCACAAATGAATTGGATGTGGTTCCTATACTTGAATATGTGTAATTATGAATAATATTGGGAAACTGTATATGTCCCATCAGGTGACCATTCTCTAAAGTTGGGAATATTTATTGTGGCAAGATGGGCATCCAAAAGGTATGACATAATTTAAAATTAGGTCTTAGTCTTCTTTCTAATTTCAAAAATTTATCTACTTAAACAAGTGTTGATTACCTCACTTAGAGGAGGGGTGAGCTATTTCTCAACCATGAAATAAACTAAGGGGACATAAATTTTATCTACATAGGTGGTGGTGTCATTTACACATAATCTATTCATCATGTTATCCTAAGTTTGAACTGACCAATGGGAATGTCATTATTAAATTCTAAAACATTTGATTCCCAAAGTATAGCCATAAGGTAAGGATTCTCTTTAAATCATTATCCTTGGCCCAATTATTGATTGTGGATAGGTCTACTTGGGGTTTAGACAAATTGTAATAATTTTCAAAATCTTTGGAAGAGATGTAGGTGATATTTATGAGAGTATATTCGTTAATTATCATGTCCTTATCAATTTTACCATATTTAAAAATAGGAGCAAGAACATCAATATAATGAAGTAACTCAAGCTTGGCTACTGCATGATGTAGGCTTGTCATCTAGATAACAACTATGTCATAGTAGAGCCTCTTTGTAGACACATTATCCTCCTCCATGGTACTAGTGGGCTATTCTTTAATGGCCCAAAAAATCTTGGACCAATTATTGCTGCATGTTTTTAGAGTTATGGCATCAAACTATGTATCCTTAAAAACCCTCCCTTCTATATCTGAATTCAAATAGAGCTCCACATCCTCCCTTGAAACACCTCTTTGGGTTGTCATGGCTATGAATTTGTTAAATTGCTCACAAGTGGTATGGAGTTTAATTAAGGATTAAATTATCCTTTGAAAAATGACAATCCAAACTTCCTTTTCTTGATTATGATTGGTATTTGGTTAAATTAGGGATTTTTTACAATTTTAGGGCTTCTTAGAGGTCTACACAAAATTTTAATGGTGATGTAGGGTTCAAATTATGAGCTTCATGCCTTAGATTTTATATGAGCTACCCATTTATACCTTTTCTTTTTATAGGTCCACAAAATATTCAACTTGGCATATTATGCTTACGTGGTTTCAATGTGGCATCACCATGGCATCCTACTCATTAATATTTGAAATATGACCATTTGTTATTTTTTGACACATGTCAATATTTTATTGGTTTTAGTCCATTTTAAAATTATGTCTTATCTTTCACCATTGGATATTTTTGCATAGATCAACATAATTCATTAATCTCAAACCAAGAAATCAAATGACATTGGCTATTATGCTATATTCCCTATGGTTATGACACTTGTTAATTACACATTCATCCTAATCTTTATTAAAATGTCAATGTCGATCTCACACTATTGGATCATTTCTTCCTTGATGAATGTGCTCCATTAATCTTGATATACTAACTTATGTCCCTTGCTCTATGTACCATAATTAGAATAGGTACGCTCATCCATGTACCATCAATCTTTAGAAGATGCTTAGGTTTTAATTTTTGGCCCATGGTTGTGACACTTATTGTCTCTATATTTTATCACTATGTCTTGACTTTTCAAGCTTTATTGTGCATCGTCAGATCATATTTAGTTGATTGAACATGCTTTATTAAATCATAATTTGATAGGTTGAAATCCATTATCTGATTACCATCCTTTCTCTTAATTGTGACACTTGTCACCCTTATGTTCATCCCATGGGCTTCACTGAATTCTTGACCTAGTACGTACCATCAATCAAAATATGTACTCTTAGCCACATACCATCAATATTCAAGAACATGCTCAAGATTTAATTTGTGGTCTATGGGCTTGACACTTGTCATTCCTCTCTTGCTTCGTTAGATCATTTTTGATTCATCAAATGTGTACCATCAATCCTACAGACAATATAAAGGTTTAAGGCTTGTGAAATATATGGAATTTAGGTTAAATATTTTAGACTATGGTTTTATTTGTGTTGATAAACATGATAAAACCTTAGGGTAAAATCTTAAGCTAAGTGTCCAAACATTACAAAGGGACTCTGTCAATAATAAAATACTTGGCATAAAGTCTTAGCCTAAGGTTCTGTTATATTAATAAATGCAACTAGAACTTTAGTATAAGGATTTAAGCTAAGTTGAGAACATAATAAAAGGGTCCCTATATTTTGCTAGACCATATGGAGATAAAAGGAACTAAGGGGGGTTTGGGACATAAAGAACCAAGTATGAATTTTTAGGCTAAGGTTTGGTCACCTTGATAAACATGACTAAACCTTAGGATAAAAATTAAACTAAGTCTATGACATGCATGAATTGTATCCACCCAAATTTTTCCCGCGTAAATTTGAATTTAATTCAAAATAGACCTAGGTTAAAAAATTATACTATGGTTTTAACATGACTTAAAATATATTCAATTAATCTTTGACAAACCAAAGGCTAGTAAAAGATCAATTTAACATTGAAGCACAAAACCCTAAGCATGTTCATTCCCAAATGAGATTCCATTGAACCTAAAATATAGAAACATAGGCAATAATAATTAGAAACACTAGAAGGGGTAAAACCATGATCACTTGAAAAAATGTCAATTAATTCAAATGAGAACTAGGTGTGGATGATATTTAAATAAAAACAATGTGCAAACATGCTAGTGGTACTCTGATCAAGTGAATTTTCAACTTTAAGATACACATTTACATAATTTAAAACAATTTTCCAAATTTTTAAGAAATGGGGGTATGTTGGCCTCAATAAAACTCAACATAGGATATCACAACAATAAAACCCATGCTACATGACCCTAAGGTTATGACCAACCTCTTGGTACAATGATCTCCTCATGAAAATCCCTTTAAATTGACTAAAAGTATCAACCTTACCCACATATTTAAGACTCTTTAAAATAATGTGAAATCCTTCATGGATTATAAAACATGTAAATAATACTCTTGAATCAACACTTGTCCTTGGAACTTATGAACAATATCTCTTACCTCCAAAGGCATTGGTCTTGAAGACTAGTTAATAACTCTTCACACCTCTATTTAGACTTGGCTTCTTAATCACCACTCAATAACTCAATCATGAAATAGTAACATGAAAAAAACTATAGTAAACATTACATAACATACAAATAATGATCATAGAGCTCTATATGTCATAAAAAATCCATTATCATCAAGATAATTCACATTGGGGTTTGTAGTCACAAGAAGCCTAGAAACCCTCAAATCACTGAATTCCATGTCTTAGGATTATTATTCACATATAGGACCAAAATATCCATCCTTAAATCATTTAAAATATCTCCATGATATAATAAAAATCTTCAAACACTTTTTCTAATCATCTTGAGAATTTAAGATCACCATTCAACTCAGTAAGTCACACAAGTCAGTCATTCAGAAGACATTGAGACACAGTCAACTATTATGGAAATTTTATTGCACAAATTCACACCTATATATCTCTCTAAATAAAAAAAAACCTATTATATACTATTTTTACATTTTATATGATTCTTCTCCATGCATAAGTATCCATAAACCATTCATTTTTACTTATAAATCTTCATTATCTCTCATACCTTCATTAGGTCTCATGGAGACCCAATATAAATAGGATTATCTTTAAAAATGTATTCAAGGTCATTTTATCTATCAACTTAGGTTTGATATTGGAATTAGCTTAAACATAATCCTTTTTCTTCAACCTTGCTAACACCATCATGCAAACTTCTATGCAGACCTCAACTATGATTGTCACAAACTTATCCATCATCAAAATAAGATGAACATTGTCCTCATCATACTTTAAGCTACTTAGGATCACATGTATGATATAAATCCTCATCCAAAGGTCTAGATCTGATACTAATTTTTGGAAGTAGTTATTGAGAGGGGTTTTGAATCATTTTCATAACAATATGCATATTCAATTCTAAACACCATTCCATGAAGCATACATAAGAGATCAATGAATAAGCAAACAATCTAACAAGTACATCACAAGATAATACAAGATATTATGTGGGAAACCCTTTTGGAGTATAAAACACACTAAACCATGCATATGGACTACTATCTTATAATGACAAAATTTAAAATTTATTGAAGTACCCACTTCACAAGGAGCTCTAACTCCTAACTAGTTGAGAACCGACCCAACTAGTCTTCTACAAGATCCAACTTGAAAAGAGGATAAAAACCCCTAGGAAACTATTTTCAATCAAACTCACACCCTTGTGAAGGTAGTTTTAGGCCTTCACAGTCTGTTGAAACATGGAAATAATCCTAGGCTATGGATGGCCTAATCAATGGATTAAATCTCTAGGATTTTTAATGAGGCTAGCTCATAAAATGCTTCACTTTTGCTTCTTTCCCACACTAAAACCTACTACTAACTAAGTAAAAAGGAGATAAAGATAACATGATAGGGAAACATAAGCTAAGGATGGTTATGCACTAAATATGGAATGATCCACTTCAGCCTAGGAGACTTAATGAATAATAATGAATTCAAATAAGACACAGACTAATTTGATCCTATCTCAAGGCCACAAGCATTAGTATTTTATGTGGAGGTTGAAGGAAAACCCTAAAATTTGAAGGACAAAATGAAAAAGGTCTATATGAGAGACTACAAACTCATGACACTTCAAGAAGGAACCAATGTCTAACACTTCACATGACCTACAAGGAACCAAAAGAATTTTAAAAAGATACGTGGAGAATTTATAGATGATGAAAAGGGAAATGCATCTTCAAATTAAAAATCCAATAATGTATACTTGACTTCAAACTATAATAAAAAAAAATCATCTTATTGCTTTAAGAGAGTGTTACAAGGTGATTTTGATAGAGTAACTCTATCACCAATCGAGGGATGCATCTTTAGGCTCAAAAGCCTCTATATACACAGAAAGGGATGAGAGAACAGGGGGCTTGGGTGAATAGATGGAGAGGGGGTCATAATGATCAAGATCCTTATTGTTGTCCTTGAGCTCTTTTAAATTCAAATTATATAACTACCTTGACCATGAGATAAACTATCCAAGATCACCAAAAATCTCCTCTATCCACTTGTGTATTAAAGTCTCCATTTTTGGAGTTGAGAGAGCCATGTCAAAGGTAGATACATGTCTCTACCAAGTGTGAATGATTTTATCCTTACATTAAAAACTTGGTGTTCTCCTTCACTTTGTATGTCCTACATGTATAAGGATGAAATCCCCATATCTTTAAATCTAGACCAAGCCATGATGATTCTATGTTGAGTGGCTATTTGTTAGAGATGATGTACATGTAAAAGGATGAGGGCCACTCTATTAATTTCATATACCAGCTCCTACTTTCAAACCTTGACCAAATCTTTCCTATAGATGGAAAATGAATCTAAGGATATTGGTTTTCCTCTATCCATTTATGTTTATATAAGACATCTATAGATTTTCCAGCTTTCTTATCTTTATTAGGTCTAAAATGCCTATTTTTACCTCTATGGAGCCTTTTTAGAAACACCTAGCCCTTTTAATGCATTTGGTCCAACTCAGGTCTACTTGAGCTTGGACTTTGACGACTGTAAATCTATGATCATGAGATCTTGACAAGAGTCAAGCTCATAAAAATCTGGATGAACCCTTTAAAAATATAACCAATTGCAAATAGATACTTTTAGGGGCTCAAAATTTATGTTTATTATCCCATCATTGGATAATTGAATCCCAATGGCTATTTTTTGAGGCTGAAGTTGACATCCACATAATTGTCATCAATTCCTTCAAGGTATTTCCTTCATATTTTTATTTTGTCCTTTTGTTTCAGTATTTATATTTAACATTTTTCCCACAGATAATTCCTTTGGAATTTTCTTCAAGATATTCCTTCAGGCTTTTTTTTAATGTAGATAATTTTCCTAAAATAATTAGGTCTTTAGGAAAATTGTAGCAAAACATTTTACTAAAAGAAATAAGTCTATGGGATCTTTGCCTTGGATAATTTCTTTGAAATTTTGC
The DNA here is from genome assembly GCA_037957365.1 of Torreya grandis. Classification (NCBI taxonomy): domain Eukaryota; kingdom Viridiplantae; phylum Streptophyta; class Pinopsida; order Cupressales; family Taxaceae; genus Torreya; species Torreya grandis. The sequence goes on along the minus strand of JARHVA010001287.1, from coordinate 3,267,186 downwards.
TAAATTTCCTTTATAAATGGAAAATAAAATTTGGAATATTGAAAAATTCCCTTTTCCAAAGGGAAAGTGCCCTTTAGAACTTTGTAAAAGAACCCTTTGCCTTTTTAAAAAGAAACCTTCAAGTTTTTTGAAATGGACCCTTCAACTTTTGAAAAAGTATCTTTTCCAAACGGAAAGCACCCTTCAGGTTCTCAAAAATCCCCCTTTTTGTTAATAAAAGTGCCTTTAAACTTTGTAAAAATGCCTTTTTATCCTTAAGAAATGCCCTTCAAAAAATGGAAAGTGGACCTTTCAGCAATTTGAAAATGGCTTTTTCGAAAGGAAAGTACCCTTCGACTTTTTTTTTGACCTTCTTATCGATAATACTCCTTTAAAATTTTCAATAGGACCATTTATTTGAGAAAATTACACTTTATAGAAATGTTTGGGACACTTTTCTTGGAAAAGAACCCCTCAGGATTCCCACTTTGAACAATTCCTTCAGACAAATTGTGCAGAAAATTTTTCTGAAAGGAAAATTGACCCTTTGCTCTAAAAAATATTTCCTTCAGGGAAATTATTTTAGAAAAGTTTCCATAAAAGAATTCCTAACACTTAAACATAAATATGAGACAAAACTCTTGAAGAGAGAACACTTAGATAGGAAAGAAACTATTCTTTCCTACTTACTTCAAGTTTCTTTACTTAGATTACTTCAGGGGTTTGCAGACTAGTCACCTACTTGATAAGCCTTTAATTATTTTACAATTGAAAATTTCAAGTCTTATTTATATGCAATGGCTTCTTCTTGATCATGACCATCTCTTTAAACTAGTTAGAATTTTGGTATGTAGGCCAAAAATTGGCCAACATTTCTGGCAACTTATAGGGAAACATGCCTGGTATGCTTGAGAAACCAGCTCATTTGCCTCATATTATCCATTGGGTACAGAGTCACTAATTTATTTAATGAGGCTCTAAAAACTCCCCTTGAAATAATAAGGACAACAAGAACAAAAAACACACTATGCCCAAGGTACTTAGAGAAGGGAAACACACAACTAAAAAGGATGTGCACAAGGCACTTAGAAGAAAACATGAAAAAAAAACATACAAAAATTACAATATATACAATGGCTATAAACTCTTCTAATAATAAGGATTTAGATGAATCCCATTTATTGGGATGGGTAGTACCTCTCCATCTAGTTGGGCCAACTAAAAATCATTATGTTGTTTGCATCTATGGATCAAATAAGGACCACTCCACAAGTTGTCAAATTTGGTATGGTTTCTTAGCTTGGCCTTATTTGAATCCCACTTGAGGACTAAATCCCCTTCCTTGAAACTTCATGAAGAAGATCCTTTGTCAAAATCTCTCTTCATTTGTGCTTGATGAATTTATAAGGCTAGCATGGACTAATTTCTTATCTCTTCTAACTCCATAAGCTCAACATATATAGTCTCCATAAGCTCATTCTCCAATAACTCAAGTTGATCCATTAGTTCTAAAGCAGGAAACTCAAGAGAAATGGGTAACTTTGCTTCCTTACCATATATAAACTTGTATGGAGAGTTGGCTATTAATAGTTTTTAGGTGATCTTATCAGCCTATAGATCTGACTTTAACTTGAGATGCCATGACCTCTGATTGTCTTCAATAGTCCTTTATATGATCTTCAATAGATTCTTATTCATAGATTCAACAAGGCCATTGCCTTGTGGATAATAGTTGGATGAAGTGATAAGATAAATCCCATGTTAGACAACCCATTGGTTGATCCTAGTTCCCACAAAAGCCATTACATTATCAGAAATAATAGTTTAAGGAACTCTAAATCTAGTAAGCAAACCTTCATATAAATCTAAAACATGGGTTTTATTTGCTTCTTTCAATATCACTGCTTCTATCCAACATGTGAACTAATCTGTAGTAGTTAGAATCCATTTATGTCCTAAAATTGAAGGAGGATATATGATACCAATAAATTCTAATCCCCATTATACAAAGGGTTGATCCATCACAATTGGTTGAAGAGGTAAGGCTGCAAGTTTCACTTTCCCTATAAATAAAGCACATTGTTTACACTTCCTAACCCATGCATGGAAATCACCAAATATAATATGCCAATAGTACTCACCTCTCATAATATTAAGGGTTGTAGTTATTGTGGAAAAATTTCCTCCACCATGTCCATCATGTAATTCTTCAAGCAATCTCTGAGTTTGACTTAGCTCTATACACCTTAGAAACATACCATTGATATCTTTCTTGAACAAAACACCATCAACAAGTAAACATGGAATTTATTGCAACCTAAAATATCTTATTTTTGAATCACTTATATGAGAGGGATAAAAACCATCTTGGAGATAGCTTACCAAGTCATGAAACTAGTTGGAAGGTGAGGTATGACCAGCTGCAACATCTTCATCATTTGATACCAAAACAACCTCATTAGTCTCTTGAAATTCTTGAGCTAGATGCTCACAAAGTCATTTTCCTCTATTCATATTTGTGACCTTAATTTCCACATCATAATCCATTACTTTGGTTATCCAACCAGCTTTCTTCTCATTTATATCTTTGTTCAAAAGGAACTCCTTGATACTTAGATGAGAAACCATTAGGTATATCTTATTTCTAGACAATAAGTATCTAAATTTTTTGAGAGACCTTATAACTAAAATTACATGATTTTCAACAAAAAAATTACCCTATTTCATATTCTTCCAAGTTTTGACTAAAGAAGGCTATTAGCTACTCCAAAGCTTCATGATTTTGTTGCATAAGATTACTTGAAATGGTGTCCATGTTAGCATATGTATACAAAATGAAATCCTTTATGAAAGATAGATTTATAAGTGTAGGAGAACTAGATATGGCCTTCTTAATCTCCTCATAACTCTTTACTCCTTCTATATACTAGTTGAAACCCTGATTCTTCTTAAGCATGGTTGTAAGTGGTTTAGATAAAATGGAAAAATCCAAAATATATCTCCTTATGAAATTTGTTTTCCCTAAGAAGCTTTACAAATCCTTTTTGTTCTTAGGCAAGGAGCATGAAAGAATGGATTCTACCCTTTCAAAATCTATTCTTAAACCATACTTTGAAACTACATGTCCAAGAAGCTTACCTTTATGAACTAAGAAGACACACTTTTTGGGATTTAGAGATACCCAAAATTGCCTATGCCTTTTGAACACTTGCTTGAGATGAACCATGTGATCACTTGCACTCTTTGAAAACACTATTATATCATCCAAATAAAAAAGTAAAAAATTGTTAAAAATGCCTTAGAATACCATATATATGGCTCTCTAAAATGTTACTCTAACATTGGATAAACTGAAGGGCATTTTATGTATGCAAATGTCCCCCACTTGGTTGTGAAGGTTATCTTAAACTGGTCCTCTTCCTTGACCAAAATATAATTTTAGCCATTATATCCATCCAACAAAGAAACCCTCTCTGAACCTAAAACCAACTATAAAATTTGTTCTATTGATGGCAATGGATAGTGATCTTTAAGTGAAGCTTTGTTCAAATCATGAAAGTCAACACACAATCTAATCTCACCATTCATCTTCTGTATCAGAACAAGATTTTCCACCCAAGTTAAATGCTTGATTGCAAATATAATAGTTGAATATATAAGCTTATGAAGCTTAGCTCTCATCAAAGGCCCAATCTTAGGATTAATAGGTCTTTGTCTTTATCTCACTGTTTTAGTTTTAGCCTCTAACTCAATGGTGTGTTGATCTAGACTTGGGTTAAATCCCTTGAGATCACTATATTAACATGAAAATACATCAACAAAACTTATTCATAACTCAATGAATCCTTCTTTTTTATGAAGGAGTGCATACCTTACCCAACTTCAAATTCTTACCAGCTACAATCTCTACATTGACATAGTATTCTTATTTTGTTGACAAGGATGACTTATCTTTACTTAAATCATCTTCACCACTAAAAATGTTCTCAAGTGTGACCAATCCATTGGGTAACTTATTTTTTTTATTTGCACAATCTGATCACCATACAACTACAAGTACTTTGATTGGTTTCTTGATGAAAACTTGGCCTCTTCTTGCAATAATCTCACAATTTGATTATCATCTTCAAACACTTGAAAATTCTCATGATTATCTATAATATAAGGCCTTACAACCACCTTTATGTGTGACTAAATTTTTTCACTTTTTATATCAGTTGGGATACTAAATTGTGCCTCAATGGAAACTAACCTATCTACATGTTTATTATCACCTCTTGGTATTGCCTAAATATTAAATGCTTGAAAATATTCAAGTAAGTCCCATATTCTATGATTATAATATTTAATAAATTTTTTTTCATATATTCAAACCTCTTACTTGGTGAACTATAAGATCTCTATCACCAAAAACTTGCAAAGTGTTGACTTTCATATTCCTAGTCCACTGTAAACTATGAATTAGTGCCTCATACTTTGCAACATTATTTGTACAACCAAAATAGAAATTAATAAAATATAAATAACTTTGATTTTTTAGATAAACCAAAATCATTAAATCCCTAGTACCATGTTTATTACATGATCCATCAAAGTACAATTTCCATAAACCTTCACTAGACTCATCATCCTTAACCATGGTTGGAATTGGTATATCATTCTCATAAAGGCAATACACACCAAGTCCTTATTATTAAATTAGATTATAAAGATCATGCTCATGAAAATTATAATCCCACTCATCAAGAAAAAAAAATATAACTCCATCCAAAGGTGATTCCTTTTCGACTCCACTAGTTTCTAGTACCTCATCTAAGAGGATATATTTAGTATTCACAACACTTGGAATATATGACTCCAAATGAAAACATGAAATAGGTTTGGAATGAATTATTAAATTTGTACCATAACTATTTATAAACATCAGATAAGTCTAATCATTTGATAAATATCCCCTAATATTTGAGGTAAGGTCCTTTGAAAGGCACATAACAAAGTAAGGAGGTAAGTCTACCATGACAACATCCTATTGAATAGTAACATTGGGACAAGAATGTAATTTAAATTTAAGATATTTTATGATTCCAACCATATTTTTTGGTGACCCATCCAATTTAAATACCCCCTTAGTAATTGTCTCATAAACAAGGCCAAGCTTGTCTATAATCTACTTAGGCATAACTGTGTTACTAGTTCCACTATCCACCATATAGTTATAAACTAAAGTATCACCCAATATCAAATAAAGGTATAAAGGAGTATTTTTAATTTATTTAATCTAATTTTTTTCCACTTTTACCATCTTATTTACTTTCTATACTTGTTTCTTAGTTGGCTGATCTAAGTTAGTTAAGACAACACTTTTTTTAACTAGTTTTGGAGACAATTTGAGAGCTAAAATCTCTTGTATAAGCATATATTTTTATCATATAATAGAAAGAGAATCCCACATGATAATTTTGATATTATACTTCTTCATCTGATCCACTATATTTAAATGAGACCCACCAACCTTTGGTTGCACTTTTTGAAGCACTAAATGCTCATAAACTAGAGGTATTAGAAGAACCTTACTAACCTCTATATTCTAATTTTTCTTAGTTATAGGGGTAGAAAGTTGATATTTTTTAATATTATAAACATAATTAGGATTAATTTAATCATTTTCACCTCTTAAGCCTAATCAATGGCTCTTATTTTATCTCTAGTTACAGCTGTAACTTGACCACTTGCATTGTTAGTTTCAACACCCTGAGTAAAAACAACATGATCATCTATTTGCCAATTCACATTAAAGGCATAAGGCTGCCCTTGAAATTTTTGAATTTTTCCTTGTGGTTCCAAACTTGTATCCTAGTAATGACCTCCTTGAAAATAAAACTCTTCTTGTGTCATTTGTGGTATAGTGATGTTTTGTGATACCAAGGCTTGGTTTTGAGCATCATTGAGATTTGAGGGCTGGTAACCTAAATCTTGCATCAAGTTGTTTTAAGGTGGGATGGGAATAATATATTTTTAAGTAGGAGCGCAATAGGATCAAGGGAAACATATGGCTTAGCTGGAGTTATTGTTCGTTGTGCTTGGTAAGGTGGTCTATTCTCTCTGAAACCCTGATAAGAAGGCCTTTGATCTCTAAAGGCCTAATAGGTAGTCTGATTTTTTTGTTGATAAGGCCTATTAGAATAAAATATTTTCCTCTTATTTTTTAATATTTAATTCTCAAAGGATTGTAACAAGCCTTGTAACTCTCCTATCTCACTAGCTTGACTAGTAGGGGTTACAATTTGAGCTTGAAGGGATGGAATAGGAGATAAGGATAGAATTTGAGGGGCTATTATAGACTTCAATTCTAGGAATATAGGCATTGGAGGTCTTCAAGAAATCTTACCAATTTATATCAAACTATTCTCTACCCTAATTGTAACCTCATAAGCATTTAACAAAGTAGTAATACCTAGTAACTATATCATCACACTAATGTTAGAGCTAATGGATTTTAAATAATATAAAAATGCATATTCAATGGATGGCCTAATGAACACAAGTATCCTGGTCTATGTTTTTAGAATTTGAGGTTAAAATTAGACATGAATTCATGAGGATCTCTCTTTATGGTAGTTAATTGCTCAACCAAAGAGAGGTGATCAAATTTGTCCTCAAATTGCTTGACTAAGGATGCACCCAATTCATCCTAGATATAAATGGAGTTTAGTGGGAGGTTTATATACCACTACAATTATTTTCCTTTAAAGGAAGAAATAATCAATATAATAGCAACATTATGGATTGAACAAAGATTAGCTACATCCTAGATGTGATCGATAGGGGTTGTTTTATTTTATCCTAAGAATAATGGGATAATCTTGAGGATAAACATAGGAATGTCATTAAATTGGGATAAATTTAGTGGGCTACCTATATTAAATCGAATAAACACCTAGTTTATGATAGCCATTTGGATAGTGGGGATTGGAGTGTTTAGAATAGTAGGATAACCAGGAGACAAATGCTGTTTTTGAGGTTATATATTTTCCTAATAAACCTTGGTCTCTTATATGATATAGAATACAACTCAATAAATTCAAAAGGAATACCTTTACTAGCTGACCTTGTGGTAATCTTTGGCATGAAAAAATTGCCTGAATGATGCTATGAACTTTGTAACCTGAAGAATCTTTAGCTTATGATGAAGATGGATATTCTCCTCTACTACAAATACTTCTCCTCAAATCCAAACTTCAACTATGCCAAGGATTAGGAGTCCCATTGAGTATGCCAGAAACTAGTGTAGCATATAATTGCACCCTTGTGGGAGAGTGTTTTAGGCTCTCTCACTCCCATATACAATATTGGAACAACCTTAGGCTTTGAGTATCCTATAGTGAGGTTGAACCTATATGATTTTTAATGAGGATAGCTCCTTAAATGTTTCACTTTGTCTTTTTTTCCACTCTAGAATCTACTACTAACTAAGGAAAAATGAGAGAAAGATAAAATGAAAGGGAAACCTAAGCTAAGGATGGTGATGCACTAAATATGAAATGATTCACTTCAGCCTAGGAGCCTTAATGACTCCTAATGAATTCAAAAAAGACACAGACTAATCTGATCCTATCTCAAGGCCATGAACATAAGTATTTTTTGTGGATGTCAAAGGGAAACCCTATAATTTGAAGGGCATAAGTAAATATGTCTGTATGAGATACTACAAGCTCATGACACTTCAAGAAGGCATCAATGTCTGACACTTCACACAACCTACAAGGAACCAAAACAATCAAAGAAAGATATGTGGATAATTTATAGATGATGAAAAGAGAAATACATATACAAATTAAAAATCTAATAATGTACACTTGGCTTCAAACTAGAATCAAAAAATTCATCTTATTTATTTAAGAGAGTGTTACAAGGCAATTTTTACAGAGTAACTCTATCACTAGTTGAGGGATGCATCTTGAGGCTCAAAAGCCTCTATATATAGCAAAAAGAGATGAGAAAAGAGGGGGTTTGCATGAGTAGATGGAGAGGGGGTCATAATGACTGAGATCCTTACTATTATCCTTGATCTCTTTTGCATTCAAAGCATGAAACTTCCTTGACCATGAGATAAACCATCCAAGATCACCACAAATCTCCTTGATCCCCTCATGCATTCAAGTTTCCATTTTTGGATCTAAGAGATCCATGTTGAATGTATCTACATGTCTCTACCAAGTGTGAATGATTTGATCCTTGCATTAAAAACTTGGCGTGCTCCTTCACTTTGCATGTGTAAGGATAAAATCCCCATATATTTGAACCTAGACCAAATCATGCTACTTATACATTGAGTAGATATTTTTCAAAGATGATGTCCATGTTGAAGGATGAGGGCCTCTCCATTAATTGCATATACTAGCTCTTGATTTGAAACTTGGACCAGATATTTCCTATAGATAAAAAACCAATCTAAGGACATTAGTTTTCTTGTATTCATTTATGTTAATGTAATACATATATAGATTGCATAGCTTCTTTTGATATTTATTAGGTATTAAATGCCTATTTTCCCCCTACAAAGACATATAGGCAACACCTGTCCCTTTTAATGCATCTGGTCCAACTCAGGTATGCTTGAGCTTAGACTTCCACGACCGTAGATATTTAATCGTGAAATCTTGATAATAGTCAGGTTCATGGAAATCTTGATGAAACCTTTAAAAACCTAACCAAATGCAAATAGCTACTTGTAGGGGCTCAAACTTGGTGTTTTTAGGCCTATAATTATATATTTGAGTCCAAATAACTATTTGTTGAGGCTCAAGTTGATGTCTACGTAATTGTCATCAATTATTTTGGGTCATTTCATTCATATTTTTATTTTGGCCTTTTTCTTTAGAATTTTTCTTCAATTTTTTTCCCATGAACAATTCCTTTGGAATTTTTTTCAAGCTATTCCTTTAGGATTTTTTTTAATGCAGACAATTTTCTTGAAATGATTAGGTCTTCGAGAAAATTATAGAGAAACTTTTTGCCAAAATAAATAAGTCTATAGGATCTTTGCCTTGGACAATTTTTTTAGAATTTTTTTAAGTGTCCTTTCTAAATGTAAATTACACTTTGAACTATTAAAAAATTCCCTTTTTTGAAGGGAAAGTACCCTTCAAAACTTTGTAAAAGAACCCTTTGCCTTTTTGAAAAGAAACCTCAAGGTTTTTTGAAATTGACCCTTTGGATTTTGAAAAAGTATCTTTTATAAAGGGAAATTACCCTTCTAGTTCTTAAAAATCCCCTTTTTTTGATAAAAGTGCCCTTTAGCTTTGGAAAATTCCCTTTTCTTCTCAGTTTATGCCCTTCAAAAAATGGAAAGTGGACCGTTCGACAATTTGAAAATGGCCTTTCTGAAAGGAAAGTACCCTTTAAATTTTTTTTGTATGGACCTTATTTCCAATAATATTCCTTATAAAATTTCAATATGACCATTTCCCCAATAAAATTACACTTCAGAGAAATTTGTGGGATACTTTGCCTAGAAAAGAACCCCTCGAGATTTCTACTTTGAACAATTCCTTTAGACAAATTGTGTGGATAATTTTTTTGCAAGGAAAATTGACCCTTTTTTCCAAAATATATTTCCTTCAAGGAATTTGTTTTAGAACAATTTCCTTGAAATAATTCTTGACACTTGAACAAAAGGTTGAGATAAAACTTCTGAAGAGAGAACACTTAGCCAGGAAAGAAACTATTCTTTCCTACTTACTTTGAGTTTATTTAATTAGATTACTTTGGGGTTTTTTAGACCATTTAACTAATTGGGAAACCCTAAAGTATTTTTAAATTTAAAAATTTAAGTCTTTTTTCCATGCAATGGTTTCTACTTGATCATGCCCATCTCTTTAAACCAGTTAGAATTTTGGTATGTGGGCCAAAAATCATCCAACAAAAACCAAGCACCAACTCAACTACCTTGAATATTTTATCTTCTTTTAACACTTTTTTTTAATCCTAAAATTATTATGACCTTTTTTCATTCTTTCCTCTTCACTCTTACTCAAATAGCCTCTAGGGCTCACTCACTCAATATGCCTCTTCTAGGCTCATTAGGTCCATTGACCTATGTATCCACCTGCATCAACTTAATAAAATATGAATGACTGATATTATTCAACCTTTAATATTCATCAATTAATTATCTCTACTCCTTCAATTATCTATTTTATTCGCTTGATTCCACTTCACTCAACTAGACCAAATAGGCCAATTAGGCCTTGCCTTTATACCACACACTTCATCTAACCCATATTGGTCAGCCAATATCATTAACCCACATGGATCACACTTAAAATATTTCCATACATACTTTATATATGATAACCAAACATTCTATATATCCATTATAACCTATAGAGCCTAAAACTCAAATAGGCCTAGTAGAGACCTAATGAAATTAGCCCTTCACACCCACACATTACATTTGTGACTATTGGACCACCTTTTTCCTTCACCAATAGATTAAAAACATCAAACATAACTTCAATATACCCTTTATCACTCCCACATAGGTCCATACCACTTTAAATTCCAACTCACCACTTGAACCAAGTCATTTAGCCTACTCGCCTTTTAGGCCTTCACACATAGAAAAGTATGTCTCTTAGAACTGAAGCATACAAACACTTTTATAAAATTACCCATTTTAAAAAACACATGAATATATTTTTAATGACTTAAAAAACCTCTTTTTTTCCATTTTACACCTTCACTAAAGCTCCAAGCATCCAAAACCACCTCTGAAATAGGACCACTTAGATTGGTCAAATAGAATCAAAGTATAGTCAAGAAAATTTGACATTTCACACTTGATCAAGGAAAAACAATGACTTTTAATGCCTTTTTATGATAATTTTAGACCTATAAAACATCTCCATACTCATTTTATTCTTAAACTCTTCCAATAACACTTTTAACTCACTTTTACAAAGTGATCACTTAGAAATTGCTTGTAGTACAAAAACACAATCATGAAAATTTTCATGTTTATCACTTGAAAAATCACTTTCATAACATATAATACACATACATGATTTTTATTATGTCTATATATCATTCTTAATAAATTATATCTCTTGTCTTGGCACCAATCATTGGTCTAATAGACCAATCTCTCAAACCATTCTCATATTGTGCATACACAACTAGACAAGCCTTTTGGCTTCCTCATCTCAACACATCAAACTATCTCCTCATATTTTAAAAAATATGAATCAGTAAATTAGGTATCAAAAAACATCAATATATTCATTATATGCATCAATTCTTTTCAAGGAACCTCAAATGCTTCACTTCATTCATCATGCCTATAGCAATCATCTTGACTCAAAACACAATCATGGTGAACATGACTCCTAACACCTATAATATCACTTAATTTAACTCCAAATATATTCATTATATACTTATAAACCTTCATATCAACTCCAATCACAAATATGTGGAGGTCTAATGGTACATAAGGAACATATAGATCATTATATGACACATACACCTTCACTATCTTGATTTATACAGACTAGTCAACTTGAGAGAAATTTTTAGAAACAAAGGTAACATGAGGCATAGGTATTAAAAAAAGACCCTAAACAATTTGATCCATCCCTAGTTAGTATCACATCATACCTAAATAGGTTCTCACTCAAGTCTAGTTTCTTTCAATATTTTCACTCTTTATAGTCTAGCAATAAGACAATTTCCATGTTCAAAAAGATTGACATGGAGAACATATATTTCCAAAATAACTCCATGGACCTCAGGAACAATTATTTACCTTCAACCTACAATATTTCATGTGTTGACTTGATCAACCTTGTGTATAACACCAAATTCTTTAAAAAAAGTAGTTTCTTGTACCTTCTACTCATTGCCCTAACACACCATTACCACATGAGGTGCCTAGAGGATTCCTATACAAAATCTAATAAAAAAATGATAAAATAATCCATTTTGGGCTGAAACTATTCACATCTTTCCAATCTCTCCACTATGAGGGTTTACAAGCACAAAAACCTCCTTACCTTCTTAACATTTATTCATAAAGCTAAGGGATTGGTTTATATGTAAAATTCTTCTTGAAGATTCTTAGGACCCTTCCCCAACTAATAAAAATAGCTCAAGTCACCATGAAAACTCTACACGTGCCAATGAACATCTCAACTTCCTTCTCATCTTGGTAACCTTCATTATGCATACATAGGAGACCTTCCAATGTGATATCTTTCATCATCTTTCTATTTAGGACCTAAAAATTATTACAAACCTTCCAATCTCCTATTCAAACCTCATTAAATGCCTACATGTGCTCTACCATCTTGAAAACTCACTTTGACACTTCATTTGAACCTCACTAGGTGGTTTGATATACTAGGAATTAGGTTGCAAGTCATCTTAGGTCTAGAGTATGACCTTCTCACCATTTTATATGATCTCAAAACCTCATCAACATCTCAAATGAACTTATTCCATTCTTTTCAAGCTACTATCCATGTTCACATAGGTCACATGCTTCTTGTCTCAACAAGCTACCAAGCTTGTTCTTTCTTGCACCATAATAGACATTCCATGCTGAAGGTGTTCTTGTCACTTCATGATATCATCATTCATCAATTGCATCACCAATTTTTCAATACCTTTGACATCAATTACAAAACTTTTTCCAATAGTTCTCCCTTATGTGTTAGCTTATGTGTGCATAAGGATGTAATATATGATAATCAAGTGCATATATTAACCTATATTGTAACTTAGAAAATGACTCATGGGTTTATCCTTTAGTACTTCAGACATATAGGGATATTTATCTTAATATTTATATGGAAATATATATTAATAGGACAAGTTTATCACTAAATTCTTGATTGAGTTTTTCTTGGTAAGTTACCTTATGAGCTCCTAGTATTTGCTAGGTAAGAAATGAATAAGGGTTGATATTGTATATATAACAATCCCTTTTGAAAATATCTAATACTAAATAACTTATGATTACATTTAAGATAAATTTCATTTTTAAATTATATGAATTTTGAGCACTAGACAATTAATTGGTAAATGGAGACCTACATCGATGTAGGTGTTTGATTAGGATTCAAGTGTTTGAGAAGCTAGGAAATATGTACATGTCTAAAATTGGTATAAAAGAATAATAATTATGTTTAGGGATTTTTTCATAGTATAAAAGGCTTGGTCATTAGAATAATATGTGGTCAAACTAGGAGATACACAATTTAGGCATAAAGAGATAATGAATATGAGTCTTTAAGCAATGGTAATGTCTTAGAACTAAAGGGTAAAACCATGATAGGTATTTTTAAAATGTACAAGACTAAGGTGCTATAAAATTTATATTTATTGTCTACATATTCTTACAATTATTATGGATCAACATGTTTATCATTCAAAAATCAGATCAAACCATAAAAGGATTCAATAATTCTTTACATTAAATACTTATAATTATATCATTAGATGTAAGATTGGGTCTAAAGATGGTACCTACTAATTTTCATGTTATGCATAAGAAATTACATTACAAATTGATTTTGGGGTGACCTTGGATACATTCCATGGGATCAATACCATCCACATTACACAAATATATTATGTTCATGCATGATTGATATTCTTATACATAACCAATAGATAATGATTGTTTTAGATATTGTAATTTGATCCAATCTAATAATGATAATCAATCACTACTAGAAAATTATTTTATCCTTCCTCAATCACAACCCATCCCATGGGAAAAAAAATATACATATGAGGTGGGTGAAACAAGTATAAAACATGACAAGGCACCAACTATGAAAATTAAAAAAGATACATAACAAGAGTTACAAGCTATCATAAAACAATATAAAATCCCTATATTTTGGTCAATTTCAAATATCCTAATTGTGAGGTTATAAATTAGTATGATAGTTATGATGATGATATACAAGATCTAAAAAATGAAAATTTACATGAGCTGAAATTTAATCCTATCAACCCAGATGAGTATTTATCTCATAACAAGTTCACATCTTTTATCATATCTCATTATCATGATAGTTCATATAATAAGAATCCTGATGTTTCTACTCAAGAATAGTATATAAAGGATAACAAAAAGTCATAATTAAAGATAATTAACATACTCAAATTTAAAAACTTGTTAAAATATTAGTTCTCAACAACAATAAATGGAAATTCAAGTTTTATATATAAAGATTACATTACTTAAAAAAATATTGCACGTGTTCACAACCCTACTTATGCTACTATTAATTACACACTTGCTGCCAAATTACATAATTTTGGATCTCAAAATTTATCCTTCTATGCATGGGTTTCAAAACAAAATACATATATAGTTAATGGTACAAATAATTTCCATATGGCTAATAAGAATCCAACTACCATTTTATGAGATATGTTTTTAAAACTAGTTAATTAATTTGATTTCTGCATGACCCATGAAGAAATATATATACTATAGTGATTATCATCAAATTCATGGACATCATATAGATAATTTTTAAAAATAACAACATCAAATTCAAAATCAAGAAATGTTTGTAGTGAGGCAACCACCAACCAAACAAGTTATAAATTAGGTCAATATAGTTGTAATTAAAGTTCCTAGTTATTTATCCTAGACCATACATGGGTACAATAATTATTTTAAAGCATAGCTTAATGCACATATATTTTTGATGTTTTCTTGATTTCTTATTTATCCTATTATTTTACTTTGACATGTGTGCTCATATGTTCTTATATTGATCATTATTAAAACCCGCAACTCCATTTTTGACTTGGCCCTTACCCTTCGATTGTTATCTTAATCCAGACATCCATGACACTTATATTACAATATTTATAAGTAAATAACCATTTTAACATTATATTTTCTCACTCTTACCTATTGACTACTTATGCATCCTTTGTGTCTTTCATTGAGCTTACATGATCATATACATCTATATACACATATTATATGAGCACACATTGATTCTTGTCTATTGGGAGCTTGATTATTCTTATATTCAACTACACTATTGAAATACATTTTTATTATTTACATATATAGTGGGGACATATCAATTGCTTACAGTTTCTCCACATAGCCATGTTATCACAACTAGTGCACAATATGACTTGACACATGTTGTAGATTATTTGTATCCCTTTCATTATTATAATTTTAAAAACATTTACACTTGGCCTCACTTTTTAATATTCAAATATTCCAAAATAAAAAAATATCAAAAAATCAAAAAAAAAAAGAAAAGATTTAAATATTTAAAAAATCTAAAATTAGGACCTAAGAATAAAAAGATTTCTAGTGTATATTATTTACATATATTGTTTATCACATGTTTGGTATATGTCATATTTTTTTATATAAATGCATACATTTCATATTATATTAATGTTATGCAGGACACACATGTTACACATGGACATACATATGCTAGTTTTTCCTTAACCCAATGTCCATGCCAATATTAGTGGCATCTTATTTCACAATTTTCACTATTACATGTTATATCTTTATATAACCTTTGTACCATGTTGAGATACTTATATTACTTACATGTGCCTTGATGTTTTCTCATTTTTTATGTAGTCACACATGATATGCCATTATATTTCAATGTGACATTGATACATATGGATGGTGTAGACTCTATACACATAATATTTTAAAACTTTATCATTTACTAAGATTGTCTCTCTTGCATAAACCTATCAAGCTTCAATATCTTTGAGTACACACCTTAAAGGGTACACTTAGAAAGGGGTTAGAAGACAATTAGTTATTTACAATATTTTTGGTTAATTATATCATACCTAAACTGACTATCATTACCTAAACCCACTACAAATCTTGCTTATTCAACTCTTGAGGAAAACAAACCCTATTTATTTCCCTAATAAATTATCCTTTAAAATATCCCCAAACTAATAAAAAAACCTTTTTATCCTACTAATTTGACTTGGTTAACCCTATTATTAAATTTAAATTACACGTTATGGCAACTTGGCCGACCTATTTCAAGGCCTAATAGTAATATTTTATTAAAACTAGGTCATGATGGCCAACCTTATTGGTTGAAATTATGGAAGGGTTAGGACCTATCCATTACTATAAATACCATTTCCATTTAAATCCAAAGAGAGGAACATTTATTTTTGTCTTATTATGTAATGAAATTAATTAGTATAATTAGAATAATATATCACATAATTAAGAACAAAATAAATATATCCATAACAACTCTTAGTAAAAGAGTAGAGTAATTGAATATTATGACTAATCCACATTGATGGAGAAATCTACACAAAAATGAGATAAGAATATAATTCATAATATTATGATAAAATACTAACCACTACCTCCTCTATATACTCTACTTAGCCATGGTTATTCAATAGGCCAAGCATACTAAGAACATCAAGAAATGTAATAAGATAATATGAAGGTATGTAAGCCATAATTCGGCCACACATATCCTTAGACACCTATAGGTTAAGGGTATAACATTACCATTTAATCTAGAACAACATTGTCCTCAAAAATAAACCAAACTAGGATGTTATTGTAGGAACACTTAATTCTTCCATGTTGTATCTTCAAAATATAGATTATTCTATTTGATCAAATTCTCCTTAATCACACATATGTAGTTGCTTAGTGCATGTGTGAAAGATCTCTTCAACTTATATAATGACTCATCCTTTTTCATCCAATTCAAGTAACTCATTATGAATGTAAAATATGTGTCGAACTATCTTCTTCAACAAAGATACATGGAATACTAGATGTATGCGAGTGGACCAAGGTAATTCTAGATTATGGGCCACACTACCCATTTTATGCAAGATCTAATAAAGGACAAATAATACATAAGGGATATAAAATTTATCCTTTTTCTATTTATTTAGAGACATCTACTTATATGGTGAAAATTGACAAAAAACCAATCACCTACATCAAAATGTCGCTCATTACATTGTTGATCTCCTTACTACTTCATTCTATTTTGTGTTATTGTTAAATTATCTCAAAAACTAACTAGTACCTCCTATTGATAGTGAATATGTTCCTCAATAGCTTGAACCTTGGGATACATGATCAAGGTGTTAGAAATATTTTCATTGATGTCAAAGGTCTAGCATAATTGGTAATAAAGGCACCATTGCATTTAATGGTGTTTTTAATATTCATATCTTGGCTAATGTGTGTTAATATTTATTTAATATTAATTACTATAGTTTTGGTTGCATATAAGTCAAAAGAGGGCCCATAGAGAAGTCAAAGAGTCATAGGGTAAAAGATGAAAGAGGAATGGGATGCATTTTCTCATGAAGAGTCATCTTGAGGAATTCTAAGAGTCACCATGTGAAGACAAAAGAGGTATGGCATATTTTTCTATGAAGGGACACTTTGAATAATATGAAAATTCACCAAGATAAAGACAAAAGAGGAAAGGATGCTTTTGCTTATGAAGGGTCACCATATAACTTTTCAAATGCAAGGATACAAAAGGTCATACAAGTTTGGCACCATTTTCCATGAGTATTGAAGGGTCATAAAATGTGAATGCTAAAGGTCATTTGGAAATTTATAAATAAAGGCTTGAAAATATATTTGTAATATACAAGAGATTTCATGGTTTGTATTTGTTTTTGAAGAGAGAAAAGTAGGAGATATTGTAGAGTTCTATCATTTGTTGAGTAAGCAACATTGAGAGATAGTTGTGTTTTTTACATAAGATGGGTTGGTTCTCCTATGGGTTTGCACTCACAAATATTTACAAGGGGTTGGTGCTCACAAATAGTTAATGTGTTGGTGCTTGGTAAAGGGGTTGGTGCTTGTAAAATTTGTATTTTGAGTTGGTAATTATTCATATACTTGAGATTATTCTCTATGGTTTTTCCCACCTTGGGTTTCCACATAAAAATATGGTCTCTCTCTCTCTCTCTCTCTCTCTCTCTCTCTCTCTCATGTGGTACAAATTATTGTTTTAGTTTTATTGCATATATTTAATACATGATTAAATGGCTAAAGAAAAGAAATTAGATTAAGTAAAAAGATAAATAATATACTGATTCACCCCCTCTCTCAATATATTTCATGATTAACAATTAGTATCAGTGCAGGTTCCCTTTGAAAAAAATTTACAACTTGAAGGTAGGTCAGGAAAGCATGATGGCTGGATCACATGAAGGATTTTATATAAATAAGGCACCTTTTTTTGATGGGAAAAATTATGTTTTTTGGAGAATAAGGATGAAGACTTATTTGATGGCCCTTGGATTCGACATATGGCAAGCAATGGTGGAGGAATATGAAGAGCCATAGACACTTGTAACTACTTCAAAAGAAAAGAAGGAAAATGAAAATAATGCTAAAGCTTTAAATGTTATTTTATGTGGTTTATGTGAATCAAAATTTGTTAAAGTTATGCAATGTAAATCTGCTCATGAAACTTGGGTAAAATTTAAGAATATTTACAAAGGTGATAGAAAGGTTCAACAAGCTAAGTTGTATACTTTTAGAAGATAGTTTGAGAGTTTGAAGATGGAAGAAGAAGAAACTATAGCAAGTTATCTTTTATGGGTTGATCAAATAGTTAATTAGGTTCAAGGTCTTGAAGAAAATTTAGAAGAATTAACTGTGGTTCAAAAAGTTTTGAGATCTCTACCATTGAGATATGATGCAAAAGTTTTAGCAATTAAAGAGATGAATAATTTAGCTAAGCTAAATATGGATGAGATTCATGGTATTCTTATGGAATATGAGATGTGGAATAATTAAGATAAACCCTCAAAGAGAGAAGATGTTTTCAAGCAATCAAAGAAAAAGAAAGCTAAGATTCAAGAATCAAGTGATAGTTTTAGAGATGATGAAAATTAAAATGGAGCTATATTCATTCACAAGTCAAAAAAGGGCATAGGTAAATATCAAGGAAAATTACCTTTAAAATATTTTAATTATGGAAAGATTATAATTTTTTTAGCTAAATTCCAAAATAAGGGTAATGATAACAATGAATAAGAAAAGTATACATACACAAAGAATTTCAAAGATAAATTCAAGAAGGTATTTAAGAAGAAGAGTTTGTATTCTAAAGATCCTAGCTCAGACAAAGATAGTAGAGTTAGTAATTCAGAAGAAGAAGATTATATTCATGGACATACATGAAGATGCCTTCATAAGCAAAAGTATAATTGATCAATAAAAATAATAGGATGAAGCCGAAGTGAATCTAGAAGGAGAACTCATTTGTACCTTAGAAGAGTTAAAATCTCTTGAAAAGAAGAATAAAAGATTAAAGCTCTAGATCAAGAAATAAGAAAAAGAGTCAAAGCAAATAATTGAAGATCTACAAGCACACTTTGAAAAATCCAAAAAGAATGAAGAAGATCTAATGACATAGTTGAAAATAGTAAGTAAAGAATTTGAAAGGTATGTTATTGAAATTGCTTCTTTAAAAGCAAATCTTGAGAAAAAAAATAAAGAAATCAATGATAAAGCAGTCAATGATTCAAAATTTGAGAATAACACTAATATGTTGACTAAGATATTATAAAATCAAAGATCAATGTCAGATAAGATAGGTATTGGATTTAAAAAAGATAAAGAGGAGGTCACTACTTTCACAAACAAGGAAAAAGGAAAGAGCTATGTTGAAGCTCTTAAAAAAGAAGAAATAAAAAGGGAAGAAGTTAAGAATACAGAGGACATCTCAAATAAAGAAGGCTGGAGGGAACAAAGCTATAAAAATTAATCAAGTTATAGATACACAAATAGGTTTTATTTTTATGGTTACTATTTTTATTGTAATGGATATGGTCATGAGAAAATAAAATGTCAAAAAAGGGCTAACAATTTTAGAAATAAGGATAAAGAAATTCAAACAGAGTCAAGTAGAAGCCACAACTCTTTTGCTCCTCTATCAAGCTTTAATGAAGAGGCCATAATATGTTAAAAGTGTAAAAACTTTGGACACATATCTTGGTAATAGATAATCATGTTTGATTTAGTCAAGGACTAGAGTTTTAAGTCTCCATTCATCAAGAAGAAAGTTCAGATAGGTTCATGGCAAAAGAAATAACTTGAAAAATATATGTTGGTGCAGATAGCTTTGCATGTAAGAAATGAATAAAATCCATGGTTCATTGATAATGGATGTTTGAGGCACATGAAAGGATACAAGAGAAAGTTCATAACCTTAAATAAGATCAATGATGGAATAGTGAAATTCAGAGACAATACTACTACCAGAATTTCTAGAAAAGGTATGCTAAGTTTGGATAATGGTAGAACTAAAACTAAAAATGTTTTGTATGTAAAAGGTCTTAAGCATATTATTTTAAGTGTAATTCAAATATGTGAGTAGGGGCACAGACTAAAGTTTTATGTAGAAGGTTTTGAAATTATAATAAAAGATTTAGATGTGTTGGTTGCAGATGCTCAGAGAATAGGTAATAATTTATATATGCTACAAGACATCAAAGATCAAAGATGTTGTTTGAGTCAAATTGAATAAATTTGGATGTGGAATAGGAGAATGAGACACATAAATTTTTAAAATCTTATCAACATCAGCAAGAAGCAAGTAGTCAAAAATATTCCAAAGATTACAAAGCCATCTAACACGCTTTGTGAACCTTATTAGCATGGGAAGCAGGCTAGAAGGCAGTTTCAAAATAAAAGAGTACTCAACCACTCATATGCTAGATCTTGTTCACATTGATCTATGTGGATCTATGAGAACTCAAAGTACTCAAGGTGAGAAATATTTCATGTTGATTATTGATGATTTTTTATGTATGACTTAGGTAATGTTTTTAAAGAAAAAATAAGAAGCTTTCAGACATTTCAAAGCATTAGTTGAGAATGAAACTAGTTTGAAGATTAAGTGTCTAAGATTATATTGAGGAGGAAAATTCATTTTAGATTAATTTATTGAGTTTTTTTAAGACCATGGAATAAAGAGACATTATTCAGCAGCTAAAACTCCACAACAAAATGGAGTAGTTGAACAAAAAAATAGAACATTCCAGGAGATGGTGAGGATAATGATAAATGAATCCAAGATAACATATAAATATTGGAGAGAGGAAGTTTTTACATTAGTGCATATTTATAATAGAGAATTATTGAGTGTTAATAGTAACAAGACTCCTTATGAGCTATGGAAAGACAAACTAGCAATAGTTGATTGTTTTAGAGTTTTCAGTAGCAGATGCTTCATAAAGAGAACCAATGAAAAACATGGCAAGTTTGAATATAGAGTAGATGAAGGTATATTTCTTGTTTATTCTTTCAAAATTAAAGCTTATAAATGTTATAACAAAAGAACCAAAAAAATTATTAAAAGTTCAAGTGTCATGATAGAAGAAGATGCAACACAAAGAATCAGTGATCCAGTAGACATTCCTGAAATCATTGAAGAGGAAGATTTTGAAGAATTAGATGAAGATGAGAAAAAGGAGAAAAATGACACCAAAACTCCATCCAAATATGTTTACAGAAATCATAATGAAAGTGACATAATCAGAGACATAAATGAAGGAATTCACACTAGAAGAATGATGGTAAGTGAATCTGAGCAAGTTAATTTATCTTTGTTATCCAAAATTAAATGTAGAACTTTTTCAAAAGCTACACATGATAAGCATTGGGTTAAGGCTATGTATGAAGAATTAAATCATATATAAAATAATGATACTTGGGAATTAGTACCTAGACCAAAAAATCACAAAGTGATAAGAATAAAATGAATTTATAGAAATAAGTTAAATGAAAATAGAGAAGTAACTAGAAATAAATCAAGATTATTATGTAAAGGATATACTCAGATTGAGGGAATAGATTTTGAAGGAAATTTTAAACTAGTGGAAAGGTTAGAGGCTATTATAATGTTTCTTGCATATGCAATGTTTAAAAATTTCAAAGTGTTTCAGATGGATGTCAAATCTATCTTCCTAAATGGGAATCTAGAATAAGAGGTCTATATTGAGCAACCTAAGGGATTTATTCTATCAAATATTAATATCCATTTATGTAGATTGAAGAAAGAATTATATGGATTGAAACAAGCTTCCAGAGCTTGGTATGCAAGACTTGATAAGTACTTGTAAAATCAAGGTTTCAAGAGAGGATTTGTTGATAGTAATCTTCACATCAAAATAAAAGGTGAGCATCAATTGATTATTGTGGTATATGATGATATCATTTTTTTAGGAAATATTAAAAAGATGACAAAATAATTTTTTGATAATATGCAAAAAGAATTTGAGGTGTCTATACTTAGAGAATTGTCATTTTTCTTAGGATTGAAAATATTTCAGTTAGATAAAGGAATTTTCATATCTCAAAGTAAATATACCAAGGAAATGTTGAATAAATTTGGTTTTAAATATTGTGCACTAGTTGGCACACTAATGTGTACAAGAAATAATGTGAGCAAGGATGAAGATTCACCTGTTATAGATCAATCTTTGTATAGATCTATAATTGATAGTCTTTTATATTTGACAGCATCAAGGCTAGACATCATGCATGCAGTAGGTATGGTTATAAGATATTAGTCATCTCCAAAAGATAGTCATATTTAGTTGGTGAAGAGAATATTAAAATATATCAAGGGGATATTGTATTATGAATTATGGTATCCCATAGGCAAAGATTTCACTTTGGTTGCTTATATAGATTTAGATTGGGTAGGGTGCTTAGATGAAAAAAATATTACAAGTGGAGGAGCTTTCCTCCTTAGTGATAGCTTAGTATCATGGCTGAGGAAGAAGTAGAATTAGTATCACTTTATACAACTGAAGTAGAATATATTGTAGTAGTATTGTGTTATACTCAAGTGCTTTGGATAAATAAAACTTTAGAAGATATCAAGGTAAAGTATGATGAGCCTATTTTTATTTTTTGTGATAATACAAGTGTTATTAATATTTTTATGAATCTAATGATATCACTTCTTGAGAGAGCAGGTTGTAGATCAATAGGTTAAGATGGATTATATCAGTACTATAAAGTAGATTGTATATATTTTCACAAAGGTACTACCAAAAGACACATTTGAGTATTTATGAGAGAAGTTGGAAGTAATTTCTTTTACATCCTACCATTAAGGTTCAACATCAGTTGAGGGGGACCTAAGTGTTAGTTCTAGGTAGGCCCTTTGCCATTGATGTCAAAGGGGGAGAATAATAGTTATAGGTGCAAAAAAAGGTACAAGTTGCTAAAGTAAGGGGGAGTTACTATATGTTTTTTAGATGGTAGTATGTGTAGGTTTTAGGATGTGGAATTTTTATTTTGAGGTTACCATCAATGACAAAGGGGGAGATTGTTGGAAATATTGTCATTCATGTCAAAGGTCTACCATTATTGGTGATAAATGCCCCATTGCATTTAATAGTTTTTTTAATACTCATATCTTAGCTAATGTGTGTTAATATTAATGAATATATTTTTGGTTGCATATAAGTTAAAAGAGGGCCCATGGAGAAGTCAAAGAGTCACGGGGTAAAAGATGAAAGAGGAATGGGATGAATTTTCTCATGAAAAGTCATCTTGAGGAATTACAAGAGTCACCATGTGAATACAAAAGAGGTATGACATATTTTTCCATGAAGGGACACTTTGAGGAATATGAAAAGTCACCAAGATAAAGACAAAATAGGAAAGGATGCTTTTGCTTATGAAGGGTCACCATATGAATTTTCAAATGCAAGGATATGAAGGGTCATGAAAGTTTGGTGCTATTTTCCATGAATATTGAAGGGTAAAAAAGGGTGAATGCCAAAGGTAATTTGGAAAGTTATAAATAAAAGCTTGAGAATCCATTTGTAATATGCAAGAGAGTTCATGGTTTGTATTTATTTTAGAAGAGAGAAAATGAAGAGATATTGTAGAGTTATATCATTTGTTGAGTAAGCAACATTGAGAGATAATTGTGTTTTATACACAAGAGGGGTTGGTTCTCTTGTGGGTTGGTGCTCACAATTCTTTGAAAGGGGTTGGTTCTCACAAATGGTTATTATGTTGGTGCTCGACAAAGGGGTTGGTGCTCCTACAAGTTGGTGCTTGCAAACTTTGTATTTTGAGTTGGTGCTCATTTATATACTTGAGATTATTCTCCATAGTTTTTCCCACCTTGGTTTTCCATGTCAAAATCTTGTCTCTCTCTCTATTGTGTATTTTTTCAATTTTATTGCATGTCTTGAATGTGTGATTAAGTGGTTAAAGAAAAGAAATTAGATTAATTAAAAAGATATATAATATACTGATTCACCTCTCCCCTCTCAGTATATTTTTTTCTTAACACAAGGTTTAATTGATGTATTGGGGGTGATACCCATACAATACAACAAAAGGAGACATTTTGGAAGAAGTATGAAAATAAGTGTTATACCACCATAAGGCAAGTGGAAGTCAATGAACCCATTTGTCCTTTTTGTTAGAAAAAATAATGGAAATACCCTTTTATACATTTTTTAGATGCCTCTATTTATCCATTATATTAATGATGATAGGATGATCTATGAGCCAATTAGATTCCCAAACATACAAATAATTCAATCCAAAATTTACTAGTAAATATGGGATCTTGGTCACTTACAATGATCTTTGGAGTACCATGTAATTTATGAATTATATTGAAAAAAATAGAAGCTAATGTATTGGTAACAAATGGATATGATAAATAATTTTCACATCAATGGTGATTTCTAAAAATTTGGGAGATATTTCAAAAAATTTGTGTGATATTGGCCATTTTGATACAATATATTATTAATATAATGGGTTTAATTATATTAACATTATAAATATAATTAATTTTTTTGATGGAGAATTTGAATGTCGAGTGCGTGCGTGCACGAGTGCGAACCCAAATCCTGAACCAGGTAGTCGTTGATTTGGCAGCTGGTGTGGCCGCGGCTTATGCTATGAAAGGGACTCCACCTGTGAATGGGGAAAGGATCCTGATTACCCATTCTTCTGTGGAAGGGGGTTCTTTTCCAGTTACGAATATAGCAAAAGGATCCCCTGTTATTGGTTCTGTCCCTGCTTTAAAGGGAAGAACTTATGCGGATGTGGCTACTTTTGAAGCTGAAATACATGACGCAAAACATCAAGCTTCTGCTGGGAGTTCATGCATTTCACCAGTAAGTGCTTTAAATCCTATTAGGGTAAATCTAGATCCTGATACAGTTGAAGAAATCTTTATTTGAGTAGAATATTTTTTAGAGTATGGGGCTATTTTTCAATTTCGTGGCTACTGGCCCTCTCTTGCAGATCTACATGGCTGGATCTCCAATACCTGGCTGCCACTGATTGATGGAAATGTTGAAATATACCCATGTGTTAAAGGTTTTTTTTAGCTTTATTCCAAAACTCTAAGGACAGGAGGACTATTCTGTCCAATAGTAATTTTTTATGGCAGGGTAAATACCCTCTTATGGCCAAACGGTGGCATATGGATTTCAATCCTCTCATAGAAACCTTCAACAAGATCCCTATCTGGGTTTGGATCCCTAATTTACCAATACATCTATGGCATGAATCGGTGTTTAAAACCATCAGAAATGCTATAGGGGAGTTTTTATTTGAGGATGAAGAAACTAAGAGGTTTTACCACTTGACCTGTGCACGCCTAATGGTTGAGGTGGATGTTTCTAAGGGCCTTCCTGAGGCGATTTGTCTGGACTCCCCTAGGGGTTCTTGGATGCAAATGTTAGATTTTGAAGGTTTACCTTTTTGATGCAGAAAATGTCACCTGACGGGGCACGTTGCAACCCAGTGTACTACAGGGAAATCCAAATCCAGAAGATCGCCTTCTTGGTGGTCTGAAGCTGATCATGAACATTATTATGCTAAACAACCCGAGGAAGATTTGATTGATTCAGAGAATGAGAATGAAAAGAGTATCCATTTTGAATTGATGGATTGGGAGACTCCACTGGAGACAGATCCTGTTGAAGGTAATGTGGAGATCAGATTATGTGATCTCTCTAAACTGATTACTAAGGAGGTGGTGGTCCCTCCACCTATTTTGAAGGATTCTCCTAGGAGCCAGAAGTTGGCTGGTTCTCGAAAGGATTTTGCTGAGGCATCGATGCCCCCTGGACTTCATGGATCATGGCCTTCTGAGGACTGGGTTGCTGAGGCAGCTAAGGTAGAGGATGGTTGGACAGTAGTTAAGAGGAAGAAGTCTAAGCCTTTGGTCCCCCCTCTAGATATGAAACTTTGGTCTTGTAAAAAAAAATTAATAGTTTGTCCAGCTCTTGACTATTGTCTTTAGATTCCTAGTTAATCTGGTCTTGCTTTTTCCAGTTCCAGGCTATTTTGTAACCTGGTTGTGCTTAAGGTTTGTCTCTCTTCTAATGTATAGGGTTTTGGGGCCCCTTCAAAACCTATTTTTACCTTAATCTAAAACAAATGGATATGATAATTTAAAAAAATGAGCATACTTGGTGAGTTGATCCACAACTACCATGATAACATTTTTACCCTTAGACCATGGTAACCTAGTAATTAAATTCATGGAAACTTCCTCCCAAAGTTGGCTAGGGATGGATAAAGGATGCAAAATACCTAGGGTATTAATGGGTTTTTTTTTTATTGACATACCATGCATTCAACCACATATTTTTGGACATCCCCCTTGAGTCCTTCCCAAAAGAAATCTTTCTTGGTTTTATGATATGTTTACAAAAATCTTAAGTGCCCTCCTAAAGGAAAGGTATAAAGTTCCTGAAAGATTTAATGTTTGAGGAGATAGTGCATATAAAGGTATAATATATCTTCATAACATAATGAATTTTTCTTCCATGTAAATTTTTAAGATCCCCTAGAAACATACTAAAGATTTTGAATCAAATCATGGGTAAAACTATCATTCTCCCATTCTAATATTGCTTCCTCTAGATAATATACATGCCAAATAGTCATTGTGCATAATAATGCATCAACTAATTCATCCCTTTGGGATATTGCATTTACCATAAACATTTATTTTCCTTTCTTATAGACTATTTCAAAATCATAGCCTAACATTTTAGTCACCCATTTTTTTTCTTTAGAAGACAATCATTGGTCTAAAAAATATTTGAGGCTATCATGATCAATATTTACCTAAAAGTGATGACCCATTAGATAAGGTCTCTATTTATTAAATTCATGAATAATAACCATAATCTTTTTCTCATAAATTGGATTGAGCCTATTTTTTCCATTTATTTGGGGACTCACAAATTAGAGTGGTTTTCCTTCTTGATGAGTATAACCCCCATGCCATATCCTAATGCATAACATTCCACAACAAAAGTTTTATAAAAATTAAGAATATATAAAATTTGAGTGGTGTACATAGACATTTTAAACTATCAAAATGCCTTGGTAGTTGTATCAGTCAACTAGAAAGAGTATTTATTAAACAAATATGTGAGTGGAGATGCGATGCTACCATATTTTTTGACAAACCTATGATAATAACTAGTTAACTCTAGAAATCCCCAAAGGTTATTGAGTGTCTTATAACCTACCACTCCATCATCACTTAGCTTTTTTTGGGATCAAATTTAACTCCATGTGAAATAATATGACCTAATTACTCCACTCTTAGATGGAAAAAACACATTTAGAAGGTTTTCCATAAATCTAACATTATTTTAGAATTGAGAGTAGTTGTTTCACATGCTTCAAATGGTCTTCCCAATTTTTATTATAAATGAGGATTTCATAAAAACACTAACACAAACTTTCTCAAAAATGGACTAAAAACATTATTCATCAAACTCTAAAATGTAGATGGTGTATTTGTGAGTAAAAAAGGCACGATCCTAAACTCATAATGGTATTCATGTGTTCTAAAAGCTATTTTAGGTATGTCCTTTACTTGGATTAAAATATAATGACACCTAGAGTGAAGATCTAACTTGGTGAAATAAACTACACCATGCAATTCATCTATAAAATCATTAATTACTAGAATAATAAATTTATATTTGATGGTGTACTTATTGAGTTATTTGTAGTTTGGACACATCCTCTAAGTGTCATCCTTATTATGCACCATGACCACTGGGAAGGAATATTTGCTCTAGATGTGTTAGATGATTTTTGTCTCCAACATATCCTTCACCATAATTTCAATTTCACTTTTCTTGGCATAGGAATACATTTAGTGCTTGATTTTAGGTGGTGTACTTTTGAGAAGTAATTGGATGGAATGATCATGTACTTGGATTGGTGGAAGTCCATTTAGCATGTCATAAAAAAAACTAAAATGGATATCTAACACCATTTGTAAATTAATATGGGTAGAATCATTGGTTGGTTGAACTTATATGTAAAAAAAGCACATCACAAATCCTTTAAGACTTTTTCTAAGAATCTTCATCATCCGATGGGAACTAACTAATTGTGGAGATTTGGTTTGTAATCCTCATAGTTTAAATGTTGTGGCTTCTAAATATAAGTGCACGAATAGTTCCTAAAAATTCATCTCAATAGTGCCCAATGTGTTGAGCCATTTCACTCCTAGAATAATGTCATCCCCTCCCATGGGAATGTCAAACATAAGATAATCTAACAATTAGTCTCCCATAAAAAGCTTAATACTATGGCATTTTATAGGATAGTTTATGGTACCACCATCTATAATCATGACTTGTAATTATAGAGTTGGGTAAATGAAATAGTTTAAATGAGTAATAAACTTATTGTTAATAAAATTGTGTGTACTCACAAAGTTAATAAACATAATCATCTTCTATTTATTAAGGAAACCCACTACCTTAATATTTTGAGTACCAATACTAAAATTGTATGATAGGAAATAGTAGGTTGAAAATCATAAATTCATCCTTAGGTTTATCCAAACATGCACCTCATGAATCATCATCTTCAATGTCCTCATTTGTGCCTTCAATTTAAAATAACTTATTTTTAGCACAACAATGCAATTTCCTCTAGTTACTTTCATAGCCAAATCACAAACCTTTTGCATACTTCTCATTTTTTAAGGGCTCAATTGGCTAAGCTGAGGAAATGATGGTGTTGGGAAAGTGACTTCATAAACATTAGTGAAAGGTATTCATTTGAGAAGCTCTTTTTTCCTCTGCCATGCATACTCTTGTAATGGATTCAGATACTAAACTGGGACTAAACATACAAACCTCTAATTGGATGTTATGCTTAAGGACAACTAATAATGTTTTAGCCAAATTTTACTTAGTGATGTCTACCACACATAAGGAAAGATTTTGAAATTGATGAATATAATACTTTACAGTCCCTATTTGACACAGTTTGGATAGTTGGTTTAATTAGTTTTATGAGACATTTTTGTGATATTGGAGATGCATCTCTTCAAAAAATAAAAACTAGGAAACTGAGAGACCCTTATTTTTATTTTGAGTATATAACCATTGATACCAAATGAACTACTAATATTATATATATAGAGAGGCCATAACCAACCTTCTATGAGCATGGAGTTTGATGTACATAAAATAATTTTTAAATTTGAATGATCCATGTGAGTGGATCATTACCATCAAACTTATGTAGGTCCATTTTTGGCAACATTAACTCTATACCATGATTAACATTGTGATTTTTTGGAGTAGGAGAACCAAAATGGAGTGGCATAATTTTATTTTGTAATGGATGAGTTGTAAAGTTAACCAATATCCCATTTATTTATTGTAATTGATCCCAAAAGCCATTCAATTCCCCTCTCATCCATTTGATGTCCCCTATAACTGCATTGAGATCATATTTCTACCCTATGCCATGCATATCTAACTTAAATTGTTGAACCACCTCTGAAATATACATATAAGAAGTTTTTGACTCCATGTTGTCCTTGTGAGGAGTTTATTTCCCTTTTCTACTTCTATGAGTGTTAATACTAACCATGAACAAACCCTATGATGGTTTTATCCTTGAAAAATGCTTAGTGGAAGATGAGACCATTATGATTGCCTCATCGAGATGAATCTAATGTTTGATAATGCACATAAGAGTGAAAAAAATTGACCTAAAAAAGTGTACCAATAGAATACATGGTTGTAATTATATCACAAGCATGAATCCAATGAATATGAATTCAATTCTTCTTAGATCATAAGTTATGTTTTTCAACCTTCTAGTGCTCAAGATGCCATATCTAAAAAAATTGCACCATAGAAACTTCCCAAATCAAATATCTGATACCATTTTTAATGAAATTACTTATATGATTCATAACAATAAAATAATATATCAAAAAATTAAGAATATAATATATATATATCCACAACATAATTGGTGAAAGAGAAGAATACTTAAATATTATGACTAAGCCACTTTAATGGGGTAACCTCCACAATAATGAAATAAGAAAAAAAAAATTAATATGATGATAAAATACTAACCACTACCTCCTATATATACTCTACTTATCCATAGTTATTCCATAGGCTAACCATACTAATAACATATATAAATATAATAAGATATAATATGAAGGTATGTAAGACACAATTCGGCCACACATATCCATAGATGCACTATAGATTAAGGGAATTATATATTATAGATCATAATTCTAATATATCTACATTTAAAGGAGTTATTACTTAGGGTTTTCCTTAGAGGGAAGATATATATTTTTTAAGAGAAGTATTGGATGCAAAGTAGAATTATTTTAACCTAGAGATGATTTCTATAGTGTGATATTTACAAAGCCATGACAACCTCTTGAAAAACACCATTGGCTAAAGGAGAGATTGAGACTCGATAGATTCATCCAAAGGTAAGTACCTCTAACCTCTTCTATTTCACTTGATGGATAGATCTTCAAAAAGTAATAGGTTTTGAATGTATAATTCCTTGCTTAAATTACCTATGTACTTAAATTTTGTATAGTTATAGGGTCTTCTTTACTTCTGATATTTTACCTTACGTGATCTAGGCCCCAATTCTCCTACCATGATCTATTGATTGTTTATTTTTATTAAACTATCCTCCTTTGTGCCATAAGCTTTGGTGAGCTCTAGATTAGATTTATTTTATGTATTAGAAGACCTAGCTAGGGTTATTGTATAGTGTTATTTGACTATAAATTTTAGAACCCTCTCCATTAGTAGTGTGTGATAAGATATACCTTGGTTAGGTTTAATGGATCCATTTTGGTCATGCCCACGATATACAAAGTATCAAAATAAAAATTAGTTGATTAACTTATCTGATCCTATATTTACTAAGTATGATAAGTTGTAAATATATTTTAATCTATTTCATACATTTTGGTGAACTCAACATGAATCTAACCCTTGAATTTTTTATTTTTTATTTAAAATTAACTAAGTCCCCATGGTTGACCTAATATTAACCTCTATTTTTAAATCCAAGATCTATAATAAACTAGGTTACATTGGTTCACCCAATTTT
Source organism: Torreya grandis (assembly GCA_037957365.1). Taxonomy (NCBI): domain Eukaryota; kingdom Viridiplantae; phylum Streptophyta; class Pinopsida; order Cupressales; family Taxaceae; genus Torreya; species Torreya grandis. The sequence goes on along the minus strand of JARHVA010001287.1, from coordinate 3,235,721 downwards.
ATCCTCTATTTTTAGGGTTTTATCCATAGTCAATTAGGTCACATTGGTCAAGCCAATCATTTTATATATTTATAGATCTAGGATATATAATCAACTAGGTCATGATGGTTGACCTAGGTTTTTCCTCTATTTACATGGTTTCATCTCTATTTAACTAGGTTACACTCATTGACCTAGTTTTTTTTCCTATTATATGAGTTTTAATTTATAGTCAATTAGGTCACATTGGTCATCCTAGTTCATTTATGTAGTATTTACTTCTTAGTTTTTGTCTAATTGGGTCATGTTAGTTGACCTAGTCTTATTTTACTATTTTTAATTTTTAACTTTATACAGACTAAGTCGATCTAGTTGAACCTATTTAACCTCTATGTTTTTAATATATTTATCTCCATAAGACTAAATCAAGTCTATAAAGCCTATATAATAATTAAATTTTTATCACTCTTAGTTAACCAAGTCAACATGGTTGACCTTGTTATATTGCTCAAGTTTATTTTAACTAGATTCATCTTCAATTTTTTTAATTATATCATTTTAGCATTTCTATTTTCAATAAAATTACTCAGTATTTAAATTTTATACTCTATATTTTCTATTTTTTTAGTTTTATAAAAATAGGTCACACAGTCAACTAAGTCAACCTAGCTGACTTAGTTCTATCTATGTTTGACCTACAAACAAACTAAGTTGACCTGGATGACCTTATTTATTTTGTTTTTTTACAATAGACTATGTTGACCATTGTCTACCTTATTCTATTTTATTTGCTAAACTAGATCATCATGGCTAACCTTGTTCTTTGTGTTTTAATTTCAGCATAAGAAAGACAATTCACTTTCTTTTCATAATAATTAATTTCATTTTTGCTTTGAAAATAGTTAGTTGCTTGTTTACTTACTTTCTAAAATTTCAAATTGATTTTTGACATTTTATTTTTACCTTTATTTTCCCTAACTTGATTTCTTAAAAAATGTGTATTGGTAGTTATAAAACTATCTAGCTACTATCTTGAAGGTCTAGATGATATTATGTTTACACTCCTTGTATACCATTTATAAATATCATGGTCTAAAGGGCTTTCCACAATTTTCATATCTATAGTATAGAGCTAAACATAATATTTATTTTCAACATGCCTCATGGTATTTTAGATACACCTATGATTTCCCTTTGTATTAAACCTTAGGAATTCAACCATCTATTTAATATTTTGGTACATCCGTGAGTGGTTAACATCAAGAAGTTAATTTCAACTTACCTTAAAACAAGGTTTAGTGGGATATGAGAATGACACTTGGTCAACATTTAAAACATTGGGACATCACTATCTAACATATAATCAAGTATATTTGGAAGCTTACACTATAAAACAAAACCCATTAGTACAACTTAATGATCGTGTTTTCAGATAATTAGTTAGCATTAATGGTTAAAAATTTATATTTTATACTTGATACTTACTATTCTCTATTATATTGTAGACTGTATCGACCAATGTGGATACAGTTCTATGATACATGTCTCAACTAGATTGACCATTGTTAACCTAGTTGATTATGTTTGAACAAACTAAGATGAATAGACTTAACTCATTTTTCTATGTTCTATATTTTTTACTTGTATTTCCAAACTACATCATCCAAATTGTTATTAATTTTTTTTTAGATTCAAGTAAGCGGAATAGTTCAAACTAGTCTACCTTTATATTTTCCTACCTGTACAAATAAGTCAATCAAATAAACTTAGTAGGTTTTCAAAGCTCTATATTTTCTTCCTATAAAATTAAGTCAACCAATTTAGCTTAGTATGATTTTAAAACTCTATCTTTTCTTGCTTAAACAACTAACTCAACCAACTCAACCTAGTAGGTTATCAAATCTGTGTCTTTCACTATCTTCCCAACTATGTCAAATAGCTTGACCTAGAAGGTTTTCAAATTGTTATTTCTCCCTATCTACCCAACTAGGTCAACTAGTTCAACCTAGTAGTTTTTCATACTTTTAAGTTTTTATGTCTACCCAACTAGGTTGACTAACTCAACCCAATAGGTTTATAGTTTTTTACTTTTACCTATCTACACAACTAGGTTAAATAGTTCCCCCTAATAGATTTTTAACTTGTTAATTTTATCCTTAATTTACACCATGTAGTAATTTTTTTATGAAATTAAAATGAAAAATCAAAATGATATGATGAAATTAATTAACCCCCTAAACATCCTCATTCTTGTCTTCCTTATAATTTCATAGAAAATTCCAAATGTAACCAATGTTCATGTGTCCACTAGAAAAAAAAATTATGGGTCACCTCTTTTCAAAACTATGGATCCACTTAATTATCCCCTAAAAATGCCTATTGTCAAGGATGATATTGATATCAAATATAATACTATAATGATACTTATCAATAACCAAAAACCTCAACATCAAGGAAATGATCCCATGATACATGTATAATGTCATGATGGGACCTTACCTTAATTTTCCAACTTCATCGACACATAACTTTTCTACAAGCCTTGGGGCAAGTCTCATTATGACTTATTATATATATTTTTATTCTTCCATGGCTATTTATTCTTCCTTGTATTCAAATTTATCCACTACTTATTCTTTTTCCTTTATTAGTATCTCAATTATTATGGTAAATATTTCCTCTATTAGGCCTACTCAAAGTGCCCATGTTCATACTCTAGTCATTGTATCATCTCACGTATCTCAATCCACTTCTAATAGTCAAGTAACTATTATTACTAATCATATTATATTACAATCCATGAATCAAATGGATAATTTTCAAACTAATAATGAAAATTAAATGATGTAAATATAGATCTAGATTTTATAATTACAAAATCATCCTAAACCCACTCAATGAGGAGTGAAAAATCCTAACCCCCCTTAGGGATTAATAAAGTAAAAAAAAAACCTTAACCATAACTTATTAAAAAGGTTATTAAACACTTACAAAATGATCCTCAGTTCTTCAAATTCCAAATATCAACATAGGTGGTATTGTTCCTAATGTCACATATAATGGATCTAATGATAATGTTTTGAATTTAAAAACTTTCAAAATATTGTATAAAGATTGGATGAAGTTCAATACCTTTTATACCACCATCATATTATCTATAACCTTTACAATTGACACTTTGGATTTGTATAATCAACTAAAATCTCATATTATATCCAGATTATAAGATTTAGTTAATGCATTAGTACAAGAATTCCAAAAAAAAAATCTTATTGAAAATAACTTATCTCACTTTATCAACCATAAATAATCAGAATCTGAAATTTCTCAAGTGTTCATTAAACAATGGAAATCCTTATCCAATAAAGTTGAACATAACATGTCAGAAGACAATACCTTCCACTTATTCACTAATGCCCTTCATCCTAAATGACAATATCATGTTAGGAATCTCTCTCTAAAATATTTGTAAGATCTTGACCAAGTTAAATATCAAGATTATCTCATAAAATAATTTGAGCCTTCCCATCCTCCTACAAAAACTTGAATTCTTATGAAATTTAAAATTTGGCATGTTACCAAATATGGTGTTACATATATTTGTGATTCCATACACATTATTCATGATATTATTATAAGTGGTTTAAGTGATGTTACTATTTCACAACCACTTTCACATAATAATTTACCATAACCTAGTTTTACATTTTCCCAAGTGACTGATGTATATTTGCACAAACCTCTTTTCATGGTAAAAATTCAAAAGTGTCTTCCTAGGCCTTCACCATGAGATGTTGACCCTAATTTCCCTAAAAAACACTAATGTGATCTAAATTTTTTTTTCTTATTATGCAATTTGGGTTCATTCTCATGAGACTTGTTTCCAATTAAGAAAAATTTCTCTTGAATATCTTCTTGGCCTTAATTTTGATCACAAAACCCTAATTTGTAAGTGTCAACACACTTATGAAACAACGAATAAATTTAATGAAACCAAAATTAAACATGATTCCATTAATAAAGCTAACATTCACATTTATATTTACAAGGATCCTCTTCCTAATCATCAATAAAGTACTACTCAACCTCTCACTACCAACATTGTCAAAACTTTTATCAATCCTAATTATCTCACTAATGATGAGAATGTTATCAATATGAAAAATATGAGAATAATAGTTTATTATAATCAATCCTTATCCATATTATAACTATAATAATTTACAAATTTTTCATATTGTTCAATATTATTACCCATCTCATTTTACAAAACTTGTGTATATGACATCACTTCCAAAAAATCTAACATTACCTACTCCATCTAATATCCCACATATTTCTAATCAAACAACAAATTTGGATACTTATTCAATTTGCATTGATATAACTTCCAATACTCACTTATCATCAACTTATCCTCAATACAAATTAAATAAAACTTAAACTCAAACTCATTCTTAGATTTCTTCACCACATACAAAATATTCAAAAGAACCAAGCATTAACCAACACACAACACTAAAAACATTACCTAGTTCAACCCAGTAAATAATACTAGGAAAAAACATAATGACTAAGCCCCAATCAACTAATTCTTATCAACATAAACTTTTATTCACTTTTGATCCTCCTTTAATAGATTTAATTCACCATTATGCATCTCTATTGGATACATTTATAATTAGATATGATGAATGGGATCCTATGATAAAATTTTATCATATCCCATATCAAATTATTTTCTTCAAACTCATGGGGACTTATACTCATCATCATAATCATCTAATGTAACTCTTATTCATAATTAAAATCCCTCAACCTCCACTTGGGTGGAAATAAGCCACTTTGACTATACTTGAAGCTAGTATTATTTAACAATGTGAAGAAATGTCCATACACATTGATGAAACTATAAATAAATCTCTCACTCAAATTTCCTATTTTTTAAAATTATTCCCTATTAAATATGTCTCTGTGTAGATGATCCTATGCTATTAATTAGTGTCCAAATTGGTGATATCCAATTCAAAGCATTATTTGACTGATGAAGGTTATGACACTTGTGTTACCTCCCTTGATATTATTTAAACCCTTGGGTACTCTAAATGTGATCTTAAATATACCCAAAACATGTGTCAAGGCTATGATCAAATAAAAATGCCTCTTTTAGGTTGTGTTTGGATTCCTATCATGGTTCTTCCTATCATTGTTTGTATCAAAGTTATGATATTAATTTACCATTATCATATAACATTTTATTTGGTATAACTTGGACACACCACATGTGAGATGATCATAAACATGCCAATGTGTCAAATTTCCTTATAATGTTGCTATTTATAATATTAAGGAGGCATGAACCCTTACAATTTTGAATAATTTTAGGAACATGGCGCTTTTAAAATGCCCACCCTAAAAACCTTTACCTAAAATTCAATTTCATAAATTTAAATGATTTAATTATCCCAACAACTCAATTAGAGGTTATAATTGCCACACCAAACTTGTGGGAAATATATCACCTAATTTCATAGATTTTGGCAAAGATGAACTTGATGAGATTAGTTTTAAAATTAAAACTTTAGATCTATCTCCTCACACAATATATCAGTTGCCTCCATCTTTATGACCTTGGTCTTGACAAAAGCCAGTTAATGAGATTCTCATGACTCTAAAAAAGACTAATTACTCCATTCCTCACTCTTTTTTTACTGATAAAATTATAGATGCTTTCACTATAAATCTTCATACTATTTATTATGATGATGTATATGAATTATATGACACCCTTTTAGATGGATTTGTATGCAAAGAGAAATTCAACTAATATATAAATAAATCCTATCTTAGAGAATATAAATCCTACTTACACTTCTAATTTTTGATACATTATATATTCAGGGTCATGACCAAGATGGATCCTCTAGACCTAGCCATGGGATCTCTTACCACAATAAGGTTCCAAATCCTCAAGTCAAGAAAAAATATGCAATAACCCTAACTAGGTCCTATGTTTTCATATTCACTAAACTAATAACAAGCAAAGTAAATTATAATCTAGTGCTCACCAAATCTTATGGCACAAAGTAAGGGTAATAAAAATGAAAAGTAAGCATGTATAGAAGACATATACTCATGTCAATGTACATGGAATTATAATGCATGGGAGAGAAGTAAAACTGCACATCTATCTACTCTTACCAAGGAGGAACAAAGTTAGGAATACTTACCTTTGAAGACAAACCCACCGAGCCTCAATATCTCCCTTGGCCAAGGTGTTTTGCAAGAGGTTATTATGGTATGTAAGGATGACAAGGATAAATTATCTCTAGGATATACAACCTATAAATGCATCTAAATGAATTATCCATAAGATAATATGCATATCTACAAATGAATTATAAAACCCTAAGCTATGCTCCTTAAGTAGAATGGTGGATAAGCAGATGCACAAGATATCTCTCTTCTTCTTCTTCTTCTTATTTTCTTTATCCTTTTTCTAAATGGTATAAATGGATGTGTCTATATAGTTGAATTTAACCCTAGTCATTTCTAAAAGTTTATCCAATAGGGTAGACCCAATTGAATCTATATTGTTATTAACAAAATCAAATTAGGTCCTAGTCTAGGTCATCCAAGAGGCAAACCAGACCCTAAATTTGTTTTTTCAATTAGAGTCTAGGGTCAATGGGGTTGATATTGTATCATAAACTACCAAAATGGAGTATAGGCTAGGGAAGGGATAATGAAGGTATAAAATGGATAGAGTAGGGTTTAAAAGAAAAGATAAAAGGCTTAGGGAAGTACATAGGAGAAGTTTGTGTTGATACAAAGTGGTAATATAGGGACATAAATATTATGAAGCACCAATGGTTTACCCACCCCTTTCCTAGTGCACCCATTAAGGTGTGCACTTAGAGAGATTGAGATTTGATGGGTTCTTGAAAGAGAGAAAGCATTAGTAATTGATAAAGTTTAAAAATATTATGTGTATATATATTCCCCATTCTAATCTCATCACGTGTCACTTAGGTGTAATAGGAGATGGTGCTTTAGGAAATAACATAGCAATACACAATGCTAAAGCTAAATAAATTGTAGTAAGGAAAAAATAAGATAAATGAAAGAATTGAATTGAAAAACACATGTATTTATTTACCTTAGTGTTAAAGATAAATAAGGAGATACAATAAATGTGAAGGTGTCCAATGTAGGGAACATTAGGTGAACCTATAGAAGTTAGCAAAAAAGTGCAAAATTTTGAATTTTTTTCAATATATACATATAATAGGTGAAAATATTTTCTATGATGTCAGGAATATAAAATATTTTAATCCTTATAAAAAGAGATAGTAGAAACAAAGATATGATCAAAATACTATATCTGATGGTAAATATTTATATAGTAAATAAATTTGAATGGTAAATATAAATAGGGTGAAAAATAATTGATTTTTTATTTTTACTATTTTGAGAAATAGAGCTCTAAGATACCTGTTTGGAGACTAGAGACCCATCATGGAGAAGAGATGATAACAAATACAAGGAAGATGCATAGTGGCCATAATGAGTGTAGCATAGGTAAGTAATTAAGATTTTAAAAAATTTGAGTATTTTTATTTGAATTTAAGATAAAAATAGAACATTGATTGTTAGGTAAAATCTAAGTATCATAATGAACCCTAAGAAACTTTTAGGTAAACTAGGGGTAAAATAGGGTATTGGGTAGGAATAAGTTAGACCAATAAATGCCAAAGACATTTAAGGTAAATGGGCAAAAAGTCATTATTATGGATGAACAAAATCAACCTAGCTAACTTAATCCATAAAGTGAAGTAGAATCAGAAGACTGACTACATAGCAGTGGGCCAATTTAGTATATGAGAATGAAGCTAACTATGTAGTAGTCGATTGACTTAGTTGGTTAGGGGTAATGCTCAAGCGTGTACAATAGGGCTGATTTAGTTCGCTAAAATAGTGTTGTATTAATGTGGCTAGTCTATTAGGAATGTGAAATGGTTGATCTAGTATCACAAATAAAATATAGGGTCAATTTAGTATTAAAATGGGCCGATGCTATAGAAAATTGAGAAACTAAATTAAAAGTGACTGATTTTTAAAAATTTATGAATGTATTTTGATTATTTATGACATGGAGGTCTAATACATACTTTGTTGTTTGATATTTTGTAGAGATATCAAAGGTATTGGTGATTAATAGATGCGTCGTGGCTACCAAATATACTAGAGTGATTGGCTGATATGGACAATGTGTGATTTGTCACACTAGGCTTTAGAGGCATCATGGAGATGAGGTATAGCCTACTTAGCATTGATCTCATTATCATGTTCCTTAGAGTATGGCAACATTTTACCAACAATTTTTGATGGGTGGTGGATGGGTATAGATTGAGGTGGGTATCATGTTAGAGGATGTCCATGCATTTTTGGGACTACTGATAGGAGGGACATTGATGATCATAAGGACACTAAATGATCTAGAGGAGAGTTGAGCACTAAATAAATGGGTGACATGATTGGATAGGATATACCTAAGACTGAGGGTAAGTCTATTTAATGTATATATCACTAAGATTTTAGACATACAAAAGGACATGATAAGACTTGTGATAGCATGAGTGTTGTGTCACAAGTCAGATGGTAAGGTACTATTATATGTGATACCTTTTATTAGTCCATTTTAGATGATGGAGTATTATATGACTTTGGGGTTATCATCTAGGTCCAACTCATGCATGATATGTATAGGATGTTTTCTAATAGGTAGAATACCATGGGGCCAATTTTTATTGAGAGTGTGGATATATGAGATTTTTCTTATGTATCAACCATCTAGGTCTCCCCATGTGATTGTTGACAGGTTACCTTAGGTGATGAGATAGAGGTAGGACCAAGTAGCTAGGGTCATACCCCATGTGCCAAAATTTCAAACTATCACAAAAGGGGAGATAATGTGCATCCCTACATGCACATTGCTATTGTATGACCTAGTTGGTTGATCATGGCAATAGGACTAGCCTGGGTATGAATCATGGGCTACTATACCTCATGGGTAGAGTTGCATCCAATGACACATTTACTAGGGTAGGTCTAACTCCCATACCTAAAAAACCCTCCAGTAGTTCATACTTATTAGGAATAAAAAAATAGAGAGCCAAGGGGGAGAGAAGGAGGAATACTAGTGGAGATACTTATGATTAGGTTGTGGCATGTTACACCATGGATTGGTCGAGTATGGTAGTAGGAAGTTGGGGGAGGGGATGACATAGATGTGGATGTAGGGACACATCAGGAACCAAAATAGGCACCATATTATTAAAAACAACATCAACCACCTTATCCACACAATAGATAGAGATATTTCCAAAAAGAGTGAGCACAAGCAAAGATGACAGTGTAAGATGACCCGAAAACTATTATATGACATAGCTAGTCTATCGAGACACATCTCAAGGGAGGTTCATGGCATGCACAAGTAATGACTTTGATATTTATGTTAGTGTTGAGGTAATCCATAGATGAATCACTTGGGGGATGAGTAAATGGAGAGACCATGCTTGACAAGTGAGCAAATAGAGAGATGATGGTTGATGATACTAGTACTAATGATAAATGTTGTAATTTTGATTTAATTTTTAGATAAAAAATACTAACTGTTGGATCATGTAATGGTTAAGAGGTGTATTTATGTACCCTTGATATATTAATTACAAAATTAAATAAATAATATGTTTTATTATTTATGAGGTCATGCTCATGTAATAATAAAGCATATTATTATTAATGTTGGAATTATTGGTCTAGGTTGGAATCATTACCTATGGTCAAAGATGTTAACTCATGTGACCAAGGAGACAAAGTTGGACCCATGTAATCTAATCATTGGAAAGAGTCCCACTTTTCCAATGGTAGTATTATAATAGTCATATGGCTTTTCCTATATTATAGAGATTTTACATTGTAAAATCTAGTGAGGATGCTTATGCATTCCAATCAATCCATCTTGGTTTGTGAAGAATTGTAGAGAAGAAGTAAGAAGAGAAATCTTGTATTGGGTATATTGAGTTTCTCATAATATTAATAATCTTTGTGGGTTTTTTTACCTCTTAGAGGTTTTCCCACGTATATCTTGTGTTGGTTTCATGTATGTCTTTGTTCTTGATCTCATATCTAGATCTATAGCTCATATGCCTTTGTTTTGCATGTTTTGTCATGGTATCAGATTCGGTTAATGTGTGATCAAGAGGCAAGATTGTAATTTAGAGTTTTGGCTTGTGTTCAAGCCTAGATCCATCCATTTTTCAAGCCATGGTATGTTCATGAGAATTTTTTAAGCTTCTCCTTTAGTAAAAGTAAGTTCTTTCATTTATTTCTTCTTTTAGAGCATAGAGATTTTAAATCTATGCATTTTCTTAGATTTTAAACTTATTTTCATGTCAAAAATCTAACTAAGAATCTTAAAATAGGTTTAAAATGTGTTTTTTGAGCATTAAAAATCAGGAATTTTTTCTCTATGTTAATCTAATGATATTTGTGAAGGTGTTTTGAGGCTATCTAACTACAGATAGAGCACTTAAAGGCACTTGAAAGCTTCAAGAGAACCAACAAGTGAGAAAATCATTTTTTTGACATTCTTATATAGATTTGTATGATTTTTTTTAAAAAATTAGATTTTATGCAGTAAATCTCCATTATGGTCACTCCATTGGCTTAGTTTGGCCATTTCCAAGATTTATAGACATTTAATTTGATAGATTTGGAACCCTATAAGTTTTTTTCAATTTTATCTTTCCTCCTTGCTCACATTTGTATGAATGTTTACAACTTTTTTGGAGAAAATTTGGAAAAAAAATTGTTTTTGGATCCCCTGCTCTCTATTTTAGGATCTTAAAGAGTGTTTTAGGCCTTTTAAATCTTCCTAAAGATATATAGACCCTCCAAACATCTCCCTAACTACATATTTTTTCTTCCCATCCTTTAATGGCATCCATATTTAGCTTTTACAACTTTGTATGAGAGGAAAAATCTAGATTTCTCATTTTTTGACCTTTTCTAGGTTTGTAAAATGCTAGATAATATTTTTAGATCATGCAAATGTAGTTGGTGAAGCCAGTTAAAGGAAAGAAGAAGAGTTTTGGCTTGACCACTCTCACCTGAGGCATCATATGGAGGCTTAGAGAAATTGTAAAAGATAAAAATAGATTTCAAAATTAGTTTTTGATGGTTTCAAACACTTTATTAGATAATTTACAAGTAGATTTAAGCTTTAAATCAATCAAAACCAGCTCCTATAGCTTCTGATGTGCCTCTTTGCCTCCTAGTTGTACCATTGTGCATGCTTTAGCAAGGAAATAAATGGGTATGTAAATTTTTAAATATAAGTATTTAAAAAATATGGTATTTATTTAATTCTCCTTTTCCACCTATGCTAAGCGAACCCCACCTTGTTTTAAATCCATTATTTTAAATTTGAATTTGATGCATGCATTTTATTTTATTTTAAATATTTAATTTTGTTTCATTTATTTTTTTTTAAAATAAAAATAGAAAAAAAAAAGGGTTAAAATCATATTTGTGCATTGGCAATTGGGTTGGCAATTGTATTTTTACTAAAATTATCAACTAGGAGAGGTCAATAATTCAAACCCCCTCAAACATCCTCTTTTGACCAAAATCTAAGTTATTATTAAAACATTTTTATTATGCATGATTATTCACATATGAATGTATGCCATATATGATTATTGTTTGCCTTATGACCCTATCAATTGCTTGTAGAGCATAGTCATCCAACCAGTTGATTTATAGGTTTTGGCACATTTTAGACACATTAAGAAGGTAAAAAAAATTATTTAAAACCTATTTATATTGTTTTTTATAACATTTTGGTCAAATAGTGCTCTTACGACACTATTTATGACAAGTGCGACAAATCCTTGCGATACTTTCAACTTTAACTTTTCTTAAATGTTTTGATTAATTTAGTGTTTTTATACATTGTTAAGTTGTTTTATAATCAAATTAAGTATAAAAAAATTAATTTTAAGTGTCGTAACGTATACCCCCTTAGTGTCAAAAAATTCAAAGTAAGGTTGCCAACCTTGCAAGGAAGCAATGGCTCCACCTAGTTTTGCATTAGACATATCCCAAATGTTAAATGGATCAAATTATAACATTTGGAAAATCCACATTAAAATCTAAGTTTATGGCCAAAAAATTGTGGAATATCATTGTCAAGAGTGAAAACCCCCTTACAAGGAGAAATGCGATAACTAAGCCCTTAATTAGTCTTAGTTTAGTGTGCAATGCAAACTGATACAATACTTGAATTGACATCAAATAGGAGTGAAATTTTATGTTTTTTTCTAAAACATGTATCTTGATGTAAAGACTTGGTATGTCTCTTCTGTTAGTCTCAAAAGTATTTAAGAATGTCATATAATGCTTCAGTAGGGCCTACCTATTTTCTCATACTACTGTGATTCAATCTTAATGGTTAGTTTGATCTAAGTTTTTCACATTCATTTATGATGACACATCAATGACACGAGTCTTCTTAGTTGGCATTATGTGTTTATACACTTTGACTCCAAAATGCTTTATTTTGTAAGTTCCCTTTTGAGCTTTTTGGAGAAATAGACTAAACTGAGCCATTTGTTCATCCATCATGACAATTTTTTTCTCAATTGTGTATAATTAGATTCCCTATCATAGTTATAGGCTTCTAATGAAGTAGACATCCAAGGCATGTTGAGAATCTCTTTATGAGACATTTTACTATTTGGTCGTATAACTTATTGTGTTAATGAATTTTCATTTTTTATGTTTGAATGAGTTTATAAATTGATCAATATGTGAACTTAAACTTATTTTTTTATTCATCTAAGACTTAGAGCCAATCTACTTATCATACAAGATATGAAAACAATAAATAGAATGAATTCTTATTAAGCTTGCATTATTTTGCAAGATCAATTTTGGAAGAAGTTGTAGAAATAATGCACTATACTTGATTTGTTGATTTGTAAAGTAACTTTGGTATCAAATTGATTAAATAAATAAAAAAACTAAAGTTTCACAAATCTATAATTTTATAATGTTTTCTTATAGCTTCATAATATCCTAGAAACTTTATTTTATCTTTTTCAGGTATAATTACTAGTTTTGGCAACTCGATTCCAAACCTAGTTTAATCCAAATTATGGGTAAAACATTCAATCTTTCATCAAAACCCACTTTAAATTTCAATTTATTTTGGCATGTTATTCATATGGGTTTTGTTATTTATATTCATAAGTATACATCATAGATGAAGAAATTGGCATCATTGTCAAATGTTGTTTCTCCTTATGGAAGCATTTTATCCATTATCATTTTGTCGGTGGTTTATTATGCTATGAATTAGTTATGAGGTGTGCTAATGAATATGGTTTGTGTCAGCATCTTGGTGATTTTTCCACATCACACTATCATTATCTTAACTAATTCACATTCACTATGTAATTTATGGTGGCCTTTCTTCTTTATCTTTATCATGAAGTTTGTTTGGAATGCTTAAGTAATAAGCATCACTACAAAATTATATTCAAAATATCATGATACTAAAGCCTTGAATCCTTTTACACTCTTAAAAATCTACTTGACAAGAAATTTATGAATAAGGCTTGACATAGAGGATAATATGGTACCTAGATCACGATTTAGGCACTATTTGTATGTTCATGCCATATTATGTGCCATTATAATAGTTTAGTAAAACTATCTTTTTGTTAGTGAACTTTTTTTCTAGGTTCTTTAAAATTTATATTGTTATATATTTTGGTCTAAAAACAAACCAAGTGTTGCTCACATTAGGATATTTGGTAGCACTTCTTCCATTTTTTATTCCTAAAATAAAAAAGAAAGAAAATTAATACTACCTTGTGTTCTTAAATTTTTCATAGGTTATGGAGAATAGACTAAAGGATCAAGAGTGTATGATTCATATTCTAGACAAACAATTGAAAATATTAATGTTTATGTCCTTAAAAATATTTATATGAACCTCCTATGGAACCTCATTTAATTTCATCATTTGATGAACCTAACTCTCCTATTTCTCCTATGAAGAAATAGATGCCTTAGTGGAAGTTGATCTAATTTTGGATAACTTAGAGTGTGAGGGAAAGCCTTATTCACTTATGTTCAATCCAAAAAGACCTAAGTGAAAAATATTTAATTAAATCATATAATATTAATAGTCTTAATTATTGACTAGAGGTCAATATACATACCATACTTTGATGATTATGTATGAAAATGAATCTCAATTTTTTATTCAAGATGTTAGATGAAAAAATAATATTGTTTTCAAATTTTGATTACATTATAATTATTTTCAATTTAAAATGAGTTAGCATTTTATACATATCATCATGTTTTATTTTGATTATGTTTTCTAATTCTAATTTGTAAAAATTATATTTTATGCTAACATGCTTAGATACTCTCATTTGAATGTTGTATCATTTGATTGTTTACGCTAAAATGCTTATATACTTTCATTTGATAAATAAAGCAAGTTTATGTTAACATGTTTAGATTATTTCATTTTATTGATGAATCATTTGATTATTTATACTAACATAATTATATGATTCATTTTAAAATTAAAGTGTAAATGGATTTTGTGTTATTGGCTTTCCATCATTTAAATTACCAAGTATTCTATTCATACATCTCTGAAATTAATTTTAGTCTTATGTCTATTTTATTAGATGATTTCATATCATGATAATATTTATTTGATGTATGAGAGGCTACATACATCAATTTTTTATATCCAAATCTATATCATTGGAAAAATGAAGCATATTAAACTTGAAAATTTTTTATACAACTTGAATGAGTTATTACTAATAAGATATCTAAATGATTTAGTATCATATTATTAGTAAAATTATTGTATGTGCATCACGTGATAGATGGGGACACTCATCTTATCAATATTTAAGACATCCACATAATGAGTTGCATACAATCATTTATGTTTATCACTAGATCTGTAATCAAAGTAGTGAACTTGTTTATGACTTGATGGTTTTTAATGTGATTTATCACAGAAAAACATGTCATTTTTTGTATTTATGGATGTGGTTATTATGATGATAACCATTATATGATATCATGAATCCATTATTTTTTTGATGTATTGGAAGTTTTTTTAGGTGCTAAATTTGTATAACTCTAGAGAAAATTCTAGTGTAACATCAACAAACTATTGAAGTACATGTACAGGTTATCCAAGATAAAACTACTTAGTGGTGATTTACATAATGTCCTATGGGCACATAAGTAGAAGATGTCTTTGAAAACCAATTGGTTCCACCAAGTCTTGTCAATTTTGTATAATTTTGGACCTCTCAGAGCTTTCATTGAGTGGGAGTGTGCATGGAAATGTCACTTCTCAACCTTATAGCTTTCTTCTTCTCTAAACTTCTCATTGTATAGCATTGTTAAATCACTTATGTGATTTTTGTAAACTTCATATGGAATTTTTACTTTTGTACTCAATAATTATAATCATATGGAGGTCATTATGTTATAAAATGCTCCAATGTTTTTTTATTATTCATGATAAACTGTGAGTGTTAGTCTCACGATCATGCTAGCCTAAACTTACTTTAAGTAGTTTATGGATTGTAATTCCTTTTGGTTCAAAAGGTAACATTAGCATGATGAAGGCTTTTTTATTCTCCTCCTAAACTCATCATAGATGTTTTATGGATCACAATTCATTTATTTATCAAGGTGACTATTGTTGGAATATATAATGGTTAAGTGGTGCATTTATGTACCCTTAATACATTAAACTATATTAGTTTTGGATAAGTCACCTCCATAAATGATAGAATATTTTTATGGCCTATGGAAAGGTTACACATTGGTGAAAATTTTCCATAGATGTCATCAAAACATTTATCTATGCCAAGTGTCATGGATTTTTCCTTTATTATAAAGGAATGACTATATGGATGGATATTTACTTTAAAAACCCCCACTTATTATTAAGGGGGAGTGTTGGATCATGTAATGGTTAAGTGGTGCATTTATGTACCCTTAATATATTAATTGAAACATTAAATAAATAACATTATTTATTATTTATGAGGTCATGTTCATGTAATAATAAAGTATATTATTATTAATGTTGGAATTATTGGTGTAGGTTGGAATCATGACCTATGGTCAAAGATGCCAACCCATGTGACCAAGGGTACAAAGTCGGACCCATGTAATCTGACTGTTGGAAAGAGTTTGAATTCTCCAATAGTCATATTAAAAGTATCATATGGATTTTCCTAATCATATATATTTTACATTGTAAAATCTAGTGAGGATGTTTATGCATTCCAATCTATCCATATTGGTTTGTGAAAAGTTGTAGAGGAGAAGTGAGAAAAGAAAGCTTGTATTGGGTACAATGAGTTTCTCATAATATGAATAATCTTTGTGAGTTTTTTTACCTATTATAGGTTTTCTCAGGTATATATTTTGTTGGTTTCATGTGTCTTTTCTCTTGATCTCATATCTAGATCCATAGCTCATATGCATTTGTTCTACATGTTTTGTCACTAACTACATATGGAATAGTATATAGATAAATTTTGAGATATATATGTGATCTAATATCTATCTGGTTTTGACTTTTTAGATCTAGTAATAGAGGAGGTCAAATGGGGAGCCCTAATTATGGCCACACATCATGACATTTTAGATGGGGTGTTGGCACCATATGACCCCACCACTTTGGATGTTCATGTAATACCATCTACCCTAGTCTAGGCAAGATGGTTTATATTTGTAGGGGAGGGTGTGAGGAATTTATAAGTACATGGAGATGGATTTAAACCACCATTAGGGGTGGGATAAGGAGAGTCACAAGCCTAGAATGCCTTGGCTCAGGAGAGAGAAACACATATAGCTACTATGGTCCAGCTTGGCGAGGTGCAAACTTAGGTGGCCAACTTATAGGGATAGGTAGTAGGTTTGAGATCTCAGACTAACTCATTACATTGTACCATTCATAGGGGATATTCCCAATAATCTATGGTAAAAATGGCTAGGCCACATGATAGGGATGATGGATCCCAGCCATATAACTAGAGCTATGTATTTTGTATTTTGTATTTTGTACCTTGTATTGTATAAAAACATTGATTTTGATAGTTGGATTTTATCTCATGAGTTGTATTTGGTTGTGGATGTTGATACATGTATATATTTATTTCTATCACATGTATTTAGCATTTGTTTTATATATTATGGTAAATATATGTGGAGTGTTTTCTTTTTTATCATTGTGTGATACACATGCATGGTTAAAAAGAAAAAAGTAAAAATGAATTGGAAAATTATAAGTAATCAAAAAATATTTAATACACACTATATCACAATGGAAAATTTATAATAGCAAAAGACAACTAAATATAATAAACCAAAACTAGTAAAAAGGATAATAATTTTTTTTTTAACCATGAAAAATATTTTCATAAAATTAAAACAAGTAAAATCACACTATATCACATTGGGAAGTATGAAAATAATGAAATAAAATGGAAGGTATAAGTAACACCAAATGGTATTAAAAATAATAATTAATTCAATCAATCATACTAAATCATGTTTGGAAGTATAAAAGAGAAAAAAATGTTAGAAAAATGAACTTAAATTGATCACTCTTATTCAAGCTGGGAAGTATGAAAAAAATTAAGAAAAATGATTGTATTCTTACATGTAATCATAAAATAAGAAGATAAAAGTGAAATATCAATGAAGTAAGCATAAAACATACTATATCAAGATGGGAAGCATGTCAATGATTTGTCACTCATAATCAATGACTACTTATCTCAAATTTGACACATGTAATTTCATTGTGACTTGAGTATTGGAAAATTTTGTGAGGAAGCCCTGGTCTTATCCATGGTTTTACATTGCAACTCACAAAGGGAACACCAATGAGGTGGAAAAAATTGGGAAATTTTGTTAAAAGGTATGTTTAGAATGGTAATTTGGCAAAATATGAGGAAATCCTGGTCTTATCCATCATCTTACATTGCAACTCACAAATGGAATCCCTATGGGGGAGTGAGCAGTGAACAAAAAAATATTTATCAAAGGGAAATATGATGATGATTGTAAATGAAAGAGGGAATGTAAAAATCACAACATAGGCATCTATGACAATACCTTAGGAAACATGATGAATACTAAAGACATATAAAAGACACCAAGTGACTAGTAACCATCAATATACAAAGGATAGCCTATTCTTAATAAGCAAAAAGATATATATGCAAGTAAGTGAGGTATTAAGATTGAATCATGTTGGTTGTTCAAATAAGGAAATGAAAATGGACCTACCTTCCCAAAATGTGTTCCCCATTCCTCAATACCTCTTATAGAGCCATTAGTCTACTGTGAAGATTGGGTACTTGTGTGAGAAAGTAGGTAGCACTAAAAAAAATTATTCTCCTTTCCAAATATACTATCCTACCACACCCTAACGGACCTTGACTCCATCATGAAGACAACTATGGATTTTTATCTTTGATTATAAAAAGGAGATGGGATTTAAATCCCATTTTTTTAGTGTAATTTGAATTTTGAAATATTAAATGTTGCCTTTAATATCATTGTCTTTTTTTAAAATGATTTGGATATTAAATTTTTATGGATTTTATGATTCCTCCTCCATATGAACTTGGAATAACCAATCAAGAGAGACAAAGTGATACACATGAATTATATTTAGACTTTGATTAAAGTAAGATAAGTATTTAAATACATGACTAACTAAAACACTTAGGTTTACTTATGAA
This sequence comes from Torreya grandis, assembly GCA_037957365.1. Classification (NCBI taxonomy): domain Eukaryota; kingdom Viridiplantae; phylum Streptophyta; class Pinopsida; order Cupressales; family Taxaceae; genus Torreya; species Torreya grandis. Next base: position 3,216,858 of record JARHVA010001287.1, on the reverse strand, counting down.
CTATTATGTTATCTAAAGTTTTGACCATGTGTATGCTTATTTTGAGAAAGGAAATGAGGGGAATAAAGGGAGATCCAAGGTTTATCGGTAAAATAAGAATATAATGATATGATTTGTTTTCTAACTGATCACATGGTAAAGAAGAAGTACTAAGGGAAGCAAGGTTTGTATAACCAAGTCACAATAATGATTATCCATGTGATGGAGATAAGGTAGAAAACAACCATGAGAAAAAAACAAGACATTCATAATAAGAAATGAACTAATAGAGAAAAGCATGCAATCATTAAAAACATCCATAAGAGATCTAAAGGAAATAAAATGACACCACGTATAACATATAATCCAAAATATAAATAGCCATATAAGATAGATAAGTGAAGCAGAATTTAACATAGAGTCAAATGATATAATGTAGATAAATATAAAATTACAGCACACGTCCTATACAGAATAAAGAATAAAGTGAAAGAACACCATGTTGTGTTCATAAATACTAGTAAATTTATCCACAAACATTGTCCATAACATCTAATATATCTATGTAAATCTAGATTTTAACTGTAGTGAGGGTCTCATCGATCTTTAATGAAAGCTAGGAAAATACCTCACATTGAATCTCCTTGACATAAAATTTAGGCATGATGAAGGATCATGTTCACAAAGGCCATCATGCATAATATACTCAAGATAAGTAATAATATTAGAATCTATGTCAAATGAAGAAGCCACCGATAGATAAGGGACCACATGTGAAGGAGGATCCATAGGTGGAGGAACTACAAGCGAAGAAGGGACCACATGTGGAGTAATATCCATGGGTAGAGGAACAATAGGGGAAAATGGGGATCCTTATTTCATGGGTGACATATGGGAGGAGGGATAATAGGTTTAGGAATGGTCATAATGTGATCCTATAGATTATGTTAGAGGATGCATAAACAATTGGTGTGATGGGTACTGCATTGGTACCAAAAATAATATACCTCTCCATATTTTAGGATTATATTCAAGTAATAACTTGGGAAGAGGTATAGCCTTGTATATAGGTTGAGGAAGATTAAAATTAAATGTGTTGATATATTTTTGAAGCTTTTGACAATGGGTAGAGGAATGATTATCTATGTCGTGGAAGCAACATATATGCTTGTTACTATACTTTATGGGTGTAATAATAGAGGGAGTAGAAGTAAAATTTAGGGAAGGCTAGTATAGTTTACAATCTCTATTCCAATAATTGATAACTATATTAATGTCACAATATGGTTGATTGACCCATTGGGTAGGTAGAGGATCAAATAGTGGTAAATTAAGCAAACTATCACCAAGGGGAGGTAGGGGTGGTGGAGAGATTAGAAAAGGCTTGAAAAATTGGAAGTAGGAAAAAACTTAGCTAAAGGTAGAGAGAAAATATGATATAGACTAGGCTTAAATAAGGGAGAATTAGGATGTAGAGAGGGTTTAAGTACCATATCAATCATCTTAGGGGGAAGTTAGTTATAGGGATCTTGGTATCTAGCAAAGTGATTGGGACTAGTTATAACATAATCCATAAGCATGTTCATAAGAGGTTCTTTAGAAACTAGAGGTGTGTCATGTGAACACACCATCTCTACCCTAGAAATAAGAGGAATAATGATAAAATTAAGAATTATATAAGATTAAATGTGATAATATAAATGAAAATATTAGAAAAAGAAGAATGATAATGAAGGATCTCAACATCTCTAGCCTAAACAAGACCTCCTACAAATGGATCATCTAATGTATAACCATTATCATAGTTAGGTGTATGAAAATAAATTTTAAAAGTATGTATGACCTTCTCATTAGAGGTGGCATGATGAATAGAGTGATGAATCTTATTTAATACTATGGCTATATCATCACTAGGTGGTTGATGGGAACATGAATTCAAATATGGTGGAAGATGGTAAATGAGATGAGGAAAGAGACTATTTTTTTTATCTAGGGGTTGATATCATTAGGATAATCATAATTATAATTTAAGAGGTTAGGTGGTATATTATTGATGATTTTGGGGTGACCATGGTAACCTCGCATAGATTTGATAACGAAATTAAAACATTGAGATTCTCAGAATGAAACACTCGATAAGGGTTCAAGGGTTAGAATTATGAAAATACCATAGTATTCAAATTGTTAAATATTCTTATGGTTAGTTTCACCTTGAATATTATATATTTCACCATTGTTAGGGATCTTAACACATTGGTATGCACAAGATATGACAACCCTCATGTAATGAGTCTATGGTCTACCCAACAAGATATTATAGGAGAAGGGAAATTTGAATATCATATTCTTCACTCAAATAGTGATAGGTGGGATGGTAATAAGGAACAATACACAACCTATTGGAGGAATTTTACTTTGGTCGTAACCTTGACATGTGTTATGTGTGGACTTAATATTATACATAGACTATCCAAGATTTTTATTGAATTTGAGAGAAACAACATAAGTACCTAAACCCTCAAAAATCAATGCATGCTTGATTTGGATGTCACCAATTTTAATGATTATAAAAAGGGGAGGATCATTTTCATGAGTCATAATCTCATCTAAAATCATAGACTCAATAGTAAATTTGAGAGAGGGAAGTGTCCATTATTTTGTCAATGTGTATAGGCATATCTTCACATTGTTGTAAGATGTTATCTTCTGACCTAGGTAAGGTAGCTTCACATCCTCCTAGGGGAGGATGGGGGATGTTAATTTATAATAGGAGTTTCATAAGGTGGTTTTGATGCCATAGAGAATTCCACATGAGTTTGAAAGGGAATTTGAGATGGGAGATTGGTAAGCTCTGTGATAGGGTCCCATTCATCATAACCCATGAGTGGATTGTTGGATAGAGGTTCATAATGTTAGAAGAGATCCTTATAAGGAGGATTAAAATTGCATGTAAATTTATGTTTAGAAGATACAAGATATTTAATTAGGGGGTAAATTGGTTGATTATCATGAGAGGATGGGTTAGTTGATGTAGGTTTATATTGTGATAGATTTAAAGAAGTGGTATTGGAATGTTGAATGATGTTGTCAATGGGTAGAGAGGTTAGAGAAATTATATAAATGATATGAGATGTGTTATCTAATGGAGGTGTTGGAATTTTTTCATCAAATGAGATAAGGTCCTCTTGCCCCAAATATGTTAAGTGAGTTTGGTAAGAATCTTGGATAACATAGAGAGTGAGAGATGATTATTGCATGTGGTTAGGATGAAAATAAATGAAAGCAACTACCCTTCACATATCAGTCATGTTTACCACATTTTATTTGGGAATTTGGTCTATAAGTTTTTCAATGTTATTAGTGGAAGGATTAGGCTTATCATTATTGTCTTGATGCTTTGGAAGAGGGTCTTTGTAAATGGATAGATGAGCATTAGCCTAGTTCAAATATTGATTTTTAGTTTGTGTTTCATGAGATTTTAAGGTGATGTCATAGGCTTATTGATGTTTATGAATGAGGGAATTATGATCTAAATTTGGACTAAGGAGTATATCCATAAATAAGTTACTTAATTGCTTAGAATTTTCATGAGAGTGATCCCAACTAACATGAAAAAACTATAATTTATTTGAATTATACCATGATTTCATAGGGAGAGTGTGACTTAGCTCTCATGGAAGAGGGCTTGGTAGATTCTTTTGGAGTTTTTCTAAAGATAATGGTTTATAAACATTGATGTTGTTTATGTGAGAAAATTGAGTATTAGGGGTGTAGTTTAAAGGGGAATCATGTTCTGAAGTAGGGTCAGGAGCAATAGCTAAAATATTATGAATGGTATCATAGGAATCAATGACACCATAAGTAGTAGCATGATAATTTTTATTTTTGATGAGCATGCAAGTGCCCAAAAGAGGTTAGGATGGTTCAAATTGATGCATGAGAAAACCTTGGCACTTGGATAGGTCAAGGGATCTTCTAAACTTCATGGAGAGAGATTCCTGACCTGATACTACAACTTAGGATAGAGAGCGTTGGTGAATATATGAAATAGGTTATCATCCACCATGTTGTGTTCACACTTATTAGATAAGGTATTCCATTATTTTATGAAATCTTGTGTGTTTCTTGTCTCAAATTACTTATAATCAATAAAATGATACAAGGTATTTTCAAGGAGGTCACTAATTTGAAATTATTGTACTAGAGCGTTAACTAGGTCTTCTGAACTAGTGATGGAATGAGACTTGAGTTGGTTATACCAATATAAATTGTCTTAGAGAGGGTTTTCACTAAGATCTTGCTATCGATGAAAGTGTTTAACTTGACCTAATATTTTTATAGATTTCCAAATGTTTTTAATTATAAAGTAAGATTAGTTGACCCATTATAGCTAATGGTAGGTGTGATACCTCCTATATCTATGTTATCATTTTGAAGTGTAAGAGGTTCATTTTGAATATGTTTAATCATTTTTTTAATAAGATGTTGTTGGGTAATGAGGTTTCCATAGGAATCCCTAAGGGGGGTAGGGGTAATTTTTACTATGCACTCCCCATATAACCTATTAAGGGTGATTTTGGAAATGAATAAGGTGATTATACATTTGAATCATTTAGTTGGCATTATTATCTTGTAAAGCATTCATTTGGTTGAGTTTACAATAAAATTTGATGGGTTTGAGTGGTATTTTGATTAGTGTGCACAACATGAGAATAATTAACATTGGTATTAGTGGCTTGGGTACCACTGTGAGTAGTGTCATGCATGACACTAGTGGCTTGAGATGTGATGGTAGAAAATGAGGCACTAAAATCATGATTAACATGTGTTGCAAAAGATGCACTAGTATAGGGTTTAAAATAAAAATAATCAATAGCGACATGATTACCATTGGTAGTAAATGATGCACTAGTGGATGGATTGAGAAGAGTGAGACTTGGAAAAGACCCATTAGATTTTGAAATTTCCATGTTAGTAGAGATACTTGACATAGAGGTAGAATAAATCGAGGAAGAAGAGGTCATAGTATGAGAAGGGGTCAAAAGAGAAGGAAGAGGTTGATAAGAAAAGAAGTTATTGCCTTAAAATCCATGTGAGAATGTGGGGGAAGTTGAATAGGGTTATTATTGTTGACCACTTATCATAAGGTTTTAAATAGTGGAAGGGTATTTTCCTTGATATTGAAAAAAATCATTAATGAAGAAAAGCATTTCTAGAGTATGCTCTAATTCAAGTTGATATTCTAAGGAGAACAAAGGTTTATGAAATGAGAATGCATGAGGATGAGTCATTTAATTGGTAGTGTGAGTGGCTACTGCACATTAATTTCATCTCAAGTGGGATCCATAAGATGTTTATGGGGAAAACTATTGGGATTGGTAAATTTAATCATATCTATTGAGTTCAACTATGTGTTTTCCTTAAACAAGAAGTTCATGATGAGATAAAAAGGATAAGAAGGATGATAATGATGCAAATACAAAGTCAAAAAATAGGATATAGATTTGAATTAGTTGGCTATGTTCTACAACCCAAAAAACAAATAATAATACACATTTATTCAAGTTAATTATGTATTACAAATAGGAAAGTTAAACAAGCTAATAAGGATACACAGTCATGAAAATAAACTATGTACTATTGAACAAAGAACTAAATAGGAGGGTAATATACATCATCATGTAGATTGACTATGTACTATTGGACAGAAGATAAAACATAGTCTTTAATATACTATATCGACCAGGATGACAATGTTCTGAAATAGAGGGAAAAAATTTCAAGATAGTTTGAAGCAAGAATGAAAGCAAACACACAAATAATTGGATCAATGTGATTGATCCAATTGTGGTACACAAAAAAAAACCTTACATCAACACTATCCAATTCAAGTTTTTTAATATAACACACAATGATTAGAGAGCAAAAAATCAACTAAAAATTAAATGCTAACTAATTAGTCACCCTAAGTGTTATTATATTATTAGAATGTTTTGATTTTAATGTGATAAGAAAGTTGGCTGAAATAGGGAATTATAAAGTAGTCTAAATATGGTTTCAATACATTTATATTTAAATGGATGTGTATTGGCAATGGTACTAGTCCTATATTGGGGCCTATCCACTCACTTCATAATCCCATAGTGATAAGGATGTCAGGTGATTTGCCAATATATACCATTAACCATGTATTTCTACTTGGCCAAAAAACCAAGTCTTCTTACCCCTTGGTAATTAAATCAAAGTAGGTAAACCTTGGGAATATATTTAAATTTGTTTTGAATGTTAAGTGATTTGTTAGTGTGTGCAAAATATTAAATAATGTAATTAAAATGGTGATTTAAAAAACCACATATTTAGACTACGTGAGTTACTCTAAGCATATAAACAACTAAAATGGAAATGTGAATTAATTAATATAAAATAAATGTTAATTCTTTGATTAATAATAATATAGATTCAATTCAAGAGACATTATATTCATACCTTACAAAATAAAGTTGAATGGGTCACTATTATTCTATAAAATCAAGGTCTTTGAGAATACAATCAAATAGGTCGACTATGTCTCTCAAATAGAAGATAGACTACATAACTATGTCAACCTTATCGACCTATTTATTTGTGGGTTTTTAGTTTTGAAGATATAATCTAATTAAGAACTAAAATGATAGAGAGATAAAATAAAGGAATCTTGGTGGCTTTGAAGATGATTAAGATTGCAATTTTTTTTGTTGTAGTTCTTAGTTTTTTCTTGTAAATTATGCAAACTAGGTTGATTGGTTTGACCAATTTTTGCAAAACCCTATGTGTTGAAGAATAATAATGAGCAAAGTCAACATGTTTGATAATGTTTGTTAACCTATATGTTGACATAAAAAAATAGAAGACATAGTCAACTTGTTTGATAGTGTATGCTAATGCAGAACTGAAGAAGAATACTATGTTGAACTACTCGATCCAATAACTTATAGTTGATGAAGACCTACACAGAAATAATAGAGTCATTTTGAAATGAGTGTGTTTTAAACCTATGCATAATAATTTATAACTATATCGAATGGATCTATATAGTACTAAAAATATGGAAAAATATAATAAAATGATAAAAAATGATGGTGTGAAATAAAACCTACAAGGGTTAGATTCACATTAGGTTCACCATAATTTATGAAAAGGGAAATTCAATTGATCTATAAATTAATCCTATCTCAGAGAAGATAAATCCTAATTACACTTCTGATTGTTAATACATTATATATTCAGGGTCATGACCAAGATGGATCCACTAGACCTACCCAAGGGATCTCTTACCAAAATAATATCACTAAAGAGGGTTCCAAATCCAAAGTCAATCAAAACTATGTAATAACCCTAACTAGGTCCTATGTTTTCATATTCACTAAACTAATAATAAGTAATGTAAAGTTTAATCTAGTGGTCACCCAAGCTTGTAGCACAAAGTGGGGGTAATAAACATGAAAAGTATACATGCATAAAATGCATATACTCACATAAATGTATAAATAATTCTAATGTATGGGAGAGAAGTAAAAATGCATATTTATCTACTCTTATAAAGGAGCAACAAATTTAAGAATACTTAACTTTGAATATGAACCCACTAAGCCTCAATCTCTCCCTTGGTACTGGTGCTTCACAAGAGATTAATGTGGTATGTAAGCATGATAAGGATACATCAACTTTAGGCTACACAACCTATAAATGCATCCAAAATACTTCTCCACAAGACAATATATGTATCTCCAGATAAAGTATAAAACCCTAAGCTATGATTCTCAAGTAGAATTGTGGATAAGCAAATTTAAAATATATATCTCTTCTTATTATATTTATCTTTTCTTAAATGTAAGAAATGGATGTGTATATATAGCTAAATCTAACCCTGATCCTTTCTAAAATTTTAGCTGATAGGGTCAGCCCAATCAACTTTGTATCATTATTTAAACAATCAAATTAGGTCTTGGTCTAGGTCATCTAGGAGCTAGGGTAATACCCTAAATGATTTTTTTCAAATATATTATAAGGTTGATGGGGCCTACATTGTATCATAAATTATCAAAAATGATTTTAGGCTAGAGAAGGTGTAATTAAGGCATAAATTGACTTGAGGAGGGTGAATAAAAGGAGACAAGGCTTAGTGAAGTACATATAAAAAGGTTGTGTTGATAGAAAGTGGTAGTATAGAAACAAATATCATGTGAAGTACCAATGGTCTCCCCACCCCTTTTTTAGTGCACCCTTAAGGAGTGCACTCAGAGAGATTAAGACTCGGCATGTTCCTACAAGAGAGAAAACATCAATAATTGATAAAGTTTGAAACTATTATGTGTATATAGGACTTACTCAAGATAAAAACATAGAAATACTTACATATTATTCTTATTTACATAACTATTTTCATATTATTAGGTATATTGATGTAGTTCCTTATCCTTATACTAAACCTATCATTATCTATTATTCACTTGATGTTCATAGTTCTAAGATGGATTACACACACAACTCACCGAGATAATATTGAGTCTCTTTGAAGCATGTTTCTTTATCCTACCATAGTATAGCCATATTAGTATGTTATATTTTATGATCTTTTGAGCATGCTTCCTCAATATATGTTGGCCATATTATGTTAACCTACATTAATATCTTCTCTCATAATTGTTGAGCCTAGTCTTGAATCTAATGACTTATTATATTGATTGTGATGGTAGATTACCTTTAATTAATCTTGATCCTCTACCTACATGATGGGTAGATGAGCCATATTGTGAGTACCATAAGGTTTCTAGTCATTGGGCCAAGGATTTTTGAGAACATTAAAGATTCCTAGAAAAATAAAAGGCTTTATGTTTCACTCATACTAAAGATAATCAACCTCCATAGTTATAAAATCCTAGACACATTTTTTTTCATGGCATGAACACACATTCATCTACTCATTACTTACAACTTCACCAATACATTTATGCACTTCATCTAGAGAAGACACAGTTTGTTGATAAGAACCTCCCTCTACCTAAGTTACCTCAAGAGTATATCCATAAACATGGTATATTTATTATATATATAACTAGTGTGATATACATCATAAGTATAGGTGTATAAAGTTGTAGCATCATTTTCATGATTTTCCATTATTTACAACATCACCTTCTCAATAACATACTTCAAGTCATTCACAAAAAAAGGCTCAAAATTATTCACAACCTACATCTTTTCATAGATCATATGCTTTCAGTCACATTGCAGCATTACTTCTTCACTTTGTCTACCCTCCAAAAGAGATGTCATATAGGCATTCTTATTCTTATACCATACCTAATTTATCCCTAGAGATAGTGTTTCAGGAAAATGTATTTGGTATTATTGATGATGTATGTTGTGAAATATACTAGTATTTTTTAGAACATTATTATTTTTCATCACATTATTATTCAAATTTTCATATAATTTGGACTTGATATTTCACTACTACATTCATAATGTATTATTATTCTTATGATATTTCTCTTTCATGTCTTTTTTATTACTTTAATTTTACAAAAAATAATTCTTGTCTAAATTTTATTTTATTGTTAGCACTTATTTTCTCCCTATGTTGGAATTATTTTTCCTTACATGGATGTTTATGTTAGATCACTTATTGAATATTATATTTTTTCCTGTGACATGTCTCCTAGACAACACCCTATACTATCCTATTTTTCTTATGATCAGCTATAAAGCATATTCATCATTGTACCATTTATTACATGAATCTCTCATGATCGCCATTTCTCCCATATATATCCCTCATCTTAAGTACACATACAATTAGTATTGAGATTGCATATTTACTTGTGGGCAAGTCTAAGCATCTTGAAGTATACATCATCTTTAAGTACATCTCTCTTATAGCCAAAGCATAAGTTGCTTTATGTTCATCAAATATACCACTCATGTTTGGTTTTTTTGAATCCATATGAAGGAAGAATAACAAAATCCATAAAATTAAAATTGAAATCATTGAAAAAAGGCAATGATCAAAATTCAAAAACAAGTATTTAAAATCCAAAATCACACCAAAAGACATGATTCTTCTTTGACACATCTCATATCCTAGTTGAAGCTCAAAATAAATAATTAGTTTTATGATATATATGAGGTCCATTGGGGTATGGTAGGCTAGTAGACTAGGGTAGGAGGTCACATTATTATATCTAGTACCACATAATTTCTCATGTAAGTACCTAATATTCATAATAGATTGACAACTTTGTAAGGGGTCTTAAGGAATAGGGAACACATCAAGGGAAGGTAGGCCTATTTTAAATTTTTTGTATATATAAAATTCATGTGATGATCTATGTACTTAAAACATTATCCAAAAAAATTGTGTCTACTTGTAAGAGTATCTTATGCCTTTATTTTCCAAACAAAATTTTAGCACTTGCACATTTTCTTAGTATGTCTCATTTTTGTTAGTTATTGCTACAACCATGAAATTTTTTTACTCCATTTTTCCATAATATCATTTATGATATTCCCCTTGATGCATATCACTTCATAGTTTATCGTATCTCTTTGGTTCTCATTTCGAGAGTTATAGTGTAATACCTTGGATAGGACTAGGCCTTCCTCAAAAAATTCACTTCTATCCTCTAAAAACATCACATTTATTTTTAACTCATTGGTTATCATTTTGTGAATTTTGGTGTATGACCTTGGATAATACTAGACCTTCCTCATAAAATATCATTTTATCCTATACAATCTATGTACCATTTTTTATCATAAAATAACTATACTCATATTCATTATCAACTAACACAAACCCTAAGTTTGGGTTATCACTCTTCTTTCAATTTCTATTTTCAAATATTTAAATTCTCACTTATTTACATATATCTGTATCCATATATTTGTTAACATTGACATATATTATTTTCATATATTTAATTATGTTCTAACCTTACATCAATATTTATTATCTACATCATTTCATGTCTTCTTATCTTATACTAATATTTCATTTTGTTACATTTTATCCAATTTTTAAATCCCTCACATGTGTTATCTTTCAAAACTTGGTTTCACATTTTCATTTACTCATTATTCCTCTTTTAATTTATTTCTTTATCATTCTTTTTGACCATGCATTTTTTCACATTTTCTATAAAATAATAACACATACATCATAAATTTTTCCATAAACTATATTAAAAGATCAAAACATATGGTATAAATAAAATAAATACATCCATAACATTTTTGAGTCGTAAAAACAACATATATATATATATATATATATATATATATATATATATATATATATATATATGGCTAAAAATATCTGACATAATTTAAAATCATACAATCATAGTATAAAAACAAATCTATAGATGTGGAAAATGGATCAACAATGGAGAGCTCGAGTAATGCTTTGGACAAGTAAAAGGAATCAAAAAAATCCTAGGATGACCTAGTTGTAGGATCAAATAAAGTTTTTGGATAGGTTCTAAAATTAGTAATGGAGGAAAATGAGGCCATTATATATGTCTTCGATGCCATTATGGAGAACTCTAGAGCTTCTTTTAATAATTCCCTTTTTAGCAAGATTATATGGCTTTAGGCCTCAAATTGATGATTTAGATCTTGGGTCTTGAAGAAATGGAAAGACATGGGCCATGTGGAAGTGGTGGCCATGGAAAAAAATATTTCATTATCTCCTTCTCTTCTCTTAAGCACTATGTGACTAATTTTGAAGGAAGACCATGGTGCATTGGTAAATATTATCTATCACTTAAGAAATGAATGTTGGGTACGAATTTACAATGTGACACAATCATGGAGATCCTCATGTGGGTTTCCCTTCCCCAACTACCTCTATATTTTTGGCAAGATGAGGTGATTATTAGAGTTAGATGGGCCATTGGAAAACCAATTTCAATTGACCCAACTACAAGCTCAAAAAGGAGACTTGTTAAAGAAAGAATCAATGTTTATGTCTAGAAAAATAAACCAAACCTCATAAGCATCTAGATGAAGTCCAAATTTGGCATCTAGACCCAAAATATTGTCTACAAAAGAGATAATATTATTTGTAAAGAGTGAAAATATATGGGACATGGAGGAAGTGGTTACCCAAAAAAAATTATTAATTCTTCAACACCTGACAAATAACACAATGGTGGGAAAGAAAGTGAAGGTTTAAGATTAAAAAACCTCTTGCTTAGTTTAAAGGTTGGTATGAATATGGTGGAAAAGGGAAATGATAATGTTCAATCATGTTATTTTATGGTCAATAGGGAAACCTATTTGGTAATGAAAGAGGACTATAATATGGAACCATTAAGCCTCGATAAAAAAACCCAAGGATCCACTACTTTAATAAGGAATTTAAAACAAGCCTCTTGTATTCATAAGGGGTCCCCTATAAAGTGGCTAAATCTAAAGATTTATCCTCTTTTGTCAAAAATGAATCTAATGGATTCCTTTAGTTCTCACCTAGAGAAGAAGGAAGAGGATCAATATGGTCATTGCTTCTAATCAGGAGTACCACTTGGTCATATATTTTCATGCAAAATTTCCTCTTCTTATAAGGACCAAAATACCCAAATTGGAAATCCTACTCAAGGAGAGGAGAATTGGATGGAGGTAAAAACATTGAAAAAATAAAAATATATATTTACCCCTCGAGCTTCCAAGAAAGGGAGAAAATCTCATAAAGATAAATAAATTGCCTTAGAATCAACAAAAGTAACTTGACCAAGATATTCAAGGATCCCAATATAGTTTGGAATCCTATAACTCTATGTTTTTTTGTACCATAACATGGGATCTTATTGGGACCCCATTTTAGGTAATATTTTTTGGTAAATATGTCTTTGGAATCATGATAAAAGTTCACTTTTTATTGACACATCATCTCATGGTATGAAACCTATTTATAACTTCCAGTCTCATGTGTTTGAAAAAGATATGTTTGATCTCTTTAGTGTTTTCAATAGCAGATGTTGGATAATTTATTATGGTTTATTTCTTATTCAATTTTGAATTTTGAATTCTTCACCCCTCCCAAAAAAAGCTGATGGGAGGCAAAATCAAAGGCTTCCCCACATGGGAGAAATTTATATTCTAAATAGGTCAGGCATAACTTATGGACCATTAGAGCTAGAAAAGGTGCAAGGAATAGAGACATCTCATTCTTTCCCACTAGTAGGATGGACAAGGTTGAGATTAACCCAAGTTTCAAGAATAGGAAGAAGCACAATGGCTTGAACCCAATAAATGAATAGTTAGACAAGATCTTGATTATTTACATTCTTAATAATAATAATAATAATGATGAAATAGAGGCCAAATACAATAACTCTCTTACCAGGAAGCTATGTGGTGGAAGGCATGACATAGATGTTATCAATAACTAGACAAAAATAAAGTGGGTTGATGATATAATAATCAACATGATGGCTATGGATAATGGGTGTATGTTATTCTCATTTTAAAGCTATGAAAATTACCTTAAAATCCTAAATAAAGGTCCTTGGTTCATGGGAAAATTATTCCTTATGCTCCAAGAATGGAAGCTTAATTGGTCCTCCTTGAACTTAAAAAATGGATAAAATCCCTATATAGATGGATCTTCCTAGTCTCCCTCCTTCTTTTTAGGATGATAAAAAACTTTCAAGCATAATAAAAATCATTGACACATTGGCCATCATTGACCCAATGACCAAAAATAGAAAAAGAATGATCTAAGCTATAATTTGTGTTCTAGTTAAAAAGTACAACATGCTTCCCACTTCGGTTTGACTTAGCTACTCAATTGGATCCTAGAACCAACCTTCTCAATTCAATGAAGAAAAAGAGATCTATGACTATTATGAGTTGCTATGACATTCTAGAGAGTCATGTACTAAGGCACAAGAAATTACAAGAAATGTCAGAATTATGAAATATATAGGTGGTGAAATAGTTGCTAAAAGGAATGAAGGGAGTGATTGAGATCTGCCTAATGATGACCCTCTAGCTAATTGTCAAGATATTGACAAGGACAATCTATGGTTCCTTCCTTAATATTTCTTCTTTGGTTTTTTTGGGTTTTTTTGGTTATTAGTGGGTCCCCCTTTCATTTTTGACTTTTCTTGTCTCTCCTCATTTCTTTAGTGATATGGTTCCACTAGGTCATGTGTTTGTTTTATCCTTTTTGTTTCTTGTCCTTTGGCTCCTTTTTATTTTTATTTCCTAGGGGACCTAAATCCCTTATGTGTCCAAGCTAGATTCCACACCAATTAAATATGGGGTTACCTTAATCTAAAAAAATCTATAAATGTGGTCCACTCTACCTATCTAGTGGTGGATAAGGTACACTACCCAATGAATCCTATGACTTCCCGCTAGAAATAATCTACTAAAGTGACTCTATATGTGATCCCAATCCATCCACCTATCCTTATAGATGGGACACCTAGCCCTGTACTTGTGCCAACTATCTAGCTATCTCTAAATGTGTATTTTGATATTCAACTAGTGATTTTCATACTTTTATCTCCCCATCACCAAATCCTACTAGTATTAATACCCATGTTACATCATATAGTCTATTTAGCTCTCAAACTAACTCATAAACAAATCAAAATTGACTATTATAATCAAGTGATGAAGGCACCATGAGATCAATCATCGATTGGCTCTCTTAACTAGTATCATGATGAGGTAATATGTCATCCAATATCATGATCAACTCTCTCAACCATAGTCACCCATTTGGTCATATCCACTACAAAATATATAAAATAAAAACCAAAATTACACTAGATCTCACATATATATCTCTAAAATCATACATCTATCTAACATGTATATCTATTTATGTATTCTAACAAATTAGAACTTACTTATTAATAGTAGATCCACTACTCGACCACCAAGTACTTCTTATCAATTATGGATCTATGGTAGTGTGAAACCTATATAATGGGTAGGATTAATAACATGAGCATAATTTAGTCCACTGTGAATACACCTCACATTTGACCAACTTAGTGTAGGTTGCACTATTAGATATCTCCATGGTAGTATTTTTGGCTATGGTTATGGATATATATGTGACTACATTGGAGCCTACCTCTTTCCTCATTTTTTGGTTGTCTCTATAATATATATTACTATGGAATATTAAATAAGTTTCTTCCTCCACCAACCACTATTGGATCCCCTCATTATCATTGACACCATCATCTCATAGTTCTTAGCCAATGTAGAAATATAATGAGAACATTTTTTGGTACTCCCATACCTCTCACACCATGATGCTCCCTCACATGCCATACCTAGAACATTTACACTACTATAAGATCTATCAAGTGTGAAAACCCAAAATATCTTAGTAATAAAGGCACTAGATGTGGCTTTACCCACCAAAAATAGTGCCATGTAATCCTTGAATAAACATGTTCATGAAAGGTACATGTCCATCAAGGCCAAGTATCCACCATGCCTTGATACAAATTCTAAATAATATCTCCTCATGTGATCATATGTAATTCTAAGACATGTGGTATAACACATAACATATGATCTTGTGTGCATCACTGCACACACAACAAGGTAACATATAACACATGTGGTAATATTGTATAATGACACATCATAATTATCTCATTAATCCAACTACTAAATATTATAATAGGGTCTATCATCATCTTCTCCTATCATATAATACTATAAAATTTATTCACTAATTATATCTAGATTATAGATCCCTAGTCATACATGTTGCCTTGGTCCAACATGGACTAACATAGTTCAACAATATATAGTGGGACCTTCCCATCTGACTTGTGACAGATTGCATGAATAGTCATAATTTTGACAATGGCCTTCTATATATATTAAATGACCAACACATATACATCTAATATGCATACTCATAAGCCCACCTAAATATATGTCTTAGATCTAGTCACCCATAAGACTAAGGTTTATCTCTCTACATCTATCTCTGGTGTACAACACACCACAAACATGCCTAAATCAAAATTCCCATTAACACATGGACATCTTCTAGGGTGATACCCACATTAGTGGTATCCTCATCCACCACCCACCTAAAAATATTAGTTAGTTATTCCATTATTCCTAATAACATTATGACTAAATCCACACTAAGTAGAATCCATCGCATCTCTATAATACCACTAAAACATAATACAATCAACTAAACTAAATTTATTATAAGAAATCTATCAATAATATTAGGTATCCAACTACATATACTAATATGTAGAGTCTTTGTATCCTCCATAAAATATCAAACAAAAAAGCACATATCAACTCTTTATCCCAAATAATAATCATACTTTAAAAACCAAAAATACAAGTAATTAATATATTTAATTTATTCATCAACTCATTTGAATTTTATTTCTTATTCCTAACTAAGTTGTTCATGTACTTTAATACATCAACCCCTCCTATTTTTCATTAAATAATACCAACACTATATATATTTAACCACTTGACTTAACATAGAAATATAGATGGTATGAAGTCAATGACTTGAAATATTAGGTTGGCCACCTTACCAACTAATTCAACCATCTATAAAACTAATGAAGTCAACCATAACATACACTATCATCCACCCTTTCTCATTCTAACTATGTCATCCAACTTTTTTACTAAGTCATCCATTCGAAAACTAATGTAGTCAATCATGATGTATGTCATCAGTCACCCTTACTCATTTCAACTAAGTCAGCCACCTTTAGTGCTATCATCCACTCTAATTTATAACTAGGTTGATCAACTGATATGTAGTCATCTAGCTACCTCAACCCACCTAATTTACCTAAGTCATCCAAGTTGACCCTATCTAATTTACATGATAATATTTAACTAACTCATGATTAATTCCCTAGACTTAATTTTTCATATTTTGGCTTCTAATCATAGTTCATGGTATTTTTTATCTATTACTAATTTTTTGGGACAAATTTCATTACATGGATTTATCATGGCATCTAATTTTCTAAACCTAGTTCATTTTTAAATTGAAATTATAAAAATTAATAGTAAAAACACCTCGTACCTAGACAATCCTGACAGTAACTATGATACACCCTCCAGCTTGTCCTCCTTCTCACATCTAGGCCATCATCTCTCTCATCATTAATTATGGTCATATAGAGCTCTAGTTTCTAAAATTATCAAATGTACAAATGAATAATTAAATATCATTTTATAATTAATTTTTAAAAATTTTAACCTTAGAGTTATTTATAGAAAAAAAATGTATTTTGCTCATAACTTTTCTTCTATAAACTCTTTTGAAAAATTGAAATAAATTGTAGAATCAAAATAAAGTAGATATTTTATCAATGTTAACCACATATTTTTTCAAAATTTTTAAATTATTTTTAATGTTCATATCTTATTACATACACTAGATGCCTCTTCCATCTACTTCTCACATAGATTTTATTCCCAAACACAAGGTAAGTGATGGTAATATTTACAAATTATTCAGTTTTATTTATTTTTTACTTTATACTATGTTTTGTTAGCTCAATTTTGGTCATTTATATGTTCTTTCTCAAATCACCATCCCATGTTACACTTTCGTGACATGTTATGAGATTCAAGTAGGTCATATGCATTTACACAATATTTTTAAACTTTATCATTTACTAACACTTTTATATTTTAATAACCTATCAAGTTTTAATTTTTATAATTTCATACCTTAAAGGGTGTATTAGAAAAAGGTGGGTAGACCATTGATGATTCATAAGATTTTTGGTTAATTATATCATACCTAAACCTACTAAAAATCATGTTTATCCAACTCCCTAAATAAATGAACCCTATTTATCCATTTACCTAGGCAATTATCCTTTAAAATATCCCTTGATTAAGTAAACACCATTTTTTCTACTAATTTGGCTTGGTTAACCCTACTATGAAAGTTAAAGTAAATGTTATAAAACTAAGTCATCCTAGCTAACTTAGTTTGAGGCTTATTAGTAACTTATTCTTAAAACTAGGTTGTGTTAGCTGACCATGTCAACTTAAATTATGGAAATTTTAGGACATATCCATTTATGTAAATACCATTTCTATTTCAATAAAAAGAGAGGAACATTTAATTTCACATTATTACATCTCACAATTATGCCACATCTCATTTGAAGGAACCATATCTTAGGGTTTTCCTTAGAGGGAAGATAGATTGTCTTATGGGAAGTCTTAGATGAAAAATAAGATTATTTTAGCATATATTTAATTTTTGTAGTGTGATCCTTAAAAATCCATAATAACTTTTTTCCAAACACCATTGGTTGAGGGAGATATTGAGAATTGATAGGTTCATCTAAAAGTAGGTCTCTGTAACTTTTGCTATTTTATTTTATAGATAGATATTGCACAAAGTAATAGGTTTTGAATTTATAAATCCTTTCTTAGGTTACCTTTATACTTAAACTTAATATAACTATAACATATTTTTCTTTCCATATTCTACCTTAGGTGATCTAGGCCCTCATTTTTCTACCATGATCCCTTGATTTTTTGTGTGTTAAACCATCCCCCTTCATGTGATAAGCTTTGATGAACACTATATTAGTTTCAAATTAATAATTAGAAGACCTATTTAGGGTTATTGTAAATTTTTATTTGACTAGAGTATTTGTAACCCTTTCATTTAGTGGTATGTGATAAGAGATCTATTGGTTAGGTTTAATAGATCCATTTTGGTCATTCCCCTGATATACAAAGTATCAAAATATATATTATTTGATTACCTTCTCTATCTTAATCTATTGCATACATAGACTAGTCCTATTCACGACCATAATTTTTTTTAATAACTCATGATCAAATAAATAATATAATAGTTCACTTAGATTTTAGCATAAAAACATGTAATGAGATATATAACTATGTTATAGCCAACTCAGGAACTAGGTAAGTGCATAAACCATCAATGTATTCTTTAGGAAGTAAGTTTTAACCACCCAATAATTGGATATAAGTGGGTCAGTGTAGTCTCACCCACTCACCTCTATCCATATTTTGTGTTATAACCTTCTTAATGGAGTTGTTAATGAATTGTGCCCTTCCATGGGTACCTATATAGGATATAATATAACTAGTAACTCAAGGGTAGTATCAACAAAGTCCAAAAAATAAAACTAGATCAAGTTAAAATTCAACAAAATAATTATCATATTGAGCTTGACTAAATATGATTCATCAAAATCACAACCAACAAAAAGAGATCAGGGGAAAAGGACTATTTAAAAAAGTAACGCAAAGTATTTGAACACATTTTTAAATAATATTCAACTAATATATGAATTTGGACACATTAGCTTCTAAATATATGCAAGATTCAAGTGATTTTTCAACAACCATGATTAAGTTTTTCTTAGGTTTACCTTACCATTTATAGGTAGGGTACAAGTTCAAGATTAGCTTGCCTAAGGATCAATAATGTCTTAGGATGGATCTAATATTTCCATTTTACTTAGTCTAAGGTCTTATTTCAAGTATTAAAATTACTTATTTATAAATTATATTTTCTTAAGCCTTCATTCAAAGATAAATTCTTATTATGATAATATAATTTCACCATCTTGATATTATCAATCATGAATATAAACTATTAATAGGATATTTTGATTATCTATTTGAGTATAGAGTACTTGTTCCTATATCACAAGCTACTTAGCTAGGAATAGCCATGATTCCAATAACTTAAAAATGGAATACATTATTGTCAATGTAATTTTATTATAACATAAGACTAACTAAATTTTAATACTATTCAATTATTAATTTATTTAGGATCTACCCATAGTCATACATAAGTACTTATTAATGGACATGAAATAATTATCCTTAATTATTTAAGTTAATACTAATTACTTGGGTAATTATTCTTATATATAAACTTTATTCCAAAAACCATCAAGTTATTACAACTTCTCACAAGATATTGAACTTAAATTAATACATTAATCTGCCAATTTAGTTATCAATAATTTATTTAACCAATTTTGAGGTTATAGTCCATACTTTAATGAAGTGTCAATACTTCCATTCATTCATCCAAGTAATTAATAAGATTCATAATCTATAATAATTTAAAAAGTTTCATGTATACATAACATTAAAATTCATCCAATACAACAAATAACAAAAGTAAACACATCCAATGAATATTGTTACGTAGCTTAAATAAGCTTGTAATTAAGTATACTCACACAAGTAACTTTGACATATCTAAAATTATGTCTCTTTTCCTTATATTCTAATAAATAATTAATAAAACCATAGTAAAAACATAATTGATATATGAGACAAACATTAATGAATATATAATCAAATATCCAATTATTTTTTAAATCACTAAACTAATGCTTTATAAGCATAGTCAAAGACATGACCAAAATAGTACTAAAAATAGTACAAAATTTAAGTCAACATTACCACTGTTTATTCTAATCAAATAAACATGATCAAATATTAACATCATATCAATTTTGTAATGCCATGATATTCAAATAATCTAGTGACCAAATATAATCAATTTAAGAATCAATATAGATGTCATGTTACATCATTTTTATTAAATAAAGTTATGAAAATAACACTAAATTCAACTAAAATCATTTTAATTCATTTTTAATCAAATTAATTAACTCAAAATAAGAATAAATGAATACAATCATTGCACATAATCTAATGGAGTTAATTTTGTCTCACTAGTCCCAATGAGCCCAACCATAAATGGTCCTAGACCACCCCAACCATCAGTTAGATATGGATCAGGGTAGTAGTGAACTAATGGAGAAAGGATTATGAAAAAATAAAACTTGACAACATATTAACAAAAAACCAATGAAATAATTATAAAGACATAATCAACCCACTCAAATCTATTAAATTGGTACCTAATTATGACCATAATGTTATTCTGAGCTTATCAATTTATGGGACATATTTTATTTTAGAATATAATATGGCTCATAAATCTATGTTATCATATTCATCTTCATGTTCTATTTTAATAGACATTTTGGATTTAAAATAAAACCCATAAAATTAAGATAACATTTCAACCAATTCATGTAATGTGATAATAACTCAAAAGTTCAATAAAAAATAGTCATAGAATTAGAACAATTAAACAATCAGTAGATTGATTATCCCAAATAGGTCAACATAATCATGAATGATAATTATCTAAATTATCACTTCCAAAATTAATTTAATAACTATACATGATTTCATAACCCTATGTTAGATAATCATAATTTAAAGATTCATAAAAATTAAAACCAATGAAATAATAATAATAATTAATCCCAAAATCTTTGTAATTATTTTGAACTCTTGTGGGGGCTCCCTATGGTCCTGATCCCTCAAAAACATTGATGGATCGAAACAACCAACATGCCTTTCTTTTTATATTTTATTTTCCTTTACTATATTTTCTTAACCCCAACTTACCCATTTAGGGTTTCTAAAATAATAAACCAAAATCAAACCCTGGTTATGTTTTAACACAATCAAGTTGTATGGATCTTCAACAAAAATATAGAAATTAATCACAATAATCTCATACTATCACAATAAAATAATAGTCATAAAAATAAATTGATTAATCACCATAAGCCATATGGATTTTAAATAAATACATAACCATCAACAAAATAATGAAGCCATAACCAAAATATAACACACAATCACCATTATAAAAGTTCATAATGGATTCTAATAAAACATATTCAAATCTTTGACTCAAAACTAAGTCAAAAAAAATACTAAGAAATATAACCCAACTGTAATCATTTAAAAAATCATTATACATATTCAAACCTAATACCCATAAGACTTTCAATAAATATGAGTTTTCCATTCCACAAACCCATATTCTTCATGATAATGAAACAACATACAATCAACTTCTTAATATAAACAATCAACTTCTTATTTTGAACTTCTCAATTTATGGGCCATACTTTATTTAAGAATATAATATGGCTCATAAATCTATGTTATCATGGTTGTTTTCACGTACTATTTTAATACACATTCTAGAGTTAAAATAAAACCCATAAAAATAAGATAACAATTCAGCCACTTAAAAACAAAACTTATGTAAAAGTTTAAGTTATGTTATTAAGAAAAATAGATTTGATGTAATGTAGAAATAACTCAAAATTCCAATCCAAAACATTCATAGAATTAGAATAATTAAATAATTAACAAATTAATTACCCTAAATAGGTCAATGCAATCATGAATGATAGTTATCTCAATTATCACTTCTATAATTAATTTAATAATTCTACATGATTACATAACCCTAGGTCAGATAATCATAATTTAAAGATTCATAAAAAGTCAAACTAGTAAAATAATAATAAATTAATCCTCCTAAAACCCATGTAATTTTTTAAACCCTTTTGGGGACTCCTTATGGTCCTTGTCCCCCAAAAATATACATGGTTCGAAATAACCAATAGGTCTTTTATTTTATATTTTATTAACCCCAACTGTACCCATTTAGGGTTTATAAAACAATAAAATAATAGCAAACCCTGGCTATATTTTAGCACATCTAAGACACATGGATTTTTAACAACAACATCAAACTTAATCACAATAACCTATACCATCATAATAAAACAATAGTCATCAAAATAAACTAATCAATCACCTTAAGCCATATGGATTTTAACTAAATACACAATCATCAACAAAACAACATAGCTATAACCAAAATATAACACATAGTCATAATTATAGGAGGCCCTAATGACTTCTAATAAAACCTAATCAAGTCTTTGACTCAAAACTAATTCAAACCAAACACTAAGAAATAAAACTTGATTTTAATCATTTAGAAAATAATTACACACATTCAAACATAATACCCACAAGACTTTTGATAAATATGAGCTCACCATTCCACAAACCCATTATCCTCAATAATGAAACAACACATAATCAATGTCATAATACAAATAATTAAAAATCATTTACCCACGACATCACTATGGGGTTCCACATAAAAACATAATGTTCACACCACACAGTTATTTTAAAACCTAAAATAACCATTATCAATAATCTGTCAAAACACTGTAAGTGCTCGACTGAGCCATCAAACAAAGACACAAAACCAACATCATGGCCCTTATTAGGGTTTCATCCAAATTTTGAAATAATGATTAATCTTTCATCTAAATCCCTATTCCATACCATTCAACTGTGTTTTCATAAAATAAACCCAAAATTAAAAAAACCCTTTACTTGGTTGATGGAAGTTGACAATAGTAATTTTATCCACTTTTAGCCTCTAATAACCAAAATTTTGTGTATATTTTTACAAAACCAATCACCTAATAAACAAAAAAACACCCAAGGTAACTCTCCACAATCCTTGTATGGATGTCAAGTTAAATTCTTCTAATTGCAGTTCACATTCCTGAAATTCCTCATGTATAACTATTTTGCATTCCCCTTGGCCATCATACAAAAAAACTCAATAATGTTTTCCCAAAGTTCCCATACCTCCAAGACCGAATGCCAAAAATCAATTCATTAAACCTTAAAAATTAACTAAAGTCTCTCGACCCCCTTTTCATGGTAATGTGAGACAATGTCATGACCCCTAAGTCATTGGATTAGACAAAAATCACCAAACTAATTACCATGATCTCAATGTGGGTAGAGACCCTAACCTAAGTCCCCAAAACATATACTTAAACAAATTCAAATAAACAAGTATGTCAAGCAAGGTCCATCAAACAAACTAACCATCATGCCCAAGTTATTATAATGCATAGTTATTAAGATAATTTAATACAAGTTTGAAATTTTATAAGGTCCTTTGTAAAAACCATTTAGTCACAATTTTTAAGACAAACTTAAATATCAATGATCATCAAATATCAATTACAAAATGTATAAAGATGATGAATATGGGAACCAAAGTCAACATAAATATTTACATGACTAACTAGACTATCGAAGTTGATGAGTAAAGAGTTTAATAAAAATACACAATAATAAAATGATATAAGTGATAAAAATCACCAAGAATCTAGTAGTCGTTAATCTCTTAAACTCAAACAATAATAGTGTCATCAATGATAATATCAAATAAAGAGATGTTTACACTAGGTAAAAACTGACTGAAATCAACACTTAAAGAAATTGATCATAGAATGATAACATACAACAGTCAAATAATAAAAACATAATGACTAACTCATTAATACCAACAAGATATAATTTATATTTAATTTTACTATTTCATTTATCCATCAGCTTCTCCATATTTCTCTATTTCACAATCTCGATCACAACCTAGATCAAGTATTTATCCCTGTAGTCAACCAATAGACTATTAACACCATTTGGACATCTAAGTATAATAAATGTGACAATAACATTTAAATAATAAATAAAAATAAATATTAAACAATCCACATTAATAAATAATATTAAATTCTATAATGAAATTTAATCCATAATTATATCACCAATTATAATGAAAATGTATCAATGTAGATCACTAACTGTTATACCACAATAGAATAATAGAATATGTCTCAAATAGTTCATAGATATACTATATGAACACAATGGATTAAATGTAATTAACTTAATGTAGACACCTAAATTTCATTTAGTGTTGAAATTCACCTAAATTTTATTAATCATTCTTTTTAAATTAATAAATAACATTTCTTCTTAAAATAAAACAATTGATTAATTCGAACATTTTGAATAAGTCAATTATTTACCTATTAATATTTATTTTAATTATTTAATTATGTATTTTCCATCTATTAAAACCTCTCTCACTTTTTTCTCCCTCATCCCAACCAAATCCCTAAAATTCTCCACCTTATGACTCCTCTAAGTTGTCAATCCAATTGACTAAGTTAGCTAATCAAACCCACTCTTTTCTCAACCAAGTTGAAAAGGTCTACATCCTCATAGATGAGGACTCATCCTCAACCATTTATCATTTTGAGCATTGAAAAATCCAAAATGATCCTCCATTATTGAATCTTTTTCTAAGCTTCTATAAATAACCTAGAAAATCTCCATTTTTAATCATCCCTTTTGAAATCACAAGATCCTTTACTAACACAAATATTGAGAAATCACAATCAATCACAAAAATCTTGAGATAATCACATAAAGAGAATCAAATCAAATAAAAATAATATTTTTGAACTAAAACACTACCCATTCTCCCTTTACATTGGAGGAGTGAGCATCACATTCTTAATAGAGCAAATTAGATTCAAATCACAATGGAGTATTCTTGTATTTAAACTATGATGTTTTGATTGTTGTTTTTTTCATTTGTTTCTCTATCTTAGTTGAATTTTAGCTTAGATTATATTAGTTCATTTTCTTTGCATATCTAAATTTAGTTGAATTTTACTTACAAGCATTGATAAGGACTTTTATCACTTTAATTAAATGAAAGTAGAAAATGTGGATGAAATGACTTGGATGGATGATGGTAAAGGTGGTGGCCAAGGTAACCCTAAAGATCACATGTCTCTAAGTTCTACTTAAATAATCCACATAGACATTGTCTATGTGTGGATATCAGACCATATGTAGTTCTCCCAAAAATGGGAAGAGAAGTGATGGTGTAATGTAAGATTGACCCATAGATGTTATTAATATATCTAAGGTAATGATTACACATTGTGATTCAATGATGGATAAACAATGGAATATTATGATTTTATTGGTCCCAATTGATAAGTGTGGGATATTGAACAAAAATATTAGGAAATGATTATGGATGATTGATATACAAGCATCAACAAAGAAATGAGGCAACCATATGGATTAATGATGATGGATCAAATGACTCAACAACATGGATGAGATAAGGATAAATGGAAGAAAGAGATGACACATATATGATTGATGTGAGATGGTTTGATATCCACCTTTTATTTACTTCATTCTTTATATTGGATTTCTAGTAATAATTCCAATCGAGTAAGAGTTGAGCAACCTCTTTTTTGATATTGCATATGAAAATATGCACCAATGGTATAAAAAAATCATGATGACTATTATTTGATATACATAAGGACTAATAGAGTCACAAGGACAAAACTTAGTGCATCATGATATGGGAGATCATAATAACACCATTAGTAATGTGCATAGTGATTTATACACAAGTAAAAACAATAAAGATAAGAAAAAAAAAGAAATATTTGTAACAATGAAAATGATGTAAGTAAACCAAACATGGAAGTAAAAAAAACATTTTAGAAGCAAGTAAACACTCATGATGTAAAATTATTATACATACAAGTAAGTAAATGGCTTAAACATGTAAGCAAATGACTAAAATAAGTAATAAAATGACTTTACAAATAGGTAATAAAATAAATAAACAAGCAAACAGATGAGTTTTTTGGATGTCCTTGGCTAGAACCCTTTATCATATGCAATTTTTGACCATGTTGAACTGTTGGATGAACAATCCATATAAAGGATGACTAGGGTACATAACTTAAGCAATTTTTTAATTGTTTTTTTGGATTTTTTTTTGGTATTTTGTTGTATTTTATAATATTTTGTATTTTTTTAGAGTTTGAAATATTTTTGGATTTTTTTTAATTTATAGGTGTATATACAAGGAATACCAACAAAGGGAGAATCATATTCTAGCATTGAAGAGTGAGTGGGAGGGGATGGAAGGAATACATTATATATGGAGTATGGATGATTATTAATGGATTGAAATGAAGATGATAGCTCTAGGTAATACCAAGATGTAAGGTCTAAGTGTCTAGTCATCAAAATAACATTGCAAAGATACACTATTATGTTTCTAAGAACATGTCTTAAGATGCTTACACTTCCTTATTAAGGTCAAAATGGAAGAAGGATTGTTTTATGATGGTAAGAATTGAATGGATTTTGATGTGTTTAGGTTTAAATTAATAAGGATAGGTTTGGATAGGTAGGGTATTCAAGGATGGTATATGATGATTGAGGATGAGTTTATGATGGATTGGATAGGTGTAGGATGGGTAAGTATGCTTTAAGATAATTTAGGATAAGTAGGCATGGATGGTTTAGGGTAAAAGGATGTAATTACAAATGTTGTAGGATGGGTAAGGATGGAGGGATGATTTATAATTCATAGGATTGAAATGGAATGACCTTGCCCCCAAGTGTAGGGCACTTGTAGACAATTGATTGTTTTACACATGATGCCAAAAATCATTTTTCATCATGGTACTTGCCCAAGGTGCCATATAAATGGTTTTCACTTTGGAAGAATTTAGTTCTCTCTCTTTTTGATTTTTTCTTTTATATATATATTTTTTTACTTTGTTTTGCTTGATTTTTTTTTTTTGACATCTCAATTATAAAAGGGTTTGAGATGCAATAATGCTTACCACTATTGATATTTTAGGTATGCACTCCATATATGTCTTCAATAACTTCATTTATTTTTAAGTTGGCTTCTTCCAAATTTACCAAGATATTGTCATAGCCCTACAATAGAGGGTGCCGCTAGACAAGGTGAAGTGGAATGTATGTTGGATGAAGGATGTGTGTTGAGTGCATAAAGGATTTATATGGATGGAATTATATTGGGTATGAGTATATGGGTCATGATTTAAAGGGTGAATGGGACCGATAATATCACATTTAACAAGACTGGGAGTAACTACAAGTGGGATGATTTAAGAATTCAATGCTTCTTTAATGATATATTTGATTTATGATGGTGATCTATCATATGAATTTGGTAATGCAGAGGATATATCAATTTTCTTATCCATTGGTGCCATATAAAGGTTTTCACTGAGGTATTATTATTAATTTTTTATTTTTATTTAGAGTTGTAGTGTCCAATAGTGCCTCAAAGACGTTTTCACTAAGGGACTCATATTTTTGATTTTCTATAGTTTGATTTGGACTTTGATTGTAATTTATATTTTGATCATCTGATACTGTCTCAAATAGATATTCACTAAGGGGTGGGGATTTTATATTTAGACTAT
Organism: Torreya grandis; assembly: GCA_037957365.1. Taxonomy (NCBI): domain Eukaryota; kingdom Viridiplantae; phylum Streptophyta; class Pinopsida; order Cupressales; family Taxaceae; genus Torreya; species Torreya grandis. The sequence goes on along the minus strand of JARHVA010001287.1, from coordinate 3,188,788 downwards.
AGAATTTATTTTTATTGAGGTACACTTCTTGTTCCTTGGAATATGCAGATGTTTCTTGATACTCTTCTGGTAGGAGACCAGCTAGGAAGTCTATAATTATTTTATCATCATGGAAGGAAGTTAAATGTAAGTAAAATCATTGGTCCCAATCGAAAGGTGTAGGATACTAGATTTCAAGATGGAAGGCATGATTAGTAATGTTTATGAAAGGATTGATGGTATAAAAGTCCTCATAAAGGCTATGAATGGATCTTATTTTAATTATGGATGAATTTACCTTAGAAACCACAAAATTATCACTAATATATTTAAATTAATTTTCAAATGATTTGTAGTCGATGCTATGGGATCTAGAATTTAATTCAAAATGAATAAGTTTGATAATTCCTTACTCATGGATTATTTTATCTATAATTACCTCTATCATTTGGGGTTCATGTTATGTAATTATTGGATATTCAATAGGTGATAAGGATTTAGGTGGTTAGACAATGGGTGATAGGCTATGTTGGTTGTAGGAGGTTTTTTTCCAAGATAGTATCTTTTTTAAAAAATGGGATATTTATCAAGACTAGGATCTTGATCAAATATAGGTTTGTGGCCTAAGATAGGCTCTTCAATAAATATGGGCTCTTCGTCAAAAATGGATGGTAAACCATGGTTTTCTAAGGTAAGTTGATCGATTATAGATTGGATGAAAATGGATGTGTCAAAAATGGGATCTTGAGAAATAGATCGAAGGATATGACCTTAACTTAGAAGTGGTGTGGCTTGATTAGGCTCAGGAAAGACATCTTGGCATATCCCCAAGATATTATTTTTATATGTGGATACACTTGGATCTACCTTGATGTACACTTTGTTAATCAAATCTTGGATATAATTCTTTATTCTCATATAATGGTTTATAGAAAGACCTTCAATTTTGTGATAATCACAATATTTGTTAGGTTTATACCACTCAAGTTTTGGGATATTTAGCTCAAAGTATTTTGTTTTTGGGTATATGACTAATTTTTAATCCACCAATTTTTGATATAATACATCATAGGATTCCCATAAAGGAGTGAATTTTTTCTTAATAGGTATAGTAATGTTTTTAACAAGTTGGGAGTTTTTTCTCTATTATAACTCTAGGGGTGGAGTGATACTAGATAGTAGGGGTTCTAGAATTGGATTTCATTTTTTTGTGTGATATGGGATGTTAGAATCAAGCCTATAACTAGTGTATGGGATAATTAGTTGATTTTGTAAAATAGGCTCACTAGTGCTAAGGTGATATTAATGTGGAATGTTTTGGGATTCCCTAGTAATTAAGTGGATTGGAGAGGTAGCTTGATCTTAAAAGGATGGATTTGTTAGATTTGTGAAGGTTGATGGACTTAAATCTATTCGATTTATGAACAAATGTGAATTTGACGTAGTTTGGTTCAATTTTAATAATGGATTGGATGCAAAATAAAATGATTGATTTTGATGAATTTAGAAAGGTTAGTTTTGAAGGGTGTATGAGTTAGAAGGTTGATTTGGATGGAATGTAGTTGGATTGGACTAAATAGGAGTTTTATTTATGAAAGTATTTTGGTTAAAATATAGATTTAAAAGTGATGGTGAAGGTGAATCAAAAAATTTATTTATATTGGTGCTAAAGTTGGAACTAGATGGCTTGATGAAGAAGTAAGAGTTTGATTTTTGGGGTGAACTAGATGCAAAATCAAAGGATTGATTTTGAATATTATAAAAAGGTTGATTTAGAAAAATTGAATGACTAATCATTTCTAGATTTTAGTAACGGATGGATGAGGATGAATACATATTCAAACTTAGATTTTGATTTTTTGGGTGATTGATTTGACATTGATTCAAATATGCATTTGAATCAAAGTTAGTTGGATAGAATACTAAGTTATAATATGGACTATTGGGATTATGATTCAGGATGAAAATTGTCAAGGGACTTTTACAAGATGCCATACTTATTGCAATGGGTAATTCTACTAAGAAAAGACTTGACTCAATAATAGAAAAAGACTTGAAATTAGACTCTATCAAAATACCAAAATGACTAAAATTTTGACTGCAAACAATAAATAATTTTTTTAGTTTTAAGGAATTAATTTTCACAAAAGCAATTTTAGCACATGGTAATCACAAAGAAACAACAAATAAGTTTTATTCTAAATAATCAATAAATTTTCATGAAAAGGTGAAAAATATAGGATGAGGTTTTTAAACAACTTTTGGGCCTTTTTTTGTCCCCACTTGTCTTTGTTCTCGGTTATAGCCTAATGTTTTAAGGTGCTAACCATGGAGGTGTTGGACAATTTTTTTGCCCCGCATACCAAGCTTATGCATAGATGAATAAGCTGAGCATAATTCTAAAGCTTGAAGGTCAAACAAAAATTTTGTGAAAAAGTCTAGAAGGTCTTACAGACCTTAGAAAAGCTAAGTACAAAGCCTTATGGGTTATCTTTACTTTGGAATTATCTCAGCCTTTTGTTTGCTAAGATAGTTTCTTTTGAGGCCCTTTTTTGGCTAAGTTTTGAATTCTTTCAGACAAGTTATTTGAGACAAAGTTTCTAAAGGGATAATTCTTTCAAACAAAATTTCCAAAGTAAAAGACAAAGACTTATAGACACCTAAAACTGGCCACCAATAAGCTCCAACCAATATTTTGACTAATTTCCACTTAAAATTCATAATTTGGCCTAAAAACACTAAATCACATTAAAATATTTAAACCTGATATAGTCAAGTACTGATTTTGGCTAGGATATCCCTAAATGGGGTAGTGTAATTTATGGGCCAGCTAACTTTGATCAGATTATTCTGAGTCAAAATGCCAATTTTGCACTTGGGTGCTCTAGATTGCTCTTTCTTATCAAATATATTACAAAATACATGTGTCTTTATTATTTACTATTGATAACATCCTAAATGGGATAATATATCCAATGCATCTAGCATTAACTTTCAATTCTAACCTAGTCAAATTTTGGACCAATAACAAGGCATTCTGATCAATTTGAGTAATTTGTGCACAAAGTGACTAATCATGCTTAAGAGATAATAAAACCAAGTTAGAGCCTAATTAATAATTCCATGGAAACTTGTTGAATAATTTGTTTTAGAAATAAATATTGAATATATGCATCATCAGGTGACCTCATTTCATGGGAAAGACATCCCTAGGCCATAAATGCCACAAATATCAGGATTTATGCTTCCCATGCCTCATCAAATCCCTCCATGCCTCTTAATTTCTCCTCTATCCCAAATATTTATGAGCCTATTTATCAATTTTAATTGCATAATTGGATTAATCCTTAGCCACACATCTCAATCCTGAGATGGATGGTTCAGGTTAATTCTACCCATTTGCAAAAATCTATAAATAGGATGCCTTTCCACATGAATTTTAAGCCTTGATAATATAAATTTATAATGCACAAATGATTCCAAAAGTTATTTCAATTAGTGTTACCATGCCAAATTGATTCCAAGCCAAGCCAAATCCAAAGGTGTCAAGAGGAGGTGGAGGATAGTCAAGCTCCATTACAATAGACTTCATGAGCACAAAATGAGTAAGCCACTATTACAAAATCATTTAGATCATCCAAGGAAGGTGAAGGATTATTGTTTTTTCCTTAATTTTTAGTTGTGTGTATCATTTGTTTTTTTTATCAATCTCACCGTAGTAACTAGGCATGAAGGTGTTAGTTTAGTGTGTTTTTAATTTGATTTTATTCACTAACACAATACTAATCTCCCCTTCTTCATCAAATTCTTATTTCACATAATGGAATTCTTGGTAGAACGTAAATATCTTGAAAAAATTGATCACAATAATCCCTCAAGAAACTCACTAACCTTTGTTATGCAAAATCTTGGAGTGGGAGGCTTAAAAGAGTGAAAAAATTAAGTAAAATACATTTTTTTATAAGTGGTAGATTTGACTAGACACAATCACATGATTTTATTGAAACTCATAGTATTGTCATTCAAACTCATAATATTATGCTTAGCCATTTTTATTTCAGACTAAATTTGTGTTTTTGTGTAGGGTTAACAATACTGCTACTTTATAAGTCATACGATTGCTCTACAACTCATGGGGTTGCTTAATCAAGTCACATTATTGTCTAACCATTATAAATTAAGAAATAACACTACAAATTTTAAAGTGGTGGTATTGTCCTACTACTAGCATGATTGTCAAACCATGTCATGGTATTGTGACCAAACCACCTACAGTTTACAATACCACAACTTTTAAAGTTACAAGATTATCCTACAAGTAACAGGATTGTCATTCATAGTCATGATATTGTGACTAAATAGCTAGTAGTTAGCTACAATACTACAACTCTTAAAGTTGTGGGATTGTCCTATAAGTAGTGGGATTGCTCTGCCAAGTAGAAGTATTACACCACTGTGTCAACCCAAGATCTCATTTTCCTAAGTTGATTATTTTATCTTTAAAAATGCTTCAAAGTTAAACACTTGCTAACTTTTTGTTAGGGGGTGGTGGAAATCCAAGAACAAACACACCTATTCTAATTCCACCTATTAGGATCTTGCTCCTCAGAAAGAGCACAGTATGATTACCAAATATAAGCAATTGAATATGTGGAAATAACCAAAAACACAAGTAACTAGAATTCACCAATAGCACAAAATATGAGAGACAATACACTATCTTGTATTAACACTTTACAGAAAAGAATACAACAAAGAGCTGCCACACTCTTTCACCTTACAGAGGTTTGCCACACCTCAAGTGTACAGTAATTCTTCTCACACACACTCTCCTACACAAAAAACCTTCCCAACAACCAACTCACACACAGAATTGGTGTTCACCTCACCAACCAGTCAGTAATAACCCTGCCGGTACACCAAGCACTCTATAGCACTTCAAGCTGATCTCTCATGAACCTGTAACCTACAATTCAAAGACCAAACTTACATGTAGATCTCCTATGAGCTTGCAACAACCTGCAACTCACTGATCTTACAACTAGAAGGAACTCTTCCTTTCTATCTCATGCCTTATACAATACATGCCAATGGGTCTATAAATAGATCCCTAACTTAAACAATAACTTAGACTCTTAATTTAGATAATTATCCTTGCAGCCCAAGACTCTAACTGGTCTTAACATGCAAACTCTTCATTCACTTAACTAACTGTCTATGAAACGAGCAGTTTTGGAACACACAGGCGACCGACGCCGGTCCCTGCTAGTCTAGTTCTGCCGATGTCGGCCGACTTCCTGTCGTCGCCGGTGGCCTTCTGCACTGGTCTTGACCAACGTCGGTCCTGCTGATGCCGATGCTCTTAGATCTCAGCAACCTTTTGTTCCTCATTTTGCAAAGGGTTGAAGCTTTTAGCTCCATAACCTAACAATCTCCCACTTGGAGATAAACAGCTACAACCTATACCTGTACCTGTACTCCGTCTAGTTTGTTCCCTTGGCTTGTATCCCTCCTCAAGATCACTCTTGAAGACTAACCACTACAAATCTTGTAGTGCAAAACCTTTCATCCAAATTACCTGCCACATCCGCATCTACAACCATGTAGATAAAGAACTTGACCCTGCATAGCATGTGCACCTGCTGCTGGTCCCACTGAACTGCCCTTTAGTATTACTTTCCCGGATTGACTCCAAACTTGTGACAACTCCCACTGCTTGGGAAAACTTAGGTTTAGTACATACCATGCACTTAACCTCATTATGTGAATCAAGACACCTATTCTGTGAACTGCCCTACCATCGGCGTGCTAACCGGTCTCACACAATCATCCTGAAACAAAGTCAACAAGACCTCCATGTCTCTAGAACACACTCATGCCAAAGAATCTTGCTGCTCCCAGATTCTCCATGACACACACCTGAACTAGCTTTACCTTTAGTTTAGCAATACCTGTATATGTAACCCTGCAACAAGCACATCATACAGAAAATAGGATAATGTAGCTAATATTATCCAACCTGGTAAAGAGAAACACAATGATCAAACCTCCATTGCCCTGCAGCTAATACAAGACCATATACCCTGATCTTCCATCTCACGTATCCATTTCCACTCTTCTTCATCCCAAACATCCATTCGTCTCTCAGTGCTTACTTCCAGCTGGCAACTCTACCCAAAACACCTATTTGGTTCACATCCAAGGAATCACATCTTCATCCATGCCAAGCTCCCACTGTTTCCTGGATCTACCTGTTCTGCTTCTTTAACAACTTCTTGGTTCTATACCATAAGTGAGCAACAAGTAGTGTAAAGAAGGGAAATGATGAATTTAAGAACTTACTTACACCTTCAGTCCTCCATATGGGTGCTTGAGACTCCATGACAACTAGCTATCCACCCAAAATTCATCTCAGTGACTGATGTCGATCACATCTCAGTCTATAGCCGACCGATGTCAGTTCCCTGCGACTGCCTCCTTATCGACGTCAATTTCCCCTGGCTAACGCCGGTCATTATCTACCCTGAGTCACCGATGTCAGGCTGCACATAGCCGACGTCGGTCCCTATCTAGACACCGATGTTGGTTTTCCTGTTGACATCGGTCTCTGTGTTTTCTAGTGAGACCTAACTTTTTCCCATGAGCTCTTTTTGGATCAAACCCTTGTCCAAATCACCCTTGCTCTGCTCAGAATTCCTCTGCATCTTGTGCTGAACTCTGTCCATCACCTTCTCCTTGAAAACCAAGGCTTTCATGTTCTTGTCACTAACATCAAATTCCTCAAGAAACGTAACCTTCTTCTTCTGCATACAGAAACCATGATCCATGCCTTCTAAATCTGAAAGCATGCTTTTTGACTCAAGAACCAGCATCTCCTTCTTATCTATGTGACCAAGCCTATTAAGCCACATCTCTGAATCTACAGCTGAAGTAGATAACCCAGAAAGAGAATCAGTAAAACAAGTAGATAGATAAAGTGTACCTACTTTCTTACCTCTAGCTACAACAAGTGTACCCTTGGTAACCTTCCAAGAGTTCATTGTGAGAGTTACTGTGCAACCCTCATCACCCAAACTTCTAACAGAAATCAAATTCCGCTTCAGAACTGGGACATGCATGACCTCCTTTAACACCCATGTGTCACATGTCTGCAATTTCAGCTTCACTTTACCTTTGCCAACAATCTAACAAGGCTTACCATCCCCTACACAAATTTCTCCAAAGTCTCCCTGGACATACTCATGAAAAAATTCCCTATGTGGGGATGCATGAAAAGAGGCACCAGAATCTAAAACCCAAGATTCTAATTTATCCAAAGAACATACCAGAGCATCCTGTGTAATGTAATCCACAACATCTGCTTCTTCTCCATGTCCTTCATGCTGATCTTCACCCGATCTGCAATCTCTCTTTAAGTGCCCTTGCTTTCCACATTTCTAGCAGGTTATTCTGCCATACCTGGACTTGGATCTTTTGCCTACCTTCGACCTTGATCTCCCACGCTCTATCTTCTCTCTTGGCCTTCCTCTACCTTCAACACTCAAAGCATCTCCTGATGATTCACCTGTGCTTTTCCTGCGTATCTCTTCATTCAATATCACGCCCACAACATCATCCACTTTTAAGACTTTTGAAGGAGACACAGTATTAGAAACTGCCATTACCAAACCTTCCCAACTTTCAGGTAATGAACACAAGATTAAGAGAGCTCTAATTTCATCATCAAATACAATATTGACTAAACTTAACTGGTTTACCAAACCATGGAAATCACTAAGATGGCTATGAACAGATCCACCTTCCAACATTTGCAAATTAAATAAACGCTTCATAAGAAATACCTTATTAAAAGCTGAGGGTTTTTCATACAAATTTGCCAAAGATTTCATCAACTCCACCGTTGTCTTACACTGTGATAAGCTAGAAATCACAGATGATTCAAGACTCAATCTAATAGATCCCAGAGCCTTTCGATCAAGAACCTCCCATTCTTCATCTTTCATATCCGAGGGTTTGCTAGCAACCCCACCCAACGGTAAGTACAAATCTTTCTGATACAGATAGTCCTCAATCTGCATCCTCCATAATTGGTAGTTCTTGCCATTAAACTTTTCCATTCGTAGCGTACTATTTTCTGCCATTGCTCAACTCCCACTCAAACAAAAACCCTGTGAGTAACCTGTAATAAAAAAACACACTACCCAGATCTAAACCAATCTATTAGTATCCCAACCAAAAGCTCTGATACCACTTGTTAGGGGGTGGTGGAAATCCAAGAACAAACACACCTATTCTAATTCCACCTGTTAGGATCTTGCTCCTCAGAAAGAGCATAGTATGATTACCAAATATAAGCAATTGAATATGCGGAAATAACTAGAAACACAAGTAACTAGAATTCACCAATAGCACAGAATATGAGAGACAATACACTATCTTGTATTAACACTTTACAAAAAAGAATACAACAAAGAGCTGCCACACTCTTTCACCTTACAGAGGTTTGCCACACCTCAAGTGTACATTAATTCTTCTCACACACACTCTCCTACACAAAAAATGGTCCCAACAACCAACTCACACACAGAATTGGTGTTCACCTCACCAACCAGTTAGTAATAACCCTGCCGGTACACCAAGCACTCTATATCACTTCAAGTTGATCTCTCATGAACCTGCAACCTGCAATTCAAAGACCAAACTTACATGTAGATCTCCTATGAGCTTGCAACAACCTGCAACTCACTAATCTTACAACTAGAAGGAACTCTTCCTTTCTATCTCATGCCTTATACAATACATGCCAATGGGTCTATAAATAGATCCCTAACTTAAACAATAACTTAGACTCTTAATTTAGACAATTATCCTCGCAGCCCAAGACTCTAACTGGTCTTAACATGCAAACTCTTTGTTCACTTAACTAACTATCTGTGAAATGAGTAGTTATGGAACACACAGGCGACTGACGCCGGTCCCTGCTAGTCTGGTTTTGCCGACGTCGGCCGACTTCCTGCCATCGCCGGTGGCCTTCTGCACTGGTCTCGACCGACGTCGGTCCTGCTACCAACGCCGGTGCTCCTGGATCTCAGCAACCTTTTGTTCCTCAGTTTGCAAAGGGTTGAAGCTTTTAGCTCCACAACCTAACACTTTTTTCTTGTAGAACCAACTTGGATATTTGCTAAAATGTGTTTAAAACATCTTTTTCATGCTTTAAAATAAACTAAGAACATTATTTTGGTGCTTAATATAACATTTAGGTGCTTAAGTAAGTTTTTAGCATTAGTTTTCAAAGTTTACAATTTTAAGACCAAGGGGTCAAATGAACACCACCAAATCTTTCATTTGGGATTAAAATTGAACAAACTTGTCAATTTTGTTTCAATTAGCACTTTGTTTTCACAAAATATAAGGATATTGTGTGTATGCTCTTTGATTTGTCCCCTTTAGGTAACCCTTAGAATCAAAAGTGTTTTTCTTATTTGTAAATTTCCTAGTCCAAGGCATAGATAGAACATCGTCTAAAGCACTCCCCAAAAACTCATAAAAGTCTTAGGTAACCTTGAAAATGACCCTAAAGTCTTTATGTTTTATGATTTATTTAATTCATGTAAACTTGACTTATGAGGGGGATGTCATTACCTCCCATGAGTTATTTAAGAAAGCTTTGACCCAGGGATTCATCTCCTGGCATTGACTTCATTTGGCTCCATATTGGAGTTACACACAAGACGTAGTGGCACTTTGGACATCACACTATAATGAGAAAATAATAGGATTTATTGGTTGTAAAAAGGACTAAACCTTTTTTCAATAATCCAAGTGATATAGATCTAAAATCTATTCTTTTATTTTGCATTGTTTGACATGAAAGTCATTATGCAATTGATTCCCCTAGAACATTTAGAAACTTGTAGATCTTAGACAAATCCCCACTTATAACAGAAGTGTTGTTGGTTCAAGGTGTGCCTCAAGGTCCATGATTTATTACTATCATTTGAGATAAGGGGGTGTAAAAACCCTAATATGTAATGTGTATTTACTTTTGGATGAGCACTTAAAATTCTCTCAAAATGATATATATTGATGGATTCTAACAATACCAATAAACCTTGTTAGTTTAGGATCTAAGAGTGATTAGTTATTTGGTTTTATCCTAGATTATAGTTTTTTTTGGAGTCAAAAATTGGTGTAAATAAATGATGCAAACCAAACACATGGTCCCCAATTTTGTTTGAACAAGGAGGCATTATGGTGCCCGCGTAAATCTTCATTTTTTGAATTGTTCAAATTTATCACAATTTCTTGTGAGTCATGTCATCCACTTTGGCATAGTTATGCTACCCACATGAGTCTAGACCTTCTTTCTTAAAATTTGTTTAAAGTCCTTCATTAACAATTCACATTCAAAATTTCAGCTTTATAATTTCATAGAGTTGATGTGTTAAGTGGTTTCGCCATTTACACTAAATTTGAGGGAACTTAGGTTCACTTTCCAATTTGGGTTGAAGGCCATTTAAGAATCATGATCATTATCACCACTTGATAGACTTAATTCATTTTGTGTTAAACACTTTCACTTTGAGTTTATGCATCATAACATTTTGAGTCAAGAAAGGTAGTGTTACACTACCAAATTTGTGATTAATAATCTTTGCCTTAAGATTTATTGAAACAAACACTTTGTTATATTTGTTGAGTAGTTTAGTGTGATTACACTATTCAAATCATTTATCCATTGTTTCAAATAACCTTTTTGTATAGAGTCTAAGTTTTTCATAACCAATCTGGGTATACCTTTAGTAAAATCTTTGTCTAGCATGGTCACAATGTTCACCTTTTGTCTAGCCTATTTGTTATAAAGATCCTAGTTTTATGCCATCATTTGTGAGAAAATAAACTATTCCAAAGTGCCTTTTTATTTCATACTTCATACATAGTTGGTCAAGTTTATATCCAAAACTCAAATGCCTAGTGTTTTTTAGAAGTGTTTCACATATGTTAGATTAAAAATCATCTTTATTTCAAAGTTTAGCTTTTGACATAATTTTCTCAAGAGTCCTAGCACATGCCTTATTTGAGCCTAGCTTTTGATGCTACATTTGGCCAAAAGACCTAGCAACTTTTAATTTTCCTAGATTAGACTGATTTGAAACACTTCGACCTTAGATTTTGGCATTTCGATTTTTGATCTGTTTATTTGCTTATCTTTGTGTGAAATTTGAAGCATTAGATACTTAATGCTTGCTTATTTCCTCACAAATCTTTGCATAAACCTTTGATGCTTTTGATGAATCTAGACCAAGTTTGAACATCAGCTTTTAGACATTGTCTCTTTAGATTTTGTAGAACTCTTTTACCTTTTATTTCAAAAACATTTACTATGGATCCCAACATGTATTCCTACACTCATAGTGGACTCATGTACAATCTAGGAATTAGTAATATGGTTGTGTAGGAAGAAATGGTGCAAGAACCCTATGTAGATAATATTTATTATGAGATGGATCCTTATCCCTATTATAATACTCAATTAGGGGCATAAATCCAATATCCATTGGCTAACTATTTGGTTAATAAACCACCTTATTTAGAATAAGACCAAGAATAAACTACATAATACTGAGCTACAATACCCACAACTGATGAACTAGTTCTTCAATAGTCATACTCTACTAATATTCCTTCCAAATATGATCCATTTTTTTTTTAGAATCATTTATTGGACAACAAAGATGATATTTTGGTTAGATCCATAGAGGTAGGTGCCAAGTTTCTAGTAGACTTCCCCCATGAGAATTTACCAAGCCTAGTAAGAATGCCCCACAACATAATTTATGATCAATAGGCTTCTTCTATAAATCCTTTGTCTCTAGTCCAAACAACATATCAAGACCCTAATATGCCTAACAGAGGCAAAAACCTCATGGAAGACCACTTTAACCAAATGTAGATGGCATATCAAACCTACTTGAATCTAGCACATAATTTCAATCATATGACTATGGTGAGCAAACCTCTTATTAACTCAATTCCTTAAACAAGAGTTTTGATAGAGTTAAATATTCAAGATAATCATATTTTAGATCCATTCATGAAAAATACTTTAGTAGACAACTTATTGGATATGCCCATTATTGAAGAAGTGTCTTCTGCTTCTATGCAGAATAATGAGCAAAATATAGTGGATAATATGCAAGCAATGTCCAATCCAAATCAAAGTGGTACTAACACACAAAAAACTAGTCAACAATATGTGCCTATAGTTAATACCATGAGTGGACCATCATACCAAGGAATAGTATTTTCTACATCCCAACCTCAACTAGTTGCTTCATCAACTGTGTAACCAATAAGATTAGGTAGTCAAACAACACCTAATGTTAGGCCTCAACAATAAAATGTGATGAATCCTACTCTTTAATAAGGGATGAGTAGTATTACATAATATAAATCAAAATCTAATCTACCAACATAACATAATTTGAATATATTTCCACCTCAACAAGGGCAACTAATGTTCCACCTTGTCAGGTAGTGGGAAATATACCTCCTCAGCCACAAACTAGTATATCATCTAAAACCAAATGATGACTAGCCAACAATGTGTAAATATTGGTTACAGATAGACACTAAATTTTTATCATGCATTCACTTCCCAACAAGGATTTGTGTAACAAGGAGGCTCTCATTTTTCTCAAATACCTACTAGACAACAATCAGTTCCAAATGTGCCAGAAGTTTAGAGATAGGGTCTTGGTTCACAAGTTCCCACTCAATAGCAAGGTTCACTTAGTTGATAACATGTCTCTTTTCAACCATAATAGGCACATTCTAGTTATATCCCTCCATCCTAACCACAAAATCCTCCAAGTCTAACCTTTATAGCCAACCTAAACCAGAATATCACACAACCAAATGTACAATTTCAAGTATATCCTAATACACATATGTATATTCATGGTCCATTTCCCAACCAAACTAATGTACCCCAATAGATATCTCCATCATACCCTGGTCAAAGTGTCTCACTTGTGACCTCCCAACCATCTACCCAAACTAATGTTCTCCCTCAAACCAATGTTCCTTTTAGTTTCCAATCCCAACAATTATGATAGATGAAGGATATAATTTCTATCATTCAAGATGAGAAATAGACTAAATTTTTTAATTTGGATGACATATGTTATTATACATTCAACATGGAGTACTTGTAGATACCATTTCCTCCAAGATATGAACCGCTAAAATTTGACAAATACAAAGGGAAAGGTGACCCTAAGGCCTATTTAATTAATTTTTTTGTCGCATATCAACTAGTGATATATAGTGATATATACATTTTGTTGTTGTTTCTAATGATCTTGGCTAGACAAGCCTTAGAGTGGTTCTCAAATTTGCCCAAGAATTCAATAATAAATTTTGATGATCTTTCTAATAAGTTTGTGTACCACTTTTCCTATAATGTCAAACATGAGATTTCATTAGTTGACTTAACACAAGCAAAACAAAAATTCAGTGAGAACATTGCAAGTTATCTACAACGATGGAGAGCCTTTGCAAGCTAATTCACCCATAGTTTACCAGATAAATAATTAGTTGTTGTGTTTACTAAAAATTTGCATAGTGAGATAGCTTATCATCTAGAACTACAATGTGTGCATACTTTTAAGGAGATCATCGACAAAGGCTTGTTGATTTAGAAATATATTATTAATAAAGGGATCATCAAGATTACTTAAACTAATTAGAATCAAGGTACCAATCAGAGAATTGGCCAAAACCAACATCTAATCCAAGTGCAAGAATTGTAACTAGCACAGGGTAATAACCAAGATAGACCAAAGTAATTCAACCACAATAAGAAATTTGTGGGTAATGGAGTAATTGAGTCACATCATGTCCAAATAGTACAAACATCATTTGCACCACATTTTTAGATTAATCCTACCTAACAACCTTTCCAACCAATGTTTCAAGCATATTAATTGAGACATGTGCAACACATATAGCAACCTTTACCATTACAAACCCCTCTTCCAAGGAGAACTATGCCTACACATCATGTCTTTAGTGACCTGGGAGATCCTATTGAGTCTATATTTTTCAAAATTGCCACTATTAATTTGATTAGTTGGCTTATACCAAAGCATTATCCATAAGGCATTCCTTATCTTGATTGGTACCATGAAAATGAATTCTATGAATATCATTAGGTCAACATGGCATAATATACAAAGATGTGTGAAAATCAAGATTTTGATTGAGAATGTTGGAGAATGGGGAGATAACATTAGATAAGTGTTCTTCCACCTCCAATAAAACTATTAAGATTTATCAAAACCCCTTTCCCCAACATAACACATAGCAGCAACATAATAATCAACAACAACAATAACACTAATTGGTGAAACAACAAAATCAACAGTTTCAAAATCAAAGGCCAAACCAGTAAAATCAATAACAAAACCCACAATTTCATAATAATGGATAAAATCAAGGTCAAAATGGTAATAACCAATAAACCTACTATGTAATTGCACATAACTACAATAGGGTTATAGGTCATATTTCAGGAGGTAGTGTTAATACCATCTCCATTAATCCTAGGCTGAGCACTAATCAATCTAGACCATTTCTAAACAATACCACTCAAACAAATTACATGGATAATCCTTATTTGACCTAAGACTACACACAAGTGAACCAACAAATTTGGACTTCTACTTTTGGACCTTATATCGATAATGTGCCCTTGCCACATGACCACATACAAGTGCATCGGCAATTGAGACTTGTCCTATCTGGTCCCACACCATTCCTAACATTTGTTATCAATTATGGTCCAATATATAAACCCAATTGTGCAATCACAACTTGAGGGTCAAATATTACTATCCCAATCCCACAACCATCTGCCACTTTTCCTATTATCCAACAAACTATTCAGCCTCAAAATAAACCATTCACCATTGACCAAGACAAGAAGTTTGATATTGTAGAACAATTTTAGAAGACACCAACATAGATCTATATTTTAAATTTGTTGTAAATGTCAAAAATCCACAAGAACATTTTAATGAGTTTTTAACCCAATCCACTTTTGTTATTGATAAATCCCCTAATAAATTTCAAGCTTTGGTTGAACACCTAGCTCCATCCCAACAAGTCACATTCAACCAAAGCAATATGTCTTCCCTTGGACCACTCCATAATAATCCATTGTACATATAAGTTTATATAAAGTGGCATAAAGTGAATTGTGTCCTTATAAACAATGGATCAGGCCTCAACATAGTGTCTCTAAAGCTCATCAAGCTTTTTGGGTACATAATGGTAGATCTCTAGCCAAAACTGATAACTATCAAATCCTATGATAATTAGGAAAGAGAATTGCAAGGCACCATTAGATTACCAATTATCATTAGGCCTTTAACCCATGATACACTTTGTTATGTGCTTTATCTTGAGTTTTCATATAATATGCTTCTAGGTAGGCCTTGGTTACATGAGATTCATGTAGTCCCATCAACGCTGCACCAATGTATCAAGTTCTCCCACTCAGGGATGGAAGTGAATATTCTAGGAGATTTACACCCATATGAACACTAAAAACATCTTGAGGTCAAGTTTCAAATCTATAATCACCAATATGGCATGAATCCAAGTTTCAAGCAAGATAAAGGAAAGGTCATACTTATTGATCCTCCATAGGATAATTGCATAGATCCTAATACCTTAGATTCCATTTCTCACATGCTACCTCATAAAGCTTCTAATCATTTCATCATTTCATATAATAGACCAGGGGAGTATGTGACCCATGATACCTTACATATTTCAAATATTCCTCAAAATACAAATACCTTTAGATGACCCAAAAGTACCCCACACATCCATTGGTAACAAAAGAACAAAGATAAGGGACCTATCATGTTTTTACTAGCATCTGACCTAGAACCAGACCCTCTTAAAGGGGATGAATCATGGTTGTATAATGAAAACCAAGATGATTATTATAAAATTACAAAATATCCTATTCCCAATAAGATCATGGAGTATCAAGATTATGAAGGAAGAGGCCTTAAACTGAATCAACAAGGAACCATAGAACCAATTTCCATGACTAAGTACAAAAGACCCTATGTACTTAGATTTAAACTGCCTAGGGGTGACCCCACATATCTTATTCAAGTACCATCACCGATGGATAGTGGTGATGATGTTGATAGTAAAGTAGATTCCAATCCTAACCTCACCTTTGATGACCTATCCAAGACTAACCTATTCGATAATAATGTCATTTGTATCCTTACCTTGGTCATTCACCATAAACCATTGCCATTATACTATCCCCAACTGATAGATTGAGACTAGCAAAAATCTAGATTACTAGTTGATGACTTTCAGAATGATGAGGCATTCTATGATTTTTTAGGCCTTAGATACAATGTTCCATTAGGAGATCATAAATTAGGATTCTTAATTACATTAGATCTTGAAGCCTATTTTGGAGAACGAGTGAACACCCTTAGCCAAAAACAAATAAATAAAGCATTGAGGTCCCCAAGTGAGAACCTCTTTGAGGTGCTTTCTGACCAGGTAAAAAGTAAATATAAAGGCCATTCTAGTGGTGAAAACCTATTTTAGGTACCATTATATGGGGGTGTTAACTTTTCTTCAAATTTTGACTAGGAGACCATTAACGATGAACTTGGCTATGGATCTGAGTTTAATTTTGTGCAACAAGTATTTAAACAAATTATTCAAAAAAAATTGATTGTTTTTATCACATGGCTAGATCTCCCATTTGGGGACTCATATTCATCATGCCTAGGATATGTTGAAGAACAAGTCCTAACAGAGAACACTGATATAGTTTAATAGTTCAAGTCTTTACCTACTATCCTAGAAGATGGTTTGACCCTTCTAGTCAAAGATATAATAGAGGTAAACATCAAGACTTTTTTATACCAAAAATGTATAAAATTAGGCATGTCCCTCACTAAGGAGTAATGTGAAGTCTTTATAACTCTATTCAAATAATTTGTAGATATCTTTTCATGGGCTTATTCTAACATGCCAAGTTTGGACCCTACCTTAGTTCTGTACCACCTTATGGTCAATATTGATGCCAAACCAGTGAAATAAAAGTTATGTAAGATGCATCCTTGTAATTCAATCTTGTTAAATAAAGAGTTGGAAAAACTTTTAGAAGCAAGATGTATCTGGTCTATTGACTACTCAGAATGGATATCTAATCTTTTACATGTTAGCAAAAATCCTGAAGGAATCAAAATCTATACTAATTTTTGAGACATAAGCAAATCTTGTCCTAAGGATGACGTTACCTTGCCTAATATTAATATGATCATCTACTCCATAGTGGGTTATGAAATGATTTCACTCATGGATAGCTTTTCAGGATACAACCAGATCAGAATAGCACTAGAAGACCAACATAAAATAGCATTCACCACTCCATGGGGAAATTTTTTTTATCATGTAATGCCATTTGGTCTTAAGAATGTTATAGCTACATATCAAAGTACCATGACTTTCATATTTCATGATATGATGCATTATATTATTGAAGACTATGTCAATGACATATTAGGAAAATCCAAGACCAGGGCCAACCATCTAGCAGTGCTACATAGGATATTTAAAAGATTATGGGAGTACAAAGTTAGACTCAATCCAAATAAATGTGTGTTTGGAGTAACCTTAGGAAAATTACTTGAATTCATCATGTCTTATAAAGGCATTGATGTTGATCCAGCTAAAGTCTAGGCTATAATCGAGATGCCACCACCAACCAATTTGAAGTAACTCCATAGTTTTTAAGGTAAGATCCAATCAATTTGATACTTCATCTCTTATTTAGAAAAAAATGTGTCATCCATTTACACATCTTCTAAAAAATGGAGTTATATTTCACTAGGATGATCATTTCCAAATAGATTTTCAAAAACTCAAGGACTATCTAGTTAATCTACCTATTTCGTTACCTCCTATGCCAAGAAGGTAATTCTTGTTGTATCTATCAGCTACTAACAATGCCTTGGGGATACTTTTGTATCAACATGATAACAATGGAAAAGAGCATGTAGTTTACTACGGAATTCATACGTTGGTCATAGATGAACACAACTATGCACCTATTGAAAAAGCTTGTCTAGCCATGGTCTTCGTAGCTCAAAAACTATGCCATTATATGTTTAACAATAAGACCATGGTCATTTCAAAATTAGATCCACTAAAGTATCCATTATCTAAAATAGATTTACAAGGTATAATGTCTAAATGGATCATGTGTCCTAGTGAGTTTGACATAGAGTATGGCAGTCAAAAGGAAATCAAAGGATAAGTATTTATAGATCAATTTATTGAAGCACCCCTTGCAAGCACAAAACCACTCATTTTTTTTATTAATGCATGATGACTATCATTGACACACCTATTGAGGATTATCACTATAATATATATTTTAATGGTTTATTTACTGCACATGGATTGGGGGAGGCCTCTTATTTATTACACCACAAGGGGATCTAATAACTAAATCATTAAGAATCAATTTTCCTTGTATAAACAACATGGATGAGTATGAATCACTTATCATAAGACTTTCATAGGTAGTACAATGGAACATATCTCATCTCTAAGTTTATGGTGATTCTCAGTTAATCATCAATCAGGTTATAGACCATTTCCAAACTAAAGATGACAAGCTGGTTCCATATAAGGCTATGGTCAATACCCTAAAACAAAAAATTACAAATATCTAATTGTATAAAATACCAATGGATAGTAATAAAACTATAGATGCCATGGCTAATATTATCTCTCTAATTCAACAAATAGACAAATCTAGAGAGTATTAGTTCCTTATCGAGAATTTGTTCACACCAGCTCACAAACCTCCAACCATTGCAAGGATTTATGATATTATTGGTCCTAATTCTATATGGTACTCAGACCTTTAAAACTAATTTCATAACCAATTTCTACCACCTAACCTATCTAAAAAACAAAACAAAGCCTTTATTCATCATTCTAATAATTATACTCTACTTGGATCCACCCTTTACCACCATAATTTTTATGGAACTCTGCTTCATTTTTTAACTTTAGCAGAATCTACACTAGTGTTAAGAGAAGTTCATGAATGGGTATGTGTAAATCATTCTAGATGGGTATTCTTATCCAAAAAACTCTTGTGTACTAGTTATTATTATCCCATGATGGATGTAGATGTAGTTACATATATAAGGAAGTGTGAAAAATGTCAACGACATTCTAATTTGATTCATGCCCCAGCCCAAACTCTAAAACTGATATTGACACCATGTCCATTTACTACATGGGGACTCAAACTCATTGGGAAGATCAACCCCACTTCATCTAATGGTCATAAACATATCCTTACCACCACTAAGTATTTCACTAAGTGGGTTGAAGTTATACCTCTCACTTACATAACTAGAAAACAAATTTCCAAATTCATCTTCAACCATCTCATTTGCCACTATGATATCCCCTTTGACATTATATCTGATAATGGAGGATCATTCAAGACCAAGTATGTTAACAAGCTATGTACTAAATATAACATCACACAACATTTGTCTATAGCATATTACCCTCAAGGTAATGGCTAGCTTGAAGTATCGAATAAAACTCTTTTCAATATTATCAAAAAGATTTTCAATGATGATAGTCGTGATTGGCACCTATACCAATTATTATATTCCCATAGAAGACACTCCATACACATTTATGTTATTAAAGCCATCCTTCCCATTAAGGTCAAGTTACCTTCACTACACATATCTTTTAAGCATGTCCTAGATGATCATGAATATTGAGTAGCTTACTTGAAAGAGCTATACCTACTTGATGAAAAATACATAGATGCGCTCATCAATCTTTATGTATATCATAACTAACTCAAAGGCCACTATAATCAACATGTTAATTATATAACATTTAAACTTAGTTATCTTATTTTTGAATAAAACCAAAAGAATACCACAGCTGAGAAGAAGTATAAAGTTAAATTCAAACCAAACTAGATAGGACCTTTCATTATTATTACAAATTATGGATTAGGAGCATAAAGGCTCACCACACCAGATGGAGATGAACTTCCTAAGCCCATGAATATTATTCACCTTAAGTGGTACTATTCTTGAGTACTAGGGTGTATTATCTATAAGGACCATTTTAGTTATGCCATTTTATCACTATTATTCTTTGTACAAGTATCATTCTTATCCATCTTCTAAGCCTTATCCACTTCACCATCCCATTCTATCAACCAAGCATGTTCTACATCTTATCTACCTAGCATGTTTGACCTTGGTTTTTTCCATTCATTTCACCTTTTTAGCACCAAGGAATCTGATCAGTTTCATCAATTATTTTAAGTATTTTAGATAGAGATCATATTTTGAAGTAGTATGATAGATTTTTTAGTAGTTTCATCCTTTGTTTGTTGTTCCTTTCTTATTATCAATATTGTTACTAATTATAACCACATTTGGGAAAATTAGTACCATTGATCCATACCATTGTGTCCTAGTTATAACTACCTATGGGTAAATTAGGGGTAACATTTATTTAGTAAGCCTTGATGTACCAACTTGCTACTTCTTGTGTCATATTGTGCCTTTTTACTGATTATGCCTATTTTGTTTGAATTAACTACTACACTAGTTGAATTCCTTTGTTGTATGGTGGAACTACAGTGAATTGAGGTCTTACTTTGAGACTATGTAAAAAATGCTCTATACTTGTTGAGGTTAGCTTAGTCACCCTTTCCACCATGCTCTCACCATTTTTTGAGCAACCTAAGCCATGTTCTTACCGTTTTGTGAGCAACCTAAGCCACACTCTCACCATTTTGAGAGCAACCTAAGCCATGCTCTTACTATTTTACAAGTAACCTAAGCCATACTTTCACCATTTTATGAGCTTAAAACATTTATTGTCTCATCATTCTTGATCAAGTTGAGATACTTCAAAAATTCTAATAACATTTGTAAAATTGATAGAAAATACCAAAAACACTAACCACTTCTTCACCTTAAGGATTCTATAAATCCTTACAAATTTTCAATCACATCACTTGTCATTTAGTTTCTTCATCCTTTTTATCCTTTTATCTCATGCACTTGAAATATTTCAAGACCATCCCTTTTCTTCTACCACACCCATTCTATTTGTTTCATCAGTTCTCATTTTCTTCCCATTTCTTGGGAGAACTACATTTGGCCTAAAGTTTTTGTTGGATATTACATACATAGAACTATGTAGGTAGTTTCCACTTGCCTAATGCATATGGAGATAGCTCAAACACCCCCTTTTTTAATTCCATTCCCCTTTTTATTCATTTGTTAATTTATTGCCTACTTTCTAGGGGCAATGTTCATATGATTTCTATTACATTATTTATTTGTTTGTTTGTTTGTTATTTGTTAAGTTATTGCCTAATTTTTAGGGGCAATGTTCATATGATTTCTATTACATTATTTATTTGTTTGTTTGTTTGTTTTTACTTCTTTTATTTGTTTGTTTATCTACATATTTGTTTGCTTTCAGCACTATTGCCTTGATTCAATTTATGTGTGTTCATTTGGTGATTCCTTACCCACACTTACACTTGAATCCATCCATATTCATATGTTTACATTGTCATCATGGTTTCTATCATTGGTGCATTGTCTTTCATTGAGTATTAGATTTTGGGAGTTAATTCTTATGCATATTTTATCCAAGTCCTCATGATGCTATACCATGATTCCTATTGACATGTGCTATAAAAAATCTTAGCTTTAATCATTCTATTTAGCAAGGTGGCATCAACATATCTTCAACACTGACATCTTGATTTAATCCCAATCATATCCCAAATAGAGTAATTTATCATGAAATAATTTCAACCTTTATTAATTCAGACAAGCATCTCTTTACTAGTAATTTATTCCAATTCATCATTACCCTCTATGTTATGTTACCATCATCATTAGCTAATCAATCATGTTTTCCATAATCAGGGTCTAATTACTATAACTACCTATGGGAAAATCATTGGACACCATCTCACTTGCATTTCTCAATGATTATAACCACCTTTGGGCAAATCATTATGTTATCACCCCTTTACTTTTTCCACCCATATAGGGGCATTTTATTATCTTGTTTGTCTATCCTACTTGGGGTAGCTCCATCTTCTCAATGATTATAACCACCTTTGGGAAAATCATTGTGTTATCGTACCACGTTACCAGTATCAAGGTACAATGTTTATAACCACCTTTGGGCAAACCATTATACACCATCCCACTTGAATTCTCAATGATTTTGACTACTTTTTCAATATCATTATGTTTTCCTCCCATTATCTTTCCTTTCTTTGGTCCCCTCATTCTACTTCTTTATTTTCAAGGGACCATTTGTTGATCTGCTTGTGCCAACCATTACCTTGAGAGGGCATCATACAGTTAGTTTATCATCATTGTAGTTGTAAGAATATAAGACCTTTTCATTATATGAGAAGGCTTTATTATGCTTATATCTTTTAATGCCTTCCCAAATAAGGGAAAACTATAGACACCTAAAATTGGCCATTGATAACCTCTAGCCAAGATTTTGACCAATTTCCACTTAAAATGCACAATTTGGCCTAAAACACTAAAGCACATTAAAATATTTGAACCTGATATAGTCAATTACTGATTTTGGGTAGGATATCCTTGAATGAGGTAGTGTAATTTATGAGCTAGCTAACTTTGATCAGATCATTTTGAGTCAAAATGCCAATTTTGCACTTAGGTGCTCTGAATTTCTCTTTCCTATCAAATTTATTACACAATATATGTACCTTTATTATTTTTTATTGATAACATCCTAAATGGTATAATAGATCCAATGCATCTAACATTGACTTCCAATTCTAATCCAGTCAAATTTTGGACTAATAATAAGGCATTCTGATCAATTTGAATAATTTATGCATAAAGTGCTTAATCATGCTTAAGAGCTAATAAAACCAAGTTAGATCATAATTAAGAATTCTATGGAAACTTTTTGAATACCTTTTTTAGAAATGAATATTAAGTATCTACATCATCATGTGACCTCATTTCCTTGGAATGGCATCCTTAGGCCATAAATGCCATAAATATAAGGATTCATGGCTCCCATGCCTTATTAAAGCCCTCCATGCCTCTTAATTTCTCCTCTATCCCAAATATTGATGAGATTATTTATAAATTTTAATTTTATAATTATATTAATCCTTAGCCACACATCTTAATCTTGAGATGGATGGTTTAGGTTAATTTTACCCATTTACAAAAATCTATAAATAGGAGGCCTTGCCACATGAATTTTCAGCCTTGATAATGCAAAGTTATAATGCAAAAATGATTATAAAATCTATTACAATTAGTGTTACCATGATAAATTTATTCCAATCCAATCCAATCTAAATCTAAAGGTGCCAATAGGAGGTGGAGGATAGTCAAGCTCCATTGCAATAGACTTCATGAGCACAAACCGAGCAAGCCACTACTAAAAAAGCATTTGGAGCATCCAAGGAAGGTGAAGGATTCTTTTTTTTTCCTTAATTTTTAGTTGTGTTTATCATATTTTTTTGTTATCAAGCTCACCCTAGTAACTAGGCATGAAGGTGTTAGTTTAGTGTGTTTTTAATTTGATTTCATTCACTAACACAATACTAATCTCCCCTTCCTAGTCAAAATCCTAGTTCACAAAGCTGAATTCATTTGGGGGAAAAAAATTACAACAATTTCCATGAAGACCTATTTTCTTTTAAGAGATTTGTTTTGGGTATTTTTGGCTAAGTATTAGGAATTATTTTAGATATTGTTTCCAAAAAAAAATTCCCAAAGTATTTTTCTCTCAGAAAGTGTACCAAGCAAAAGTTTTGAAGGATATCTTTTTCAAAGTGAAGTGGCCAAGACAATTTCCTCAAAGGGTTCTTTTCTAAAGAAATGGTCCTATGTGAAAGTTCTAAAAATTTCTTTTGGAAGTAAAGGTACCCTTAACAATTTTTCTGAATGGTCCAATTCAAAATTCAAAAGGAATTGATCTTTCAAGAATTTTTTTTGAAGAAATGGCATTTTCAAAATTCTCCAAGTTATTTTTTCTTGAGGGAGATAACCATCTTCAACAAAAGGCCCAAAAGAATTCCTTCAAGAAGAAGTGCTAAAATAAAAACCCTAAGAGACCATCTCTAAAATCCGAAGGGAACTTTTCTTGGCAAAAAGGGACCTTTTCAAGTTCGGAAGGGCCAAAACACTTTTTCCAAAGAGTCATTTCCATGCCAAAGTGTCTTATGTAGTAATTATTAAGGGTGTATTTTGAGGAAGTGGACCTTTTTAAAAGTCCCAAAGACTTTTTATTTTGGAAAAATGACTGAAGAAAATTTGTCTGAAGGGTCTTTTCCAAGAAAAGTTGACAGTTCATTTCAAATAACCAAAGGACATTTACAAAAGTTTCAAAGGGTGCTTTCCCTTTGGAGAGGGGCATTTTCAAAGTGGACAGAAGATACTTTTCCTTCAAAAAGGGCACTTTTCCAAAGGACTTTTCAAAATGTGAAGGGTCATTCTCAAAAATTCTAAAGTTTAATTCCTTTGGGAAAAAAGTCTATGGAAACTATTTAAGAAAATTGTCTAGAAGAAAAAGGCCCACAGGAAAGTGTCTAAAGGAAACATGGTGTTCATGCCAGTGTCAAAGTTTAAGCTCAGTAAATATCCATTAGGATTCAAATATCTCATTATGGGCCCACAATAAAGTGTCCAAAGGAAACATGATGTTCATGCCAATGTCAAAGCTTAAGCTCAGCAAATAGCCATTGGGATTCAAATATCTCATTATGAGCCCATAAATATCAAAATATGAACCCCTACAAGTAGCCATTTAGATTTTTATGGAATTAAATAAACATAAATAGATACAAGAAAACTAATGTCCTTCGATTAGTTTTCCATATATAGGAAAGACCCAGTCCAAGTTTCACAGTAGGATCTGGTACATGACATTAATGCATCTCATCCTTGGACATGGCCATCATCTCTAATAAATATCCACTCAATACATAAGTAACATGGATTGGTCTAGATTCAAAGATATGGGGATTTCATCCTTATACATGTAGGACATGCAAAGTGAATGAACATTCCATGTTTTTAATGCAAGGATCAAATCATTTACAATTGGTAGAGACATGTAGCTAACTTTTAAATGTCTCTCTTAGCTCCAAAAATGGAGACTTGAATGCACGAGGAGCTTGAGGATATTTACAGTGATCATAGATGATTTATCTCATGATCAGGGTAGTTGCATGCTTTGAATGTAAAAGAGCTCAAGGACAATAGTGGTAGTTGTAGCCATTTATGACCCCCTATATATTTTCTCACACAATCCCCTTCTTCTCTCATTCCTTTTTATTATATATAAAGGCTTTTAAGTCTAAAAATTATCCCTCAATTTGTGATAGAGTTACTCTATCAAAATTGCCTTATAAACACTATCTTGAAGCAATAAAATAAACTTTCTAATTTTGGTTTAAATTCAAGTATACATTATTAGAGTTTAAATTGTAGATTTATGTCCCTTTTCATCATATATAGATTCTCTATGTATCTTTCTTTAATCATCCGAGCTCCTTACAGTTTGTGTGAAGTGTTAGACATTGGTGCCTTTCTTAAAGTGTCACAAATCTATAGTGTATCATACAGATCTATTTCTTTATGTCCTTCAAATAGTAGAGTTTCCCTTGAACCTCCACACAAAAATACTTATGCTTATGGCTTTGAGATAGGATCATAATAGTCTATGTCTTGTTTAGGTTCATTAATAGTTGTTAAAGTTTCTAGGTTGAAAGTGGATCATTTCATATTTTGGTGCATCACCATCCTTAGCTCAGATTTCCCTTTTATGTTACCTTTCTCTTCCCTTTTCCTTAGTCAATAGTAGATTCTATTGTGGGAAACAAGCCAAAGTGAAGCATATTAGGAGCTAGCCTCATTAAAAATCCTAGAGGTTCAACTTCACTACAAGATACCCATAGCCTAAGGTTGTTCCAATTTTTTAGCTGGGAGTGAGAGATCTTGAAAAAGTCTCCCACAAGGGTGTAATTCTAGCCTACAACAAGAGGATCCTACCATTTTCATGGCTCATTGAGTCTAATTTCTAGGGTGTGTGGAAATTTACTTCTTAGTGCTAATTGTTAACCAATGTACCAAAGTTGAATGGCAAAAAGGTGATCATAGGATTAAGGGATATATGAGCTTATCTAGGGGGAATACAACTATCAAAAAAATTGATAATGGACACATGCTATTAGGTATTTTCCTAAAGTACCCAACATAATCATATGGGTCTTAGTGTGTTGATAATAAACAATATCAAATCTTGAGTTAGCTATTGAAACCCTAGGTATTGGAGCATGAAATCCCTCACATCATGGTGTGCTTAAAACACACAACTACTTAGGCAATTAAAATATCTAGCTCTCAATTTATATACCCCATTGGTAAATGAGGTTTGGCCTATTACATGGTGATGAAATCCATGGTCAATAGAGCCCCTAAGAAAAAAAATAAAGATTTGAAACTTGTTTTTGATTTTTAATTATCATCACCAATGTGATGCCAAGGAAAGAGCATAAGTAAGGTCAACTAGGTAATAGGTAAGTTACAAGATTTTTTTTTGATTTCTAAGTATCATCACCAATGTGATTCCAAGGAAAGAGCATATGCAATCTTACAACTAAACAAGAAGATGAAAATAATTAGTAAATTTTCTCCAAATAAATTCAAGTGTGACTTAATTACTAAGATCGTAAAATACTAAAAATGAAAAATCTTAGTGAAAATAAATGAAATATTTGGTTAGATTATTTGCTTTTTGTAATTGTCTTCAGCTAGCATCCTATAAACAAGTAGTTAGAAAGTTTAAACTTGGATTGTCTTCAATGAATCTAAAAAAGGTTAGAGAAAACCAATGTAAAACAAAGAAGAAACAACTCTTTTAGAATGATCTCACAGATACTCAATCAAAGAGATAGGTGCAATTGTTATTTAATTAGAAACATAAAACCAAACAAAAAAAAGAATGTATGATACAAATTTGATTTTTTGAATTATTTGAATTATAAAAAAAAAGTTAAATATTTCTACATGGTTGCATTCTTCATTAAATACCTTCATTTTGGCAAAAATTAGAGCTCAAACAGAGTCCCGAGTCAAAAGTTATGCCCTTTGGAAAATGGCCACTCAAAATGAAAACAAATTCACTATACACTTTGACAAATTCGCTACTCACAAAACCTAGTAGTGAATTTGTAACACTTAGCAGCAATTTTTGTAAATTTAGTAGTGAAAATGCAAAACATAGTGGTGAAACTGTAAATAAAATGTTAGTAGCAAAATCATAAAACTTAGGAGCGATTTCACAAATGTGAAAAGTGATTTTTCACAAGGTAGAAGTGATTTCACTACAGGAAATGATGATTTCACTGCAACATAGAGCAATTTCATTGTTTGTTGATGAAAATGCTATGAGTAATGACAAAAATGCAATGAATGGAAGTGATTTTGCTATAACAAATAGTGATTTCACTATAAAATGTAATGATTTTGTTTTTCTTCTAAAAAAACATTGTTTTAAAACAAAAATGTTGCCAACCTAAAAAGAACACAAAAAACATAGAAAACATAGGAAAAAAGCATAATTTCACTGTTCAGTCTAATAATTACATTGAAAAGTTCTCCAAATTCATTATTATGTAGGAAAAATGTATATATCCAAATGGAAAGTCTTTGATAGTAACCTACAGTCTATATCAGCTCAAAAATAAATGAGATTAAACATAAAAGATAGACATAAACAACAAAAACTAGAAAATTAATGTTATATAAATGCAAAAGAAGATAAGAAGATTGAAAAGATGTGGGTAGGTCCTACTGAGCATGCTAGAAATGTATGGACTAAATTTAGATATGCAAAGAAAATTAACTAATCTATTCTAAGCTAAAATTCAACTCAAATAGAGCAATAAATGTAGAAAACAACAATCAAAACATCATAGTTTGAATACAAGAAACCTCCATTGCGTTTTGAATCCAATTTACTCTATCAATAATGTGGTGTTCTTTCCTCCAATGCAAAAGGAAAATAGGTAGTTCTTTGGTGTAAAAGGATGATTTTTATTCTCTTTGATT
Organism: Torreya grandis; assembly: GCA_037957365.1. Classification (NCBI taxonomy): domain Eukaryota; kingdom Viridiplantae; phylum Streptophyta; class Pinopsida; order Cupressales; family Taxaceae; genus Torreya; species Torreya grandis. Next base: position 3,160,550 of record JARHVA010001287.1, on the reverse strand, counting down.
CACTTTAAGTGATTCTCTCAATATTTTTGTGATTGATTGCAATTTCTCCAAATTTGTATTAGCAAAGAATCTTGTGATTTCAAAATGGATGATTGAAAAAGTCCAAATGATCCTCCATTATTGATCCTTTTTCAAGATTCTATAAATAAGATGGCAAATGATCCTCCATTATTGGATCCTTTTCCAAGCTTCTATAAATAAGCTAACAAATCTCCATTTTCAATCATCCCTTTTGAAATCACAAGATCCTTTACTAACACAAATCTTGAAAAATTGTAATCAATCACAAAAATCTTGAGAAAATAATATAAAGTGAATAAAAGTTAATAAAAATCATCTTTTTACACTAAAACACTACTCATTCTCCCTTTGCATTGGAGGAGTGAGAACCATATTCTTGATACAGAAAATCATATTCAAACCATAATGGAGGATTCTTGTATTCAAACTATGATGTCTTGATTATTATTTTTTGCATTTACTACTCTAGATTAGTTAAATTTTAGCTTAAATTAGATTAGTTCATTTTCTTTTCATATATAAATTTAGTTCATATATTTAGGGCCATGACATCCTCCCCCACTTGGAAGATAACCTTCTCATTAATCAAAACAACCTAGGATAATGCTACCTAAAAAGGCTCTCATCTTCAAATGTAGCACTTCTTTTTGATAGAGGATCCTATTGAACTAATAGCTGGGAAATCTCATGATTCATCAAATTAACATTGTAATGGTCTAAGATATTCATTAGATCTAACTTCATCTTTTCCTCTTCCAAAACCTGAAGATGATTCCAATCTAAAACATGAGACAGATCAATAATATACTTCCTCAATAAAGAAACATGAAAAACATTATGAATCCATGAGAGGGAAGGTAGAAGGGTTAATCGATAGGCAACAAAACTTATTTTATCTAGAATTTTAAAAGGTTTTACAAACTGAGGGGCTAGTTTGGAATACTTTCCAAATTTAATTGAGTTTTTTTACAATCTAAGACATAGAAAAATTTTATCTCCCACTTGGAATTCACATGGCATCCTTTTTAAATCTACATAAATCTTTTGCCTATCTGAGCCAACCTTTAAAATCTACCTTATAGTTATGTTTTCTCATCATAACCTTATATAAACATTAGGACTATAAATAGTCCTATTTTCTAAACTTTCCCAGCCAAGTGGATTTCTACACTTGCAACCATACAAAGCTTTGAAAGGAGCCATTTTAATCACTGAATGATACTATTATTATAAAAAAAATTAACTAAGTGTAAATAATCTTCCCATTTACCTTGTTTAACCATAACATATATTATTAGCATGTATTCCATAACTTGATTTAATCTTTCCATCTGACCATCCATTTTTGGGTGATAAGATAAACTAAAATTTAACCATGCATCAAAAGTAGTAATTAGAGTTTTATAGAATCTTGAAGTAAATTTTTTATCGCTATCTTAAATAATAAATTCATGCATATAATAAAACCATATTATCTCTTTCATAAATTTTTCAATAGAAACACTAACTAATCTAGGCTACACCAAGGTTGCATACAAATGATAGAGTAAATCTAGAAAAATATAACAACAAAAAAACTCAAAAGGATGAATACCCTAGAATAAAATAGGGTTTGCATAAAGAGATGATTTTACCAAATGTTTAACCCTAAATTATTTGACATGAGTGTCTAGGTCTAATGATATAAAAATAAATAAGCATAAGGATAATAAATAGATCTATAACATGCCAATTAATTTCCAAACTTAGATAAATAATGTTATAAACTTAAATACCAATATATGTAAAAATAGAAAGTAAAATTATTGATTGATATTGTAATGAATTTTTTAAAAAATTACTTATCTAATTTATTGTGCGTATGCAGACTTAGGTTTAAAAAAACTAAAATTTGACTAGATCAAGATCATGAAATAGTCTTAAGATTCTAAAATTTTTCACTCTGTAGACTTAAATGCTTGTATAGGATCTAGATATTTGCATTAATGTTGGTGTCTAAATTGGATGAAGGTGTTCAATACATAATAGTGACTAGATCTAGATGTTACCAACTATATCTTTATGGGTTTTATGTCACCTTTATTCTAATGTCTTTAGATCATGCACATAGGCTATCACTCTTCATCAAATGATCAAACCTAAATTTCCTCACCTTTGAAGTGATCATGGAAAAAATAGGTTAGTAGTCACATGGTGTCAAGCTGCCCCAAGGACTCCTTTATCAATGAGTGTTATCTACACAACTAGTACTCTAAAATGGTTCTCAGACTTATGTATTTATCCCTTACATGTTAGATTCTATGTGTATAAGGATTTAATACGTGATAATCAAGTACATATATGATAATTTATTTATTTATACCTATGGGGATATTTATATTATGATTTATATGGAAATATAGATGAATATGACAAGTTGCTCACTTACATGCTTGATTGAGTTGTTCTTGGTAAGTTACCTTATGAGTTTTTAGTATTTTATAGGTGAGAAATGAATAAGGGTTGATCTTTTAATATACCAATCCCTTTTTAAAATATCTAACACTAAATTGATTAGGATTTCATTTAGGATACATTTCATTTAGGATACATTTCATTTTTAAATTATATGACTTTTGAGCACTAGACACTTAATTGGAAAAGGGATACCTATGTCGACATAGGCATCTAAATAGGATGGAAGTGTTTGGGAAGATAGAAAATATATACATGTATAAAATTGGTAGAAAAAAAATAACTAGGCTTAGTGCATTTTTCATATTATAGAAGGCCTAGTCATTAGAATAATATGTGGTCAGACTAAGAGATACATAATTTAGGCACAAATAAATAATGAATGTGAGTCTTTCATCAATGGAAAAGTCTTAGAACTAAAGGGTACAACCATAATAGGTATTTTAAAAATATACAAGACTGAGGTGTTATATAATGTATATTTAGTGTGTAGACCTTACTATAATTTTTATGGATCAACATGGTTATCATTCAAAAATTTAGATCAAAGCATAATAGGATTTGGTAATTCTTTACATCAAATAATTAGAATAATGTCATTTTATGTAATATTGGGTCCTAATATGGTACCTACTACTTTCCATGTTATGCATAATCAATTTCATTATAACTTGCTTTTTGGGTGATCTTAGATGCATGCCATGGGATCAATACCATCCACATTGCATAAATACATTATGTTCATACATGAAGGATATTATTATTCATAAACAATAGATAATGACTCTTTTAGATATTGTAAGATGATCCAATCTACTAATGAGAACCAATCACCATTAGAAGATGATTTTATCCTTCTTCGAGCACAACCCATACCATGGGATAAAAAATATACATATGAGGTGGGTGAATCAATTATAAAACATGACAAGGCACCAAATATGTAAATTAAAGAAGAAACATAACAAACATTACAAGTTATCATAGAACCAGATAAAATCCCTCTATTTTGGTCAATTCTAAAGATCCTAATTACATAGTTACAAATTGGTATGATAGTGATCATGATGATGATATGAAAAATCTAACAAATGAAAAATTACACAAGATAAATTTTAACCCTATCGATCTAGAAGAGTATTTATCTCATAACATGTTCACACCTTTTATCCCAGCTTAGTATCATGATAATTCATATAATAATATGAATTCTAAGGTTTATACTCAAGAACAATATATAAAGGAAATACAAAGTCATAACTAAAGACAATTAACATAATCAAAGTAAAAAACTTGTTGCAATATTAGTTATCAACAATAATGAATGGAAATTCAAGATTTATATCTAAGGGTTACATCACTTGAAAAACATATTGAACATGTTTATAGCTCTACTTATCTTACTATAAATTACACTCAATAATGGTTTAAAAAACAAAATACATATATAAATAAAATCACAAATAGTTTCCACATGGTTAATAAGAATCTAACTACCATTTTACAAGATATGATTTGAAACTAGTTAATTACTTTGATTCCTACATGACCCATGAATAAAAATTTATAATATATTGATTATCATTAAATTCATGGAAATAATATAGATAATTTCTATTAATTACAACAAAAAATTCAAAAGCAATCTATTTCTCTCAATTTTTACTTATTTCTTATTTAAAGAAAAGTAAGAAACTAGTAATAAGGGTGTGGTATAAGGACCTAGTTGTATATGCATGCATGATTTAGATGACTTTGAATATATCCTATTTTTACTAGGAATAATGACCTATAGATAAGAAAACACTCATGAAAAGGGGTTTTTAGATGGGTATCCAAGTGGACTACCTAGTGTGAGCTAGATCCAAGAAGTGTGAGCATGTTAGGAGGTTGTCAATCCACTCTTTAATAACAATTAAGTTTAAAGAGGTAAAAGGGAATTACTTGCATCAAGTAACAAAAAGAACTAAAATTAAATACAATAATAAATGGATTGTTGATAGAAAAAATAAACTAAATATAGTAATATCAAGACAATATTGGTGCTAAAGTAGGTCAAGTCATGATGAGAAAATAGGTGAGGTCTCTTTGAACAGGTAGTGACACAAAAATTTAGATTTGGTTAAGGGTAAGGGGTTGGAAATAACTTACTATTATTTCTTTCCAAGTGACCATCAGTGGTTAAGGTGATCATCAATGGTTAAGTTGACCATCGATAGTTGGGTAACCATCAACAGTTGAGGGTGACTATCAGTGATCAGGGTAACTATTAGTTGTCAGGGTGATCATTAATGGTTCTACAAATTCTAAATATGTTAAAAAAAGGAGTTGTAAAATGGGTCAGTTAAGGGTATAGGATTTGGTTAAGGGTTTGAGAGTTATAAATTAATATATATAAATGTTTGATAGGGATAAAGAGGTCAGAAACTAAAATAACAAAACCAAAAATACTACTTGTTTTGTTGCTTAAAGGCTGATGGCTAACCCTAAGATAATTTTGGTAGAATAATGGTACTTTAGCTCAAGATAAATTTTGTTAAAGGTTTTAATCTCTAGTTTAGTTTCTAAATTTATAGAAGGAAGACCTGCTAGTTGATGGTTTGATCACCTATGTGCAAGAATGCTTGATTATCAATCCCCTTTCACCTCCTACTCCCCACCTTTTATAGGTAAAGAGAGATGGAGGTAGAAGGTTTAATAGGAGGTTAGGATATTTATTTTGATATATCATGATATGTTAGTATTGGGTAAGGTGAACATATTAAATTTTACCATGTTAGATTATACACAACTAGTCATGTGTTTGTTTAGGTGGTGGGGAAGGGACATGACTGTCAGTGATCACGCTGACCATCAACAATTGAGTGTCAAAGGTTAAATGGGGTTAAAGGGGTAATTTAGTGAGTTGGTTATATAATTATCTAACCTAACTTAGGGTCATGCCCAAGGGTTGGGCAATGGTCTGATGTAGGGGTGTTTTAATATTTAAAACTATAGTGTGTAGAATTTAGGTGTCTACATTTTGACCCTTTTTATCATGCAGTTTGTGTCAGCAAGATATAAAATAAAAATGGATTATGATTCAAAAGTTACTTACCCTAAGTATGGGAGGACATGTTCCCCCTTAAATTAAGAGTCGATGAGGTGAAACCTAAATCAAGTCAAGGTTTGATAAGTAGTTTATGGTACATCACAAGGTTGGTAACAATGGTGGTTGGGCATTTGAAGCAAAAACATGCAAAAAAAATGTGACTAAGTTATGATAGGAAAGATCATGCATAGACTAAGTTACCATAGTTGGTAAAAATAAGGTTAGTTCTAGAAGGACAAGTGATAAGTGGACCACATGACTACATTTATGTATGGTGGCTAAAAATACTCATAAATGTATGTCTCCTAAATAGGGTCGGTATTTTTGTAGGTATCTAAGGTAGGAAGTGCTCCTAAGAAAAACAAAAATGTTTTGGTGTGCACAAGGTGATGAAAATTCAAATGTTTAGCATGGTAAGGTTGTTCAATGTATTCAAAAGGACAAAGGTAAGGTCATCACAAAATATGTAATAGTTCAAGCCAAAATGGCCAACATCAAGGTAGACATGGTTAGGTGGTTGGTTGGTGGAAGAGGGTGTACTCTAAAGGTTGGTTCTAGTTTGGCAGAGAAGGATAATCTCTAAAAAATGATGACACTAAGGTATTGGTGCCTAAAAAATAAAAAAATGGGTTTCTTGACCATCAATGATTAGGAGTCCTAAACTCAACTGTCGATGGTTGTCTTGACCATTAACAATCAGGGGAAACCCTAAAATTGTGGAAAATAAAAATTATAAATGATAAGTCATTTTCACTTTAGCTCATTTGACTTTTTGACTCATTTGTACTCATGGGTTTTCGGTGTTTACATAAGAGAGAGGATGAGGTGGGGTCAATTAATGAATGGGTGATTGGGTGATTAGTTGATTGTTGGTGAGGTAGACTAGAGGATGTAGGGTAGATGAGGATGTGGTCAAGTAGCAGGAGCTAGGCCTCCTCCTTGATGGTGGTCAAGGAATGAGGTAGGGGTTACATTGATTTGTTAGATAGTTGACTTTTATATTTATTAGTTGAGTTTGGTGAGTTTGTGTGTGATTTGGTGAAGGTTTAGGGCTTTACCTTATTTTTTTAGGTTTTGTTGTGATTTATTAAAATTAGGGGGGTAAAAATTTGAATTAGGAAGGTATATAGGTTGGAGGTAGGGTATGGGAAAGAATTAGGGTTAATTAGGGGTGAGAAAAGGGTATTTTGGGTTAGTTTTGTATAGGTAGGGTTAGGTGTTTTACCATCGAGAGTCACACATAGTGACCATCAGTGGTCATAGCTGATTGTTGATAGTCATAGTCAACCATTGATGATCAAGGATTAGAGGCCAAATGAATAGCCAATTGTTGATGGTCATAGTGGCAATCAATAGTTGACTAACAAGTGAAGAATTTTTGATAAAATGCTAAGGCAAAATGGTTAGGGGTGAGATGTGTTTGATAAAGGCTAAGGCTAGTGTTGTTGGAACTTATAATGTAGGTAATGTGGGTTTAGGGTAAGCTTGGAGATATGGGAATGTAGTTAAGATAGAGAAAAGGTAGGTGTTTAATAGGTAGGTGAAATGAGGTAAAATAGGGTGAAAGCCATGGTGAAAGTAGAGAATAGAAAACTAAGTGTATTTTCTAAAAATTATTGTAGGGATGAGATCTGATCTAAATGTGGGATCAACTCCCTTGGATCTTTGTGGAGATCTAGTAGGTGATGATAGAGGATGATTGGATGCATATAGAGGAGACCGACCTTGGTACAATGAGGCACTTTCAACATGTGTCATGAGATGTGGTGATGATCATGGCCCTCATCAAGAGATGGGATTTGGCCACAAACACATTTTTATTTCTAATGGGTGAGATGACTATCATAATAGAGGATGTACATAGCATTACATGTCTACCCACATAGGGTGAGTTGATATATCATATTGAGAGTAAGGAGAGAGATGATTGCATGAAACTCCTGTATGGTGATGATCAGATGTTCATGAGATGGCATACCGATGACTTTAGCTATAGGCCATTATATAATAGAGCTAGGTATGACAAGAGGTTGATGATGATTATGATGATGGTAGTGTCATGTTTTACATTTCTGTATTTGAGTAGTGGAAGGTTCCCTTATCTGTTGTTAGGTGTTTTGGTGGAGATGTTGCTTGGGTAAATAGTTTTTAGGTGGGAACCAATTTTTTTGGTTTAGATATATAGAGAATTATGGAGGTTCTAAGTGAATCAAAGATATAGGATTAGTGTGGGGATTATGCTTCATTATTGGGCCTGTAATCATATCAGGATCTTGAGATCAATGGGGTTGCCATGAGAGGGATACACCTAGATGGACTTCAAGGTGTGTTTCATGTGGTGGAGGGTTGACTATGCACTCATAAGAGATGGAGGAGGCGAAAGGTATATCAATTGGTTTAGGGAGGCATTGGAGGCCCTGGTGGTTAGAAATGTGGTTTAGAGGCCATAATTAGGCTTTTTAAGGTGGGCCCACTACACAACATATTTTATCATTATAGAGATAGAGGTGGATTTATGAGATGAGAGAGGGTGAGACTAAGCTCATCCCATTTGATAGAGTTTACATGTAGTTTGAACTAGTACAAGGGATTATAGGTCCATTCCTAAGGTATAAGAGTGAGGATGCTAAATTTTGGCTTCCTAAGCTATATCTAGAGGAGGTGGTTTTTCATCATGAGGAGCTGCCAATTAGAGCAAAGATTAACAACACTAGTTTTATTAATGGGTACATAGCATGGTATCAATACATTTATGGAAATGTAGATTTTGGGTGGGATGATGGGGGCTAGAAGCCCATGGATGTGGATCTTATTGGTGGGAGTCCATAGGTATATGTACATAAAGGTGGCCTTGATGGATAGGTAGGAGTGGCATTGACCACTACATAGGTGTAGATCATAGTGTTATAAGGATAGGTGGTCACATTATATGGCTAGATGGTGACATTATATGGTCAAGTTATGACTGTGATAGGGGAGAGAGACCAAGCTAGGACTTCACTAGGCTTGGTGACCCAGGAGAGGGACACTATGAGGTAGAGAGGAAGAGCAACTACAAAACCACTAAGACTATCAAGTAGCATCCTTATGTCATGGTACTTAGATACCATTAAGGAGTTGTGATATTATGAGGCCATAGTTTTGACATAGTATCAATAGGAGATCTAATGGGTTGAGTATAGAGCCAACTTGGCAAGTGGTGTAGGGGTAGTGACTCTAAGTCAGTGGGTCACTTCAGTGAATGGGTAGGTAAGTACCTTAGGAGGATAGGTACTATATGGTAGTATTTCCATAAGAGGGCTTGGTGTTATTGGTGACCTAAGGGCATAGTATATGATATGATATGTATATATGTAGATGATTTTGAAACTAGCCTACGAGTTGATGTAGTGATATGTATATACATTTTTTTTGAGAGATGCACATGATTATATGTACTATTTATTTTGATGACATGATGTATATGATGTTATGATGATATATAGATGAGATTTTATGGTTCATGGTTTATGGTTTTTGATTTTTATGGTTATCATGATTTATGCTTATGAGATGTGGACTCAGTAGCTTAGGCATGTGATGATTATGAAGTTTATGATGAGTTATGTCTTATGTATGCTTATGATGGTTGTGATTATGGTCATGAATATAGGTGTGATGTTTTGATTATGGATATAGTCATGGATATGTGAGATGGTTGGGTTTTAAGAGTATGGTTATGATGTTTTGATCAAAATTTTATGATTTTTTTGATAAATGGTTATGTTCAAGGATATTTGACATGGTTATGGTTTATTATTATGGTTCCCTATATGGTTATGATGTTTTGATTATGATGTTTATGGTGATGTGGTTTATTTTATATATGGATATGATGTTGTGATGTTTTTATTATGGTTATTTTTTCATGGATATGTTGTGTGGTTATATATTTTTATGATTTTTTTTTTGAGGACAACACATAAAGTAAGTTAGATAAAAAACTAGATGTGGGAAGAGAGATAAGAATCATGAGACATACATCTTCATAAACCAATGATGAGATAAGATAAAGGTATGATGCATCTTCATTGGGAAAAGATAAAACAAAACCCAAAGTTAGATTGGCTTAAGGAACATAATCCTTTTGAATACTTTACATTAGTATGCATTCATTGATAAAAAAAATTATTTTGATCACATCATGTCAAGTAAGCTCTGAATCCCTTGATATATAGATGGAACAAAGCAGAGATGGGTGGTAGATGATATGAAGGGTATATGGGTGATAGGTAAGGTTACCTTATGTGGGTTATTTTTTCCCTTATATAGGTGACCTAAGAACCATAATAGACAATTCCATGTCTTAATGTAAGGTGTAGACTGATCGATGCAGAAAATATACTAATGTTAGATGTGAAAGCTAATTACATCTTTCTTGGGATGCCTTGTTTTGATTACGATATAAGGTATTTTTGTTACTTTAAATTTAAGAATATTTAAATGGTTTTTTTGATAAATTTAACTTAGCCATCCTTCCAAGGAGTGGTCTAAGTTTGGATTTTTTTGTTTTGGTAGCTATCCTTCAAGGGAGTAGTTTATCTTTCAAGCAATTTAGATTTTGGGAAGTTATGCTTCTAAGGAGAAATCTAAATGCTAGAGATATTTGACCCAAGTGATATTTTAATATCTCAAATTATTTTAATTCTAGGTTAGACATGGACAAGTCTATTTATGTTTATAGGTTTACCTTTATGGGGGTAAAACCTAGAGCACAAGAAGGTTAATGATAGGTGAAAGATGTGGTTTTGAGAGACAATGACCATGGGATTCCATCTGATTAGGGATGAAAAGTATCCATGAGAACCATGTCATGGGTAGAGCCATGGTACCCATATTTAATATTAGGCTATGATTATGATGGTTAATCACATGGTTTTATGTTGTAATCGAGTTTCCTCAAAGGGATGAATAAGGGTATGAGGAAGGTGAAAATATGATAAATAAAGGGACAAGCTTAAGTTAGACTAGAAGGTGAATTTTATCCTTATTTAATAAAGTAAAGGATGTATATGCCAAGCATTTAGAGGCTTAAGTTCTTATTTGCCTTCAAGAGAGGACAAGTGGTAAGCTCTTGATCCATGCTTGTAGGTTATGATGTAGGGTCCAAGCTAATTAACAGCAAACTTGCTTCATTTTCTCTTCTCCATATTGGTCAAAAGTTTATTTTCCTTTAGGATGAGGTCTTTGATGTTTAATTCTTTTTCTTTTAGGTGCTTGTTATAGGTAAAATTGATTCACTCTTGGTAGACATGAAGGTGGTTAAGCATTGTTAGGTGGTGTTTGTCAAGTAGCTCAATTCATGTTAAAAGTTCTTAATGATATTCACTCTCAAAAATGATGTCTTGTAAGGATATATCAAGAGAGGGAACCTAGACTTCAAGAGGCAAGACTACCTCTACTCTGAAGACTAGATAGAAATGGGTATCACCTATAGAGGTTCGAATGCTAGTGTGATAGGCCCATAAAGTGAAAGGGATGTGTAAGTGCCAATCCTAAATAGAAGCATTAACATATTTGGTTAAAATCTTACTTAGGGTTTTGTTAGAAGCTTTTGCCTATCCATTTACTTGTGGATGATAAGGTGAGGAAAAGCTTAACTTGATGCAAAATGTGTCACAGAGACCTTGGACTTACTTTTTCTAGAAATATTTTCCATTATGAGTGATGATCTTATGGGGAACATCAAAATGAGAGATGATATGATGATTGACAAAGTCAAAAAACTTATCACCTTTGGTTGAGATGAGAGGAATAGCCTCCACCCGCTTGGTGAAATACTTAGTGCTGGTGATGATGGAGTGGTGCCATTGTGAGGAATGAGGATTGATTTCTCCAATGAGGTCTAGTCCCCATTGTGAGAAGGGCCAAAAGTCCTTGGATACTTGAAGGCCATGGGTTGGTGCATGATTTAAATTGGCATGCTACTGATATTTAACACACTTATTTACATAATCATAATTGTCTTGGTTGAGGGTGGGCCAATAGTATCCAAGGTGAAGGATACATTTAGTGACAGCTAAACCACTAAAATGTCCCCCATAGATTATGTCATGTATTGCCTTGATAGCATGGGAAGCTTCATGATTTCATAGTTAATGGAGAAGGATGCTATCAAAACCATGTTTATAAAATATTCCCCCTAGCATGGTATAATGAGAAGTACTCTAATCAAAGGCTTTTTGGTCATTTTGAGAGAGGTTAGGAGGAATGATATTGAGGTTAAAGTAATCAAATTTTTGCTCATACCAAATGTCTGAGGTAGATTCTTCCACGCTATAAATGGTAGGGAGGTCAAATTGGATATAAGAGGGTGTGATAAGGTGACGAAGGGTGACAAAGAGTTTGGAATTAGAAGGTTAAGATGGGATTTGGGAAGCAAGGTAAGCCATTGTATATATGAATTTTTTGGTAGATCACAAAATAGATTGGATGAGGTAATGATCAAATGATTCAAAGAGTATATCTACTAGTTATTTGTAATTTTGCAAGAAATCATTATTACATTGGTAGGATCCATTGACCTAGTTGACCACAAGTTAAAAATAACCAAAGACATTGATCATCTTAAAACCCAAGGCTAGAGTATTTTGGATACCAATCATTATGGATTCATACTTAGCCATATTATTGGTACACTCAAAATCAAGTTTGAAGGAAAGAGGAAGAGGTTCACCATCGAGGGGAATGAGAATAACTCTATCACCCCCACCTTGCAAACACTTTGAGCCATCGAAGAACATGGTAATTTTGTAGGGGATGTTCTCTTTAGAAAGAGTTGCAATGAACTCATCTGGAAAACTAAGAGAAAGTGGTTGGTTGTTTGGTAAAGGAGCTTTGGATAATGGGTCACCAATGACTTGCCCTTTAATCATATTTTGATGGAATAAATCAAGATCAAACTTAACTAGGAGCATGAGCCACTTAGCTATACACTAGGTTTGGTATGGTTTAGAGTACATGTACTTGAGGGGGTTAGTGTTAGTGATGAAAAAGGTTTTGTTATTGAGGAGATAATGACATATTTTGGTAGCCATAAAGACTAAGGGGATGCAAAATTTATTGGTATGGGTGTAGCAAGTTTCATACTCTATAAGTGTTAGAAATATATATTAGATAGCTTACTCTTTATTTTGTTCATCCCAATGAGCAAGCATTTCCCCTAAAGAATGGTCTGTGGTAGAGATATAAAGTTAGAAGGGCTAATCCTCTTTAGGTGGGATAAGAATTGGTGGAGAAAGAAGGTACTCTTTGAGTAAATCAAAGGCTTATTGGTAGTCCTTAGTCCACTTAAAATATGTATCTTTCTTGAGAATATGTTGAAAAGGTTGACATATATTTGATAACTAAGAGATGAAGTGACGAATGGATTGAAGCTTCCCCTATAGGCTAAAAATTTGCTTAAGGTGGGTTAGAGGTGGCATGTCAAGGATTTTTCTAACTTTAGTAGGGTCTACTTTGATTCCTCAAAGAGAGATGATAAATCCAAGAAGCTTTCTAGGTAGGACCCTAAAAATACACTTACTAGAGTTGAGTCAGATGTGAAAGTGGGTTAGGTGCTCAAAAATAATTTTGAGAATGTCTAGATGATCCTTGTGATATTTAGATTTACCAAAGAGATCATCTACATAGTCCTCTATGATTTTATGGATGAGATCATGGAAAATTTAGGTCAGTGCATGTTGGTAAGTTGCTCCAACATTCTTTAGATGAAATGGCATAACCTTGTAGTAAAAGGTTCCCCAAGGGGTGATGAAAGAAGTCTTATGCTAATCCTTGAGGATAATCAAGATCTGATTATATCTCAAGAAACCATCTATGAGAGACAAAATATCATGGCTAGCTATAATATCAACAATTTGGTCAATGTTAGGTAAAGGGAAGTCATCCTTTGGACCAAAAAGGTTGAGGTCACAAAGTTCAATACAGAGGTGAAATCTCCCTATGGGTTTGGTAATAGGGAAAATGTTGGAAATACATTGGGGATAGTCAATGGGTTGAATGAAATTGATAGATAAGAGGTGTTAAATCTCTTCTTTGACTCAAAGGGTGAGATGAGTGTACATCCTCTAAAGCTTTTACCTAACAAGACTAGCATTAGGATGGATGATAATGTTATGGAGGGATATAGAAGGGTTGATTCCTAGCATATCCTGATAGGACCAAGAAAATTCTATGTTGTGATCATGAAGGAAGGAAGGGTAATCTTGTTGTTCTAAGGAATCTAAGGATTGACCAATCTTTATATTACAAGATTTATCCTGAGTACCCAAGTTGACATTGATAGTGGATTCATTAAACATGGTTTGGTTCTCAAGAGGAAGGTATTTATGGATAGAATAATACCCCATGCCAAGATATGTGAGAATAGAATCATCACCCTAATGTTGAATGGTGTGGATGGTAGGAGAATCATTTTTTATAATTTTAGGATGAATCAAAGGAAAGTTTTTAGTTTGACCATCTTTTTAATAGGTCAAGGGGCCCAAACTAATGGTATTGACTTAAAAAAATTAGGATGAATGATTTTTAAATCATCAAAATTTGAAAGAGGTGGGGTTGGTAAGGATGGGATGTTATCCTCAATGGTGGTGATGGGTTCTTTTAGTGGTATGAACCCAAGGCCAAATAGATCATAAGGTTTCAAGGTTTTGATTGAGGGTAACTAATGGGGTCAATATTTATAATGGTCAAGGTTGAATCATTTTAAAGCACACCTATGAAGGTATAATTTAGAAAAAATGTGTTTGTCTAAATAGGAGAAATCAAAGGTTAATGGTCAGATAGAAGAGGTGGTGGCAAAATCAAGAATTTGTTGATCAAGTTCCTCATAGATGAAATTGGTTTGGTAGTTAAGAAGCCTAAAAGGGGTGATGGTTCTGATATTAGGGTCATAATTAAGATAATAGTCAAGGCTCTCATACTCTTGAGTAGGGATGGCATCCAAGGCCAAAATGTGTTACTCTCCCAATGAGAGACATTGGAACATAGGTTCTAAGGGGTCCTCTATGGGGATCTTAGAAGAAGAGATAAATGAGTTAGTTGAAGCTTCATATATGGTAAGGGTGGAGTTTTTATTAGTTATTGGTAAGGTGGTGTTTTTTTTGGATGGTTTTGAGGTAGATGAGTGAGGAAGAAGAACATCATTAGGTCGATATGTCATGTTTCAAGATGTAAAATGACTAGGGTCAGCTTGTATGGTGACAACCTAACTCTCATGTTCAAACATGACACATCGATGAAAGGTGGAAGGGACACAACTCATGGCTCATATCTAAGGGCATCTAAGTAACACATTGTATTATAACTTACCTTCTATGGTGTAGAAGAGCTCTGTAAGTGTGTGAAGTCCCAAACGAATGTGGAGGGTGACTATTCCTAAGCTTGTGGCCATATTATCATTAAAGGAATAGAGGACCAGTAAGGTTTTTGACATGATATTCTTTGGAAATTAGAGTTGGTCATAAGCATGAGAGGAGATGATATTAATACTAGATCCTTCATCAATCATAACCCTTTTTATGTGGGTTTGATTGATGTATGCAGTGATAAAGAGAGCTAGATCTAGATCTTCAAGACTAATAGAAGGTATTTTTGAATCCTTAAATGTGACAAGGGTGGAAAGATGAAGAGCTATGATAAAGGTTGTAAGAGGTTGAGGGTCTTTGGGTTGGACCTCTATATATTATAGTGCCTCTTTCAATGCTTGGTGGTGATGGGGCAAGGTGTTGATTAGTTTGTATAGGCTCATCTTCACTGGGGTCTAATGAAGTTCCTTCAGAACTACTCATTAGATAGATTCAAAAGGTTTGGAGGGAGAGGCACCCAAAATGGATATTTTAGGTTTTGGTGAAGGTGAAGGTGAAGGTGAAGGTGTTTAAGTTTAGTTAAAAGGTTGAGGGGTAGAAGGATATGTATATAGAATGGACACTTTGGCCTTTCCATTATCCTCTTGTTGAGCTTGAGATTTGGTAACCATATGGATAGTGTAGATGAGGGGAGGTGTTGGGCTAGAGGGATACTTCAATTCCTCCTCACTCTTGGGTGAGAGTGTGGGAGTAGGTGTGTGTTGGGTAGGTTGGTTTGGTGGTTGCGTTGATAATGGACTCAAGAGAGGTTTATCTGATAATAAATCATCATCATCCCATAAGTTATGGATAATTGTTTGGAGAGATTTTTATTTACCTATGTCATGCCCAGGTGTCTTATGGTATGATCATATTAAACTATTATTTAATCAATATGGTTTAGGTTTTGAATGGTCAAAGGGTCTAATAGGTGGTAGGCTTAAGGAAGAGGTTTGAAAAAACCTTTGTAAAATGGTTGAATAAGATTCAATCAAAGGTGTTGAGGGTGATTAGTTTTTATAGGTGGTTTTGATTGGGGTTGTTTAGTGTTAGATGGTTTTGAGGTGGAGGCTTTAAAGGTGAAATATTTGGAGGTGGATGATTGAGATGATGAAGGTTTGGAGATAGGTGGGATGGTGGAAGTATAAATCTTGGTTTAAAATGTTGAGGAGGTTTATGTTCTAGAAGGGGTAGGTAAATCTAGAATGAAAGGAAGAATTTTATTTGGGTAGTTTTGGGAGGGTTCACCTTCTTGGTAAAAGGATGAGCTCCTAGGATAGAACAAGGATGAGGTCCTAAAATGGAAGGTAAGAGAGAAGGGGGTGGTATGGTTCTCATTTTAGGTGGAATTTTGGGTGGCTTCACCTTCTTGGTTGGTTTGGTTAAGGTTTTATTTGGTGGACTAGATGAAATTAAGTACAACTTCAAATATGGGTGGGTAAGGCTAGGAGTAGGAAGTTCCCCTAGGTTCTTGATAGGTTTGATTAGAGATGTGTAAGGTGATTTGATAATTTTAGATGGAGATGGTTTGGATGGTTCTTCCATAGTTTTGGAGGGAGAGGTGTTTGATGAAGGGATTGAGGTGATGATAAGTTTAATGGTGGATGCAAGTGAGGTTTAAGGTTCATGTTTATTTTGATAGGGGAGCCTAAGATAGTGCCAAAAGATGGCTCGATCTAAATTGGGTTGAGAAGAGAATTATAGGCTTTAGATTAGTCTAGAAAAGGGTTTGTAGATGGGTCTAGTTCTTTGGGCATTAGATTCAAAGATTAGGCCCATAGGTTGAGGTGAGGGAGTGGTTTCTTCACCCTTATCCTTGATGAAAGGTTCCAAGATTTGGGAAGATATTTCTTCCATGGGGGGAGTAGGTAAAGTGATATCTCCTTATGGAATGATTTCCAAAGAGATAGTAGGTAATTAAATGAAGTTGAGTAAGGTCTGATGGCAATGGTTGTCTCCTTTAGTACTTCTATCAAAGGAGAGGTAGGTAGGTCAAATGTCTCAAAAAATGAAAGAGAGGAGATGGTTGTTTTCTTTATTTGGTTATACAAAGGAATAGAGGGTGATTATGTTACTTCAATAGGTGGAGTGGTAGAAGAGATAATTGAGGTGATGGTTTCCTCCATGATAGGTTCATTGATAATAACATTGACTGTATGGACCTCATTAGTGTGAGATGATTCTAGTTTATTGTCATCATGGTTGGTAGAGGGGGCATGGTTTGGAAATGAATACCAAAATATGTTGAATGACTAATTTGAGGGTAAATTTGGATTATATAATGCAAGTTCACCTTTATCAATCAAGTTTTAGACAATGGTTTTGAAGGTTTTGCACCTAATAACATCATGTCCAATGACATGGTGGAAAGCACATAGATCATTCTCACTATACCAACCAAGCACAAGGTAAAAAGCATCAAATTGTAAAGGGGGTTTGATGGGGGAAGTTGTATGATGTTCAATTTGATCAACTTGTCCAAAATTGAATCATATGACTCCCCTAGTGGAGTGTATTATTTTAGGGTAGCTTGGTTTTGATTTTGGGTTTGTTGATTGGAGGGGTTAGAAGAACTAGTTTGGTTGGGTTGGTTGAAAATTAGAGGTGGGGATATTTTAAGGACAACTATGTTTGTAGCTGACTTTGGTTTGGTGTTGGGGTCATTGGATTGGTTGGTGGTTTTGGATGAGGAAGGGTCATTAGATTTTAATCTAGAATAATTATTTTTTAGCTTCAAGTTCCCCTTATCAATGGATCTGATTTCTAGTTTACATGCCATGGAGAAAGCCTCATCAAAAATTTTGAAGGTTTAAATTTGTAGAGTAGGGGAAATGTGTTTCACACAATCCCAAGAGAAAAATTCAATCAACTTAGGTTGAGGTAAGGAGAAAGAGAGATGGTTGATAATACCTATTCATTGTGCTATGAAATTGATAATTCATTTGTCGTCAAATTGTCTAATGGAGTAGAGGTCGATAATGGAGACCTTCTTAGATATATTGATGGATAAGTGATCTAAAAAGGTTTGGGTAAGTTGAGAAAAATAAAATATGGAGTTCTTGGTGAAAGCATTATATGAATCTAAGGCTGGTCCATATAAACACATGGAGAAGGTATGAAGGATAAGGGCATCATCATATGCAATCAAATAGCAAGAATGGTGAAATGCTCTTAAGTGTTGTTGGGGATCATCCTTACTTTGAAACTTATAAAATTTGGGTAGTTCCCATTGAGGAGGGTAAGGTTAGATAGGGAAATATGGGTGAATTGGTTCATTATATATTTTTTCATAATATAGGAGGTTGTGAGCCCTAGAAATAGATAAATTTAGGTTGGTCATTTTATCCATCAACATTTTGACCAAATCTATTTGGGGTTGGGGAATTTCATAATTGAATGGTAAGTGTTATTGAGGTTGGGTGGATGCAATATATGGATATCTAGTAAAAGGTTAAGAGGATGACACATGTTAATTAGTGGTCATTAAGGGTTGGGATGATGCCACATAAAGGTTAATGGGCATAAAAGATTAGGTAGAAGATGAAGCTATGTATCCTTGTGAATTAGGAATATAGTGTGGGTAGGGTGTCATAGGTATTTATTGAGGGATTGATACGGGTTGATTTGGAGGTATGATTAAAATGGTAGTTTGGGGAATTGACATGGATTAGGTTGGAAGTATGGTATGGTTAGTTGATTGGGGGTGAGTGGTAACCCTAATACTAATAGGTGAAAGGGTAGAAGGTATAGAAAGTACCACATTTTAAAGTGGGGTGGAGATTGGTGGATTGGTAGTGATGAGGAGAATAGTGTTAATATGGATATAAAGTATCCCTATGGTGGATGTGGTTTGGGTAACTAAAATTAAGGCTTCCCCTATGTTAGAGGAGTTTTTGGTTGGTGTAGGCGGTGTTTGGTTATTGGTTGGGTTGTTTGATTTGATTTGGGTGGAGGTAGTGGATGGGATATTAGTGGAATAATATGCTTGGGTGATCATAGGTTGGGTGGAGGTAGTGCCAAGCATAAGATGAGGAGGCATCTTATAAGGTGGATCACTAGGCAGAACTAAAGTAGGGGTGTGGTAAGATAGGGTGTTGAGGTAATGTTGGATGGACACAAGGTTGTTATCAAGGAATGTGGAAAAATATGCATCACCTTTGAAAAATATCTAAGGCATGATAGGAGGGGAGAATGATGGGGAAAACCCTCAATATTTGAAGTATACTCCATAAAGGAAGAGGAAGAGGAATGTGGATCTCACCGGGCATGCCAGAATGTTTCTCTCAATTTCTACTTATTTCTTATTTAAAGAGAAGTAAGATATTAGTAATAAGGGTGTGGTAGAAGGACCTAGTTGTTTATGCACACATGATTTCGATGACCTTGAATAGCTCCTCTTTATCTTGGTAAGAATGACCTATAGATGATAAATCACTCATGTAAAGGGTTTTTTAGATGGGTAACAAGGTAAACTACCTAGCGTCAGCTAGATCTAAGAAGCGTGAGCTTGCTAAGAGGCTATCAATCCATTATTTGATAATAGTTAAGTTGAAAAATATAAAAAGGAAGTGCTTGCATCAATTAATAGAAAGAGCTAAAATAAAATATAAGAAAAAATGGATGCTTGATGATGAAAAATAAACTAAATATAGTAATAATGGATCAACACTAGTGCTAAAGTAGGTCAGGTCAAGTTCAGAAAATAGGTGATGTCTCTATGAATAAGTAGGGACATAGAAATTTATATTTGGTTAGGGGTAAGGGGTTAGAAATAAATTTTTATTTATTTCCATATTAACCATTGGTAGTTGGGGTGATCATAAGTGGTTAAGTTGACCATCAATGATTGGGTAACCATTAGTGGTTGAGGGTAACTATCAGCAGTCAAGGTGACCATCAATAGTTCCTATGGATGCTGAAGATGTTCAAAAAAGGAGATGCAGAATGGGTTAGTGAATGGTCTCATATTTGGTTAAGGGTTTGAGAGTTAGAAAGTAAGATATAGAAATGTCTAATTGGGATAAGGAGGTCAAAAACCAAAATAAAAAAACTAGAAATACAAAGTGTACTTGTTTTGTTACTTGAAGGCTAATGGTTAACCCTAGGGAAATTTGGTAGAGTAACGGTAATTTACCTAAAGAGAAATTTTGGAAAAGGTTCAAATATCTATTGTAGTTTTTGAAATGATGTAAGGAATACCTATTGGTTGATGGCTTGATCACCTATGTGTAAGAATGATTGATTATGGATCCCCTTTCACCGGTTACTCCCCTCCTTTTATAGGTAAAGAGAGATGGAGGTAGAAGGTTCCATAGGAGGCTAGGATATTGATTTTGATGAATCATGATGTGTTAACACCAATTAATTCAAGTATATTAAATTTTGCCATGTTATCTTGTACACAATTGGTTAGGTGTTTGTTTAGGTGGTGGGGAAGGGACCTAACCATCGACAGTCAAGCTGGCCATCAATGGTCAAGTGTTAAAGGATAAGTGGGGTAAAAAGGGATAAGTTAGTGATCTAGTTAGCTAATTATCTAACCTAACTTAGGTTCATGGTCAAGGGTTAGGTAATGGTCTAATCTAGGGGTATTTTGACATTTGGAACTACAGTGTGCAAAATTTTGGTGTCTACACAAGTGATGATTGCAGTGAGGCAACCACCAACCAAACATGATATAAATAAGGTCAATATAGTTTTATTAATTGAAGTTCATAGTTATTTATCCTAGACCCATACACATGTACCCTAATTATTTCAAAGCGTATCTTATTGTACATATATTTTTTATGTTTGTTTGATTTTTTATTTATCCCATTCTTCTAGTTTGACATGTGTGCTCATATTATCTTATAGTGATCATTATTCTAACCCTTGGCTCCATTTTTCACTTGTGCCTTACCCTCTGATTATTATCTTAATCTAGACATCTATGACAATGTTCCTAAGTACACAGCCACTACAACATTTTATTTTCTCACTTTTACATATTAACTACTTATACATCCTTTATGCCTTTAATTGAGCTTACATGATCATATACATCTATATACACATATTATATGAGCATACATTGATTATTATCTATTGGGAACATGATTATTCTTATCTTAAACTACACTTTTGAACTAAATTTCTATGATTTACATATATAGTAGGGGCATATCAATTGTTTTCAGTTTCTCCACATAGCCATGCTATCACAACTAGTGTAGAGTTTGACTTGATACATGTATATTATTTAGATCCATTTACACTCTTATAGTTTTAAAGCCATTTCCACTTGGCCTCACTTTTTAATATTCAAATATTCCAAAATACAATAAAAATCAATATATATATATATATATATTCAAAAAATCTAAAATCAGAACCTAAGAATAACAAGATTTCTAGTTTATATTATTCACATATGTTATTTATCACATGTTTGGTATATGTCATATTTTTTATATACATGCATGCATTTCATATTATATGAGTGATATGAATTATATACATGTTATACTTGGACATGCATATATTAGTTTTTCCTTTACCTAATGTCCATATCGATATTAGTAGCATCTTATTCCACTAGTTTCATTATTACAAGTTATATCTTTATATAACCTTTGTAACATGTTGAGATACTTATATTAATTACATGTGCCTTGATATTTGATCATTTATTATGTAGTCACACATGATATGCCATTATATTTCAATGTGACATTGATACATATGGATGGTGTAGACTGTATACACATAATATTTTAAAACTTTATCACTAACTAAGACTTTATCTCTTGCATAAACCTATTCAATTTCAATCTCTTCTAGTGCACGCCTTATAGGGTGAACTTGGCAAGGGGTGGGATTACCATTAGTGATTTTCAAGATTGTTGGATAATTATATCATACCTAAACCCACTATTGTTACCTAAACCTACTATAAATCTTTCTTATTTAACTCCCCAAGAAAGCAAACCCTATTTATTCATTTCCCTAAGAAATTATCCTTTCAAATATCCCCTAACTAATCAAAAACCCTTTTTATCCTATTAAGTCAACCCGGTTAACCTTGTTATGAAATTTAAAATACATGTTATGGAACTAGGATGGCTTGGATGACCTATTTCAAGGCCTAATAGTAACATTTTATTAAAACAAGGTCATGATGGCCAACCTTATCAGATGAAATTATGGAAGGGTTAGGATCTATCCATTACTATAAATACCATTTCCATTTCAATCCAAAGAGAGTAACATTCATTTTTGTCTTATTATGTAATGAAATTACTTCAGTGATTTGAAGTAATAGAATAATATATCACATAATCAAGAATAAAATAAATAAATCCACAACTATTGGTAAAAGATTAAGGTACTTGAATAATATGACTGAGCTACTTCAAGGGAGAAACCTACACAACAACGTAATAAAAATAAAATTCATAATATGATGATAAAATACTAACCACTTCCTCTTATATATTCTCTATTTATCTATGGTTATTTGATAGGCTGAGCATACTAAGAACACCAGTAAATGCAATAAGATAATATGAAGGTATGTAATCCATTATTTGGCCACACATATCCTTAGACACACTATATTTTAAGGACATAGAATTACCCTCCCATTTAGAAACATTATCCTCAACATTAAATCAAACTAGGATGTTGTTTTTATAACACTTCATTCTCCCATGTTGTATCTTCAAAATGTAGATTCTTCTATTTGATCAAATACTCCTTAATCACACTAGTCTGAAGTTTCTTAGTGCATGTATGAAAGATATATTTTGGATATATAATGACTCAACCTTTTTCATCCAATTTAAGTAGCTTATTATGAGTGGAAAATTTATGTCCAATTACCTTATTTAGATAAGATATACATAATGTTAGATGTATGCAAGTGGATGGGGGAATTTATAGCTTCTAGGCCACACTACCAATTTTATAATAAAGGCCATAATATATAGGGGATAAAATTGTTCTCTTTTTTTTATTATTTCATAATCATCTACTTATATGGTGAAAATTCATAAATAACCAATCACCTAAACCAAAATGTCACTCATTATAATGTTGATCTCCTTGATACTTCATTCTATTTTGTGCCATTAATAAATTCTCTCACAAACTAACTAGTACCTCTTGTTGATGGTGAATATGTTCCTCAGTAGCTTGAACCTTGGGATGCACTATCAAGGCTAAAGTGATGGATGGGGGTGATACCCATACAATTCCACAAATGGAGACATTTTGGTAAAAATGTGAAAATAAGTTTTATATCACCATAAGGTAAGTGGTAGTCAATGACACCATTTATCCTTTTCGCCTAAAAATAATAATGAGGATACCCTTGTAGACATTTCTTGACTACATCTAATTTTCCATAAAATTGAGGATGATAGGAGGAGTTATGAGCTAACTGCATGCCCAAACATACAAATAATTCAATCCAAAAATTATTAGTGAATATGGGATCTCAGTTACTTATAATGATATATGGAGTACCATAAAATTTATGAGTTATATTGAATAAAATAGAAGCTACTTTATTGGAAATAAATGGATATGATAAGTTAAAAAAATTAGCATACTTGGTGAGTTTATCCATAACTACCATGATAACATTTTTAACCTCAAACCATGGTAACCTAGTAATGAAATCCATGGAAACCTCCTCCCAAAGATGCCTAGGGATGGATAAAGGTTGAAAAAGACCTGGGGTATTAATGGTTTCACCTTTTTTATTTTGACATACCTTGCATTTAGCAATATATTTATGGACATCCCCCTTGATTTCTTTCCAAAAGAAATCTTTCTTGATTCTAAGATATGTTTTCAAAAATCTTAAGTGTCTTCCTAGTGGAGATGCATGAAGTTCCTAAAATATTTTATGTTTGAGGAGAGAGTGATTATAGAGGTATATTCTATCTTCATAACATAATGCATTTGCCTTCCATGTAAAATTTTTATATCCTCCCAAAACTTATTAAATATTTTGAATCAAATCATGGGTAACATTATCATTTTCCCATTCTGATCTTGCTTCCTCTAGCCAAATGTAGATGTTGTATTTGTGAGGCTAAAAAACATGACCATAAACTAAAAATGGTCTTCATTTGTTCTAAAATATATTTTAGGTATTTTTTTTCTTGGATTCAAATATTATGAGACCTAGAGTGAATATCTAACTTGATAAAATAAACTGTACCATGAAATTCATCTAAAAACTCATTAATTACTAGAATAATAAACTTATATTTGATGTACTTATTGAGATATTTATAGCTGGACACATACTCTAAGTGTCATCCTTCTTCTACACCATGACCATTGGGAAGGAATATTTACTTTGGATGTGTTAGATGATTTCTACCTCCAACATATCCTGCACCATATTTTCAATTTCACTTTTATTGTCATAGGGTTACCTTTAGGGTCTGATGTTAGGTGGTGTAATTTTGATAAGTAATAGGATGTAATGATCATTCACTTGTATTTGGGGAATTCTTTTTGGCATGTCACCAAAAATAAGAAAATGGTTATCTTACACCATTTGTAAAGTAGGATAGGTAGAATCCTTGGTTGGTTGAACTTCTATGGAAAAAAATCACACCACAAATCCTTTAGCACCTTTTTTGAGAATCTTCATCATGTGATGGTAACTAACTAGTTGTGTAGTTTTGGCCTATAATCCACATAGTTTAAATATTGTGGCTTCTAAATAGAATTTGATGAATAGTTCCTTGAAATTCATCTCAATAGTGCCTAGTGTGTTGAGCAATTACACTCCTAGAATAATGCCATCCCCTCCTATGGGAATGTCAAACATAAGATAATATAACAAGTAGTTTCTCATAGCAAGCTTAATATTATGGCATTTTCTAGAATATTAGATGGTACCACCATATATAATCATGACCTAGAATTTTAGATCTAGGTAAATGAAAGAATTTGAATGAGTAACAAACTTATTGTTGATGAACTTGTGTGTACTCCTAGAGTTAATCAACATAATCATATTCTATTTATTCAGGAAACCCACTACCTTAAGAGTTTGAGTACTAATACAAAAAAATTATATGATAGGAAATAGTATGTTGAGAATCTTTAGATTCATCCTGAAGTTCATCCAAACTTGTACCTCAGGATTCATCATTTTTGTCATCCTCATTGGTTATTTCAATGTAAAATAAATTATTTTCATCACACATATGTTCCTTGATCTTTTTAATATCATAGACAAAACATAAACCTTCCTTAATTTATTGAAGGGTCAATCGAGTAGGCTGAGGAAATGATTGTACTGGGAAAGTGGGTTCATAGACATTAGTGAAAGATATTCATTTGAGAATTTATTTTTATTCTACCACACATGCCATTGTAATGGATTTATATATTGAACTAGGACTAAACATACAAACCTCTAATTGGATGATATGCTTCAGGCCACCTAAAAACATGTCAGTCAAATTTTACTCGGTGATGTATGCCAAACGTAAGGAGAGATTTTAGAATTGATGAATATAATCCTTTACAATCCCTATTTGATGTAGTTTGGCTAGTTGGATGAAGTAGTTAATGAGACATTATTGTGATATTGGAGATGCAACTCTTCAAAAAATACAAATTAGGAAACTAAGAAACCCTTCTTTTTATTTTGAGCACATAACCATTGATACCCAATGAACTTCTCAAATTATATATATAGAGGTACCATGACCACATTGATACCTAATGAACTTCTCAAATTATATATACAAAGAGACCATGACCACATTGTATGAGCATGGAGTTTGATGTAGATCAAATAATTTTTATATTTTAATGATCTAGGTGAGTGGATCATTACCATCAAACTTTCATATGTCCACTTTTGGTAGCATTAACATCAAACCATGATTAACATTAGGATTTTTTGGAGTAGGAGAACCAAACTAGAGTGGAAGAGGGTTATTTTTTAATGGATGAACTATAAATTTGACCAATTTCCTAGTTATTTGTTGTAACTATTCCCACAATCCATTAAAGTACTCTCTCAGCCATATGATGTCCCCTTTAACTATATTGAGATCATATTTTTGAACCATGACATGTAGCTCTAACTTAAGTTGTTGAACTACCTTTGAAATATACATATAAGAAGTTTTAGACTCCATGTTTTCCTTTTGATGATTTTAGTAGTTTATTTCCCTTTCCTAATTCTATGAGTGTTAATACCAACTATGCACAAACCCTAGGATGGTTTTAGCCTTGAAAAAAATTTAGTGGTAGAGGAGACCATTGTGATCTCACCGATATGAATCCAACATCTGATAATGCACAAAATGGTGAACTTTTTTGACCTAAAAATTTGTACCAATGAAATACACAGTTGTAATTATATCATAAACATGAATCCAACTACTATGAATCAAATTATTCTAAGATCACAAGTTATTTTTTTTAACCTTCTAGTGCTCAGGATGCCATTTCTAAAAAAATTAAACCGTAGAAACTTCCCAAATCAAAGATCTAATACCAATTGTAATGAAATTACTTAGATGGTTCAAAATAATAAAATAATATATCATAGAAATAAGAATAAAATATGTAGGTCCACAATAATAATTTGTGAAAGAGTAGAACACTTGAATATTATGACTAAGCCACTTCAAGGGGATAACCTCCATAATAATGAAATAATAAAATAATTTACAATATGATGATAAAATACCAACCACTACCTCCTATATATAGTCTACTTAGCCATAGTTATTCCATAGGCTAACCATACTAAGAACATTGATAAATGTAATAACATATAATATGAAGGTATGTAATCCACAAGTCGACCACACATATCCCTAGACACACTATAGATTAAGGGCATAGCATATTATAGATCATAATTCTAATATATCTACATTTGAAGGAGATATTACTTGGGGTTTTCTTTTGAGAGAAGATATATTATCTTAGGAGAAGTATTGGATACAAAGTAGGAGTCTTTTTATCTACAGATGATTTCTATAGTGTGATATTTACAAAGCCACAACAACCTCTTTTAAAACACCATTGTCTAAAGGAGAGATTGAGACTTGATATATTCATCAAAAGGTAAGTATCTCTAACTTTTGTTATTTCATTTGATAGATAGATCTACAAAAATTATTAGGTTTTGAATGTATAACTCTTTACCTAGATCACCTTTGTACTTAGTTTTTGTATATTTATAAGGTCATCTTTACTTTTAATCTTTCACCTTATGTGATCTAGGCCCCCATTTGCCTACCATGATCCATTGATTATTTGTTTGTGTTAAACCATCCTCATTTATGCCACAAGATTTGGTTATCATTAGATTAGTTTTATTTTATGTATTAGAAGACCTAGTTAGGGTTACTGTATAGATTTATTTGGCTAGATATTTTATAACCCTCTCCTTTAGTGTTGAGTAATAAGATATCCCTTGGTTAGGTTTAGTGGATCCATTTTGGTCATGACCATGATATACAATGTAATAATTAGTTGATTACCTTCTTTGAGCTTAGATTTATAAAGTATGATAAGTTTTAAATACATTTTAATCTATTTCATATATTTTGGTGACGTCAATGTGAATATAACAATTTTTTATTTTTTATTTACAATCAACTAAGTCCCTTTGGTCAAACTAATTTTAAATTCTATTTTTAGGTCCAAGATATACATTCAACTAGGTTATATTGGTTGACCCAATTTTATCCTCTGTTTGTAGGATTCTATCCACAATCAATGAGGTCATTTTGTTCGAGCCAATGATTTTATCTATTTATAGCTATAGGATTTACAATCAACTAGGTCATGATGGTTGACCCAATTTTTGCCTCTATTTACATGGTTTCATCTCTATTTAACTAGGTTGCATTGGTTAACCTAGTTGTTCCCCCTATTTTATGAGTTTTAATTTATAGTCAACTAGGTTGGGTTGCTCAACCTAGTTCATTTATTTAGGTTTCATTTATTAGTTTTTATCCAACTAGGTCACATTGGTCAACTTAATATGTTTAACTATTTTTAGTTTTTAACTTTCTATAGACTAAGTCAACCTATTTGAACCTATGTAACATCTATGTTTTTTTTATATTTCTATCTCTATAAGACTAAATTAAGCCTAGACAATCTAGTAAACAATCAAATCTTTATCTCTTAGTTAACCAAGTCAACCAGGTTGGCCTAGTTATATTTCTCAAGTTCATTTTAACCATATTCATCTTCAATTTTTTCAAATATATCATTTTATTAATTCTAATTTTAGTAAAATTACTCACTATTCAAAATTTATACTCTATTTTTTAAGTTCTATAAAACTATCACATAGTTAACTAAGTCAACCTAGCTGACTTAGTTCTATCTCTATTTGACCTACCAAAAAACTAAGTTTACTTGGACGACCTTGTTTATTTTTTCTTTTTTTTATAATAAATTGTGTCAACCATCATTGACCTTGTTCTATTCTATTTGTTCAACTAGATCATCCTAGCTGACCTTGTTCTATGTGTTTCAAGTTTAGTACAAGAAAGACAATTCACTTTATTTTCATAGTAATTAATATTACTTTTTTTTTTAAAAGAGTTGGCTTCTTGTTTATTTAATTTCTAAAATTTAAAATTATTTTTTTCACATTTTACTTTTGCCTTTATTTTCACTGACTTAATTTCTTAGAAAATGTGTATCGATAGTTTTAAAACTATCTAGCTACTATATTGAATGGATAGATGATAATCTATTTATAGTCCTTGTATACCATTTATAGATATAGTGGTGTGAAGGGTTTTCCATAATTTTCATACTATAGTATATATCTAAACATGATATTTAGTTTCAACATACCTCACAGTATTTTAGATACACCTATGATTTCCCTTTATATTAAATCTTAGGAATCCAACCATTTATTTGAGATTATGGTGCATCAGTTAGTAGTTAAAATTGATAAGTTACTTTTAAATTACCCTTGAAACTAGGTTTAGTGGGATATGGGAACAACACTTAGTCAACACTTTGAAACATTATGACATCACTATCTAACATATAATCAAGTATATTTAGAAGCCTACACTATCTAACATATAATCAAGTATATTTAATACAAGTTAATAATCTTATTTTCATATAATTGGTTAGAATTATTAGTTAAAAAATATTTTATACTTGGTAGTTACTATTCTCTATTGTATTATAGACCATATTGACCAATGTTGATATTGTTATATGCTACATGTTTTAACTAGATTGACAATCACTAACCTAGTTGATTATATTTCAACAAACTAAGATGACTAGACTTGACTCAATTTTCTATATAAAATTTGTTTTACTTTTATTTCTAAACTACATCATCCAAATTATTATTAATTTTTTTCTAAATTCAAGTAAGTCGAGTAGTTCAATGTAGTCTACTTTTATCTTTTCCTACCTCTAAAATTTAAGTCAACTAACTCAACTTAATAGGTTTTTAAAACTCTATATTTTCTACCTGTAAAATTAACTTAACCAATTAACTTAGTAGGATTTCAAAACTCTATCTTTTCTTGATTGTATAATTAAGTCAACCAACTCAACCTAGTAGGTTGTCAAATCTACATTTTTTACTATCTTCCCAACTAGGTCGACTAACTTAACCCAATAGATTTTCAAATTATTATTTATCCATGTCTACCCAACTACATCAACTAGTTTAACCTAGTAATTTTTTAGACTGATAAGTTTCCCTGTCTACCTAACTAGGTCGACTAACTCAACCCAATAGGTTTTTATTTAGTTACTTTTCCCTATCTACACAACTAGGTCAACCAATTTGACCCAATAGATTTCCAAATTGTTAATTTTCTCTTTACCTTTCACCATGTAGTACATTTTTAATTAAACTAAACTACAAAATAAAAATGATATGATGAAATTAACTAAACCCCTAAACATCCTCATTCCCATCTTATAATTTTGTAAAAAATTCAAAATGTAAGCAATGTTCATGTGGCCACTAGAAATAAAAACTATGGGTCACCTCCTTCCAAAACTTTGGTACACTTAATTATCCTCTAAAAATTCCTATTATCAAGGATGAGAGTGATCTCACATATAATACTCTAATCATACTTCTCAATAATGAAAAGCCTCAACATCAAGGAAATGATCCCATGATAAATTTATAATATCATGATGTGACCTTACCTTGATTTTCCACCTTCACCCACACATTACTTTTCTATAAGCCTTGGGGAAAGTCACATTATTAATTATTCTATAAATTTTTCTTCTTCCATGCCTTCAAATTTCTCCACTACTTCTTTTACCTTTTTTAGTATCTCAACTACTATGGCTAGTATTTCCTCCAGTGGACCTACCCAGAGTTCCCATGTTCATACTCTAGTCCATGTTACATCTAGCATATCTCAATCCAATTCTAATAATCAAGTAAATATTATTACTAATCATATTCTATTAAAATCCATGAATAAAATGGATAATTTATGAACTAATAATGTAAATTAAATAATACAAATGCGGAACCAAATTTTAGAATTACAAAATAATCCTAAACCCACTCAATCGGGAGTATAAAATCTAAACGCCTCCCCCAAACCCCCTTAGATATTCATAAGGTAAAATTAAACCTTAATCCTCAATTAATAACAAGGCTATAAAACACTTTCAAAATGACCCTTAGTTCCTCAAATTCCAAACATCGACATACGTGTTATTAGTTCTACTATCACTTGTAATGGATATAATGATCGTGTATTGCATTTGAAAACTTTCATAAACTTGTATAAATATTGGGTGAAGCTCAATACCTTTTCTAACACCAATATATTAGATAATACCTTCATAAGTGATGTTTTGGATTGGTATAATCAAATAAAATCTCATACTATATCTAGATTATAATATTTAAAAATGCATTGGTACAAGAATTCTAAATAAACAATCCTCTTGAAAATAACTTAGCTCAATTTATCAACTATAAATAGAGTTAAACATAACATGTCAGAAGATAATACTTTCCATTTATTCAATAATGTTCCTCATCCTAAATGTAAATATCATGTTAGGACTCTCTTTCAAAAATCTTTAGAATAATCCCTCAACCAAGTTAAATATCAATATTATCTCATAAAATAATTTGATGCTTCCCATCCTCTTGCCAAAACTTGAATGCTTATGAAATGTAAAATTTGATATGTTACAAAATATGGTGTTACATATAATTTTTATTCCATACACACTATTCATGATATTATCCCAAGTGGTTTAATTATTTTTACTCTTTCACAACCACTTTCAAACAATACTTTACCATAACCTAGTTTTTAATTTTCCCAAGTGACTAGTGTATATTCTCACAAACCTCTTTCCATGGTAGAAATTCAAAAGTGTCTTCCTAGGCCTTCACCAAGATATCTTGACCCTACTTACCCTAACAAACACTAATTTGATTTAAACAAATTTTTTTGGTATCATGGTAGTTGGGGTCATTCTCATGAGACTTGTTTGTAATTAAGAAACTTTGATCTTGAATATCTTTTTGGTCTTAATTTTGATCACAAAACTTTAATTTGTGAGTGTCAACACACTTATGAAGCAACAACCAAAGTTAATAAAACCAAAACTCAACATGATTCCCTTAATCAAGATAACATTCATCTTACTATTTACAAGGATATTCTTCCTAATCATTAATCAAGTACAACTCAACCTCCCACTACCAACATTGTCAAAACATTTGTCGATCCTATTTATCTCGCTAATGAAGAGAATATTGTCAATATCAAAAATATAAGGATAGTGGTTTATTATATCAATACTTATCCATATTATAACTATAATAATTTCCAAACTTTTTGTACTATTAAATATTCTTACCCATCTCATTTTAAATAACTTGTGTATATGACAATAATTCTAAAAAATCTAACACAACCTACTCCATCTAATATCCCACATGTTTCTAATCAAATAAAAAATTTAGGTACTTATTCAATTTTCATTGATATAACTTCCCATCCTCACTTATCATAAACTTCTCCTCAATTTTAATTACATAAAACTCCAACTCAACATACTTGGATTTCTTTACCACCTATAAAATATTCAAAAGAACCAAGCATCAACTAACCCATGACACTATAAATATTACCTAATTCAACCCAATTATAAACACTTGGAAAAGACACAATGGCTAATCCATAATCAACTAATTCTTATCAACATAAAATTTTATGCACTTATGTTCCTCCTTCAATATATTTTATTTACCATTATGCATCTCTATTAGATATAGTTATAATTAGATATGATGAATGGGATGACATAATAAAATTTTCTCATATCCCATCTCAAATTATTTTCTTAGAACTCATGGGGACTTATCCTCATCATCATAATCATCTAATGTAACTCTTATTCAAAATGAAGATCCCTTGACCTCAACTTGTGGGGTAAGAAGTCACTTTGCCTTTATTTGAAGCTAGTATTATTAAATAATGCAAAGAAATTTATATACACATAGATAAAATTGTAGTCATATAAAATGTCCAAATTGGTAGCTTGAGTGTGGATTGTGACACCCAACCCATAGGTCCCTCTTGCATGCTCTTATGACCCATCTAAACACCTTTTTACTTATTCTCATTCATCTATAGACTTTTGAGACCTGATTCTAACTCAACCAGGTTGTATTTCCCATGATATTTCCATCCCCTAGGTCTCAAGCCTATAGAACAAGAATGATAAGGTTAGAATACAGCATTGGACCCTAGGGTGTCTCATTTTTAGTGATCATATCCACTCATATTTTGATCCCAAATGATCATTTCCTTTCAATTCCTATTCTTCATTGTGTTGGCCTAGTGTGAATACATTTAACCCATGACCAATAGATATATATAAAATCCCATTCAAAGTTAATTTATAAGGGGTTAGAAAATATTATAAAAGTAGGAAATAATAAAAGCAAGACCACTAAGGTAAATTTCCCCATTCTCTACATATAACCATCTAATATAGCTACCAAGATATTCAAACCCTCACACTAGTCCCTAACCACCTCAAGCACTCTTAGTTTGGCATTTTTTCATTTGCGTAACACTATTTTACAAATCACATCAAGTGGGAGAACTACATATGGCTTGATCCGTCTTCTAAGTATTGGTATGTAGGTAGGGTGCCCATATAAGGGGTGTGGATACAAATTCAGTGCATCTTACACACACTAACCCCACTCCTCTTTTTCAAGTTTTATTTAAGAACTATTAAGGTCTAGGATTAGAAATTTAATCAAATCTACAAGGATATCCATCAACATTCAAGATCTAAAATTTCATAAGTAGTCTCACACTGGGAAAATAAATAAAACCTAAAAAAACTCAAATCTTTGTGACTAATTTGGACAATAGTAGTAGGACTTGGATTATAGCACTAGACCTTGAAGTGTCCTATTTTTGGTGCTATTGTCCTTTAATTACACAAAATCTAGATCCCAGTTCATGACACTATCCTAGTCTTACACAACTATTTTTGGCCTCTGTCTCAACTGTCTCAGTCTAGTTTTAAGCTAAGTTACATTTATCCTTATTTATTACTATTTTTAGAAAGGTTTAAAAGGCATAGTAAATTATACAAATTAGTACTATATTTATTGAAATATTATTTACTAATTTATTTATTCCATACCCTTAACTAAATTAGGAATAAAACTTCAATATTCCTAAAACTATTAAATCATTTGGTGAACTTGACTTACTTTGTTTGTGCACCAAAACCCTAAAGACCCTAGGGTAAATTATTTATTAATTTTTCCAATATTTTTTTGAATTTTTACCTAAATATTTTAATAAAAAATTCCCATAAAATTTTTAAATTCCTTATTAATTTTTTTAAAATATTATTTTTCAAAACCTTGGTTGCACATACTAGGTCCCATTGCTTTTGAGGTATCACCTTACATATAAAATCAGATTTCACATTAAAACAAAAATGAATATCATTTATTTAAAAACATTTCTTGAATTTTTTAATTAAAAAATAAGGAGACCATACTCATTCCTATCATGTAGATGAATGATGAAGTTTACCATATGTTAATATAAAGCTTCATTCTTTGCATTTCATGCTTAATTTTTATAATATGGGATGATATTAAGAAATTTAGTGTTAAACAATGTTAAGATGCCTCTTGCCTCACCTCCCTTGGAGCCTTTATCCCATGTTGAGTTATGATTTATGGTTTATTTTACTCTTCCCTAGGTCACCACCCATCGCCAAAGAGCCCAGTTGACACCCTTTATCCCTCCACCACCTCAACTTATCAATTATCTTCACTCTCTTCTCATAACTAATACTAGTCTTACATAAATAGTAGATAATGTAGTTTTAGATATTAATCAATGTGATACCATGCATCCCCTACCTAGTCAGGATCCCCACCACCCTCCTATTCCTTCCCATCCTAGGCTAAACCCACTTGCATAGGTAGATCTACATAAGGTGTATGATATTATTTATTAGTTGAGATACACACCAACTAAGATTTCCATGTTAGAACTGATTTAGAAAGCCAATGTGTTCAAGTACATTCTTTATCAAGCACTCACTTAGACTTCTATGCCCATTGATTCAGAGCCTTATTATTTTGCATCAATGGTCAATATGTTAAAAACTATAGAAGATTCTATTTCTTTTTATCATGAGGACATGCCATCTCAGACAGTTATTGATCAAAATTTACCATTATTCATACAAGCTTAAGTCAAAACTAGTGTAATTAAGAGAGTTCTTGTTGATAGTGGTTCTGGACTTAATATATGTAATATTACATTCTTACAGAACATGGGCATAGATATGGCATCCATGTAAAAATCATATAATAATATTAGAGGATTTGATGATATACCATGATAGACATTGGGCACCATTACTTTAGATATCATGGTAGGGCTAAAACCCCTCTCTACATAATTATAGGTCATGCCAGATCCTCTTTATTATAATATTTTACTTGGATGACCTTGGATACATGCTATGAGGGAAGTTACTTCTACTCTGCATTGATGTGTTAATTCTATCTATGAAGGATACCTATACATATACCCAATAGATAATCAGCCATTCAGATATTTTCAAATTATAGAGTCATCTTCAATTATTTTTCTAGATGGGAAACATCCTATCATAATTCAATCACCACCTCATCACATTTTTCTTGATCAAATACATACATATGAGGTAGGAGAGATTATCACATCTTGCATTCCTCCACATACAATTATGTCTTTAAATTCTGGGGTAAATTCTGAGTTACTATATGTATATGATGTTGATACATATTCCTAGGCTACTTCAAATGATGATATGACACCCACACTCATAAATGACTATTTATGTGGATTGAGATTTACACTAGTTGGCCTAGGAGAGTACTGATATGACTCTCGAGCTCTTATTACACATCCTACATCACTCTTAGCATCTCACACTACACTCTTAGGATATACTCTATATTTGTGGCCATAGATAGATCACTTGGCACATACAGTTCACATGGTTACCTCTATAGATATAGGGCTAGTCATTCAGATTTAGGAAGGCAACACATAGCATCAACCACAGATTATACTATAGATGTTAATCATGGATTAGTCACATTACCTATAGTAGGACATAGATCTATTATCAAGTTATCATGGCAAGATGGTCACCCATTTTTTATTTTTCATAGTTACATAGGCCATGATACAAACTCATGTATAGCTTTATAGTAGAGATTGGATAAACTATAGGTTCAAGGTATTATTCAGATTACATCACCACTAGCACTAGCTTCACTACTTCCATTGAATCCATATACTACTAGAGATAAATTTCCCTGAGGAGACTTAACATATTCACCATCAGAGTAATCTTGAATTCATTGTCAATAAGATGACACCATTATGAGTGATAGATCTTTGAATACACAAAGAGCATAGATCTTATTGAAACCTGAGGAGATAGCCACCATGCATATAGAATCTATGGCATATGATGATATTTATAATTATCATCTTGAGGCATTTGATGATGGTTGTGATCCCTTTCTCCATCTCCATCCCAAGTGAGCTCAATCCTTAGACCCTTTACCCCCTCTAGCCTAGTCTTTTACATCATTATGTACATATTGCTTATTTTAAATTACTTATATATAACTTCATTTAAATTACTTGCACATAGTTTCTATCATTCATCTTGTGCATATCCCACTATATTTTTAGTGTGCATTCCAAATCATCATCCTCATCATTATCCTCATCTTGATCCACATCCCTATCACCTACATCTCATCTTCTACATCCTAGTCAACATTATACATAGTCTCTTTGTATATCCTTCTCTTTGGCATACCCAATCATCCTTATCCATACCCTTACCCCAATCACATCTTGCATCCTACCTAAGTCAACATCATCAACCACTCACCATAGTCACCCAATCCTTTCCTAGTCTCACCATATCCCATTATCCTTTGTCCTCACCCCATTATCTTCTACATCCTTTCTAAATCACTATCTTATCCATCCCCTCCTAATACAACCATATCTACCCACCACTGCATCCATTCAAACATCTTAATCACCATCTTATATCCATTTTCTAACCATATAATCTCCATCATAATCTTAGTCTAACCATATCCCCATATCATTTATCATACTAATCATCATTATTGTATATCCTAATCTCATCCTCTTTTAAATAATTTATTCTCTTGTACATTTTTACCTAAGCCATTCATCATTAGTCACACCCCTTTCTATCAACTATATCTTATCTTATATATCCTCATCCAATCATCCTTTGTAATTATTGCATAGTGCATCTTTGATATCATACCATTGTGCATCCTTTTATTGTCTTATCATTTCCTCTATTATCACCTTATCTTCATCCCATTTTTATTCATACCCTCATCATCTATATACCTTGATCCATCTTATGACCTTACCCAAGTCCACACCATTAACTACCTATCTTCCCCTTGTAAATATCATTGTTCTCTTTTATGTAAACCCACTCATCAATAGTCATCCTTTCATCAATCATCATATTGTAAATCTTAGTCTCATCCCCTTATACATATCTTTGTTATCTTGAATATCCTTCTAGTCACATATTAATTACATCCTATTCATACCTCATTAAATAAACCTTATCCTCAATCCATCTCATTATCCCATCACATATTATTTATATCCCATCAATCATTTCATCCTAGTCAAACCATATAAACTTATCATTAGTCAATCACCTTACTTCCTAATCACATCTTGTATATCTTAAACTCATCCTCTTGTACATCATTTATTCTCTTGTAAATTCTACTAGACTCCCATAGTAGTCATATTCATCCATCATCCTAGTCACACCTTGTCATAAGACCACTTCATCCATAATCATTCACACCTCACTTTGACCTTGCCTTATCTATCAATCACACCATATTATTGACTATTCCCATATCATATTCTATCCTGAGTCCACCTCATTTATAGTCTTAATCATCGCCATATCATCTTTTTTCATTATCTCATCAGCTACATTTAATCTTGCATATCCTTATCCCATTATATTTTTTTACATATGACTTTAGACCCATATTTTATATACTTATCACATCATCCTTTTATAAATATCTTTGGCTTAATCTCCTCTTAGTCTAACCATCACCCCATCTCTCACATAAATCATAATCATCATATCATATATTCTACTCCCATCCCATTATATATATCTTATTATCTTGTACATCCTACTTGTCATATCCCATTCTAGTTCCACTTATCATTTATATTTTCATGCATCACCTATCCTAATCACATCTTGTCCCATTATCCATATCCTATTCTAATTCCATCTCATCCCTAGTCCTCATCATACTATCTTGTCTTCATCCTATCTTAGTCATACCTCATAATCTTGTACATCCCTGCCTAATCATCACCTTGTATATATTTTATAACCCTTTCCTTGTATATCATTTTCATTATCCCATCTCTTATATTAGATTATTCACACCTAATCATAAGACCATCTCATCCATAATCAATCACACCTCACTTTGACCTTGCCTTCTCCAACAATCACACCTTAGTCTTAATAATTCCCATATCATTTTATTGACATCAACACCTTAAATATTTTTTAATAATCCATCACCTATCATAATCCCATCTTGTCTCACCATCCATATTCTATCTAAATTCCACCTCATCCATAGTCCTAATCATCCCCGTACCATCTTGTCTCATCATCCC
Source organism: Torreya grandis (assembly GCA_037957365.1). NCBI lineage: Eukaryota > Viridiplantae > Streptophyta > Pinopsida > Cupressales > Taxaceae > Torreya > Torreya grandis. The sequence goes on along the minus strand of JARHVA010001287.1, from coordinate 3,122,286 downwards.
ATCACCTTGTATATTATTATTTTTACTTCTTGTGCATAATTCATTCCATTGTACATCCTTTTAATCACATCTCATCATTAGACCATATGTCATTAGTCATCCCCTAATCACATCTTAATCATACCTCATTATCCAAATCTTATCTTAAATCCATACCTGATCACTTATCTTGACCTTACCTTTCATCACCTTATTTTATCCTAGTTTGATTTTTGGTCATATACAGGTCTAAAACATCCACCTTTCATTACCATTTTATGATATCATCATCAACTATCATTCTACTTATCCTTATTCAATTGTCCTAATCACCTTCATCACCTAGTCCTACCCCATCCCATCTTGAGCAAAAATAGTCTAAGATCTTGAGCTAATCATATCATCCTATCATCTTAATCCAACTATCATCTTATCATCATCCTATCATCCTAATCCACTTGGTAAAATCTCATATCATAATCAATATCTTGTTACAATCTTATCACCTTGTTAGTATCAATCTAGAAAACCCATCAATCTAATCTAGTCTAATCACCTTAACTTATTCATTACTAGCACCCATCATATCATCCTCTTGCTAGTTTAAATTTAGGCACCCATCACTATCCTCAATCCCTTTGCTAGCTTTATGACTAGGCATTGTTGACAAGTTATTATCACCTATTATACTATTAATTTAAAATTTGATCATAATCTTTAATCTATTAGCATATCTCATCTCCATTATTACCTATCATATTAGCTTGGTAATTTTGATCTATTTTGTTCAATAACCTTATCCTACCTATTGGATCCATCACCTATCAACCATCACCATAGAACTAAACCCTACCTTCATTAACCAATACATACATGATAACAAGGATGAGATCCTTTTATGGCTCATTATGGTGGGATTACCACTTCCCAAAGGTGTTTATCCCCTTTAGCTCATTACACCTCCCATCCAAGCCCCATCATGTGAATCTTGTACCAATCCTCCATCTACTAGTCATAAACCATAAACTTCTCATTCCCATACTAGCAAAGGGAATCCAACCTTGGCCACTTTGAATCCTTTGACCCAGTCATATCTACAACCATCTAATCATAAATCTAATACTTACACATCTAATTCCCAAAGAGAAGTGGGTTATTATACTCCCCTTCCCATAACATTGGAATCCATTTTTAAATAGTTAGTCACCACTAACATGATGGTCTATCTGCCTATTTGACATCTTGATCTTATTAAGCATATGCCCTTTTGGTATAATAAAAACCAATATTATTTATAACATTGAACCTAGGGGCATACCATTAATTCATGTTAACCTTTTAGAGATTTTTTTTAGGACCTCATTGACCATGGTGACATAATAATTGATAAAGAACTAGATGAGTCTCCATCCCTAGGTGAACAAAAAGAGGAATGCCAAGATCCCCTTTTTAGTCATGAACAAGACCTTCCCTCTCCAAATTGAGGTCAAGACACCACTCCCATCATTGACAAACCCTCCATCAAATCTTATTCAATTCCCCATGATCTTAATCCTCCCATCCCTCATGAACCATTTCATGACCCTCTCCTTGAATCCATCATTCCTTCATCATCTCCCTCTTACCCATCATATCAAATCCCCCATGATGAGAGGTTGATTGTGGATAAGCACACTTATATTATCAGCATTGGATCTTATGAATTAGATTCAATTTATAGGTTGCATCTAAGGTCTTATCTTCCATGGGATCATTTTTAACACCTATATCCACATCAGACTCCTCACCAAAAACATCATCCTTTATTGATGTTGATAATGTCCATCTTTTAGAGGATACATATAATCTAGTTACCTTTGATTCATTACCAAGCATATATTTTGATCCCATTCCATATGATGACATCATAAATGAGTTCTTTCAAGCTTTATCTATTGAATATTGTCAGAGTGAGTTTGATCCTTTTTAGATGCAACTAGTCCTAGTGATCCTTTTGTTGATCTTGGGGATATTTTCTCCAATGTCAAAATTGGATCTCTTAAAAACCCCTATGATTACCATGCTACCCCATAACCACCCATTGACCTCATTATACCATCTCCATCACCTTCATCCACTATTGACCCTTTTCTCCTTATCAATGATCACTTAATCACCTCCCTCCATAAGCATGAATAGGAGCATGCAAAATTGGACCCTTCCTTGATAAATATAATATGTGCCATAAATCCAAAGGTATAAGACAATATTTCAAAAGTAATAAATAGTAATGAAGTAATCTTTGATCTTATCAATCAAAGTCAAGGAAAATCAACTCATTAGCCTAATCTAAAAGCATCTCTCCCTAGTGAAGCCTGTAATCTAGCACTAGGAGACTATCAAAGTCAAAATCATCATAATATTCCAAATAAAGAATTAATCTCCTCCAATGAAGCCCAAAAATAGGCAACAAGGGGAAGTCAAAATCAAATCTAGTCAAATGATTAAAATCATATGGATCATCATACATCAAATGATCAAATCAAAGATAAACCACAAAGTCAAAATGTCTTAAATCTTCTAAAGTATTTTATCACTTAGAACCAATCAAATGAAGTATGTCCCACACCTCAATTATGTATGTGACAACTAGTCCTAATCCTCCATCATCCATCACCCCATCCTATCATAATCTTATCCTTCATTTTAGTCCTAATCCTCCATCATCCCTCATACCATCATATCATGATCCCATCATCCCATCAATACCTATCATCTATTCACATCTAATACATCCTCATAAAGACTTAATTGAATCCATACCTCACATCAAATCCTCAGGCAGCATTGTCTCTCCTAGGGGTAATGATGATACCTGGCTAGATATCTGGAGGGGTCACCATCAAAAATCACTAAAGGCCACCAAGACATCTAGGCATCTAGCATCCATAATAGAATTGGTGTTGGATAAATAATCCATTCAACATCCACACCTTGCATGATAGGAACTAAACTCCCCAAAGCTCTGACACAACTTGTCAGAATTAAGAGCACACATGATTACCAATGTATAAGCAACTAAACATGCAGAATCCAGAAGAACAAATAACTATCAATGAGAAGACACACAGAATATGAGAGGCAATATACAATTATATTCAACTCATTACAAAGGAATCTACAACAAAGAGGTGGCATTCTTCCTTCCACATCCTGTGGGCTTACAGTAAACTTCCCTCCAGAGTAATCTTCTCTCATAGGTCACAACACACAGCTAACATAAGCTGTTGTTCACCTCATTGCACATCTGTACAATCGAGTACACAACCGTACTCCAAGTAGATCTCTCCATGACCTTGCTGATGTATTGTTGTCACCTTGGATCTAACGTCCCCGCGCTGATCTCCTTTCTGAACCTCGCATCCATACACCCCTGCAAGTCAACCCTGATCTTACTTAAACACACATGGGGAATCCTACTTGATTCCACCATGGGAAGAACTCTCCAAGCTTCACATAGCTCTTCTCCAAATTCTTCACTTAACAATACAGCCCATGAGTCTATTATATAGATCTCATGCATACACTGACTAGACTTGCGGCTCAAGACTTCGAACAAGCCTTTACCATGCAAACTTTGCGTTCACTTAACTGACTGTTCGTAAACAGCAGTTCAGACCGCTACAGGTGACCGACGTCGGTCCCTACCCTCCTAGAGGTGACCGACGTCGGCTGATATACTGCCATCGCCGGTTTCCCTTCTGCGTCCCCTGACCGACGTCGGTGTGGCCTGCCGACGCCGGCGACTGATTGCGCTAGAAACCCTCCTATCTGTTTGCCTTAAGGTGTAGCTTTTAGCTCCACACCCTAACAATCTCCCACTTGGAGATAAAGAGCTGCACCTGTACCCAAAACCAGTACTCTGTCCAATCTGTATCCTGGCTTGTATTCCTCTCCAAGCTCCCACTCGAAGACAACCCACCACACTCCATGTGGTGTTAATTCTGTGCCTGATTTCCTTCATTCTCATCGTACCATCTTCTGCCTTGCTATACTCCCACTCAAACAGCAACCCCTGTGAGTAACCTGTAATCAACAAACACTTAACAGATTTGGAACATCTGTTAGTCAAGCTCGCTCTGAGAACGTCCAACCTTGCTCTGATACCAATTGATAGGAACTAAACTCCCCAAAGCTCTGACACAACTTGTCAGAATTAAGAGCACACATGATTACCAATGTATAAGCAACTAAACATGCGGAATCCAGAAGAACAAATAACTATCAATGAGAAGACACACAGAATATGAGAGGCAATATACAATTATATTCAACTCATTACAAAGGAATCTACAACAAAGAGGTGGCACTCTTCCTTCCACATCCTGTGGGCTTACAGTAAACTTCCCTCCAGAGTAATCTTCTCTCATAGGTCACAACACACAGCTAACATAAGCTGTTGTTCACCTCATTGCACATCTGTACAATCGAGTACACAACCGTACTCCAAGTAGATCTCTCCATGACCTTGCTGATGTATTGCTGTCACCTTGGATCTAACGTCCCCGCGCTGATCTCCTTTCTGAACCTCGCATCCATACACCCCTGCAAGTCAACCCTGATCTTACTTAAACACACATGGGGAATCCTACTTGATTCCACCATGGGAAGAACTCTCCAAGCTTCACATAGCTCTTCTCCAAATTCTTCACTTAACAATACAGCCCATGAGTCTATTATATAGATCTCATGCATACACTGACTAGACTTGCGGCTCAAGACTTCGAACAAGCCTTTACCATGCAAACTTTGCGTTCACTTAACTGACTGTTCGTAAATAGCAGTTCAGACCGCTACAGGTGACCGACGTCGGTCCCTGCCCTCCTGGAGGTGACCGACGTCGGCCGATATACTGCTGTCGCCGGTTTCCCTTCTGCGTCCCCTGACCGACGTTGGTGTGGCCTGCCGACGCCGGCGACTGATTGCGCTAGAAACCCTCCTATCTGTTTGCCTTAAGGTGTAGCTTTTAGCTCCACACCCTAACATTGCATCTCATCCATCATCCAATAAATTGATATGCCCAATAAAGAGTAAAAAATCCATACATCTAATGGTGAAAACTAGTTTTTTGGTGCCTTGGGAAATTACCATGATGAAAACTAGTTCTGACATCATGGTAAAATAATATGTTGTCCACATTTTTCCTCAACACTTGGGGGAAAATCCATCTAGTTAATATCTTCCTCCATTTACCTTATATATATCACTCATCATCTTATCCCTTGATCCATAATTCCTCTCCATCATCTACTATCATATCATGCATATTATATCTCCTTCCTTCCCATCTAGACTTTCATAAGAAATTTTAAGGTGTCTTGAGAACTATCCTCAACCATCTTGGCATATCCTCTACTAGAAACTCAAACAAACAACAATCTGGTTCCTTCATGATGTGGTCATTAGTTATCCCTATTCCATTCATCTTTGGTCCCCCATCATTGTCATACTTTGTCACCCCATCAATCATCCCTCCATCCTTTTCTTAGTTGATAGGTTTGGTATTCCCTTTGCTAATAACCCTGGTTGTATATTGTATATACATATCCCCAAAATACTTAAAAAAAATTAAATGCCAAAAACCCTAAAAATCATAAAATATGAAAAATCCAAAATAATCCATCCTATCTTGTCTATGCCTAACCCCCTAGTCGCATCCATTTCCATCCATCTCCTATATTACAATCTACCCCATCTTTGGATACCACATTTAGTCTTGAAACTTAATCTAAAGTGGTCACCCATCATTTCATCATCCTTTTATCTAAGTATTATTGGCACATGTCACCTTGTCAATATTTTAATATGGCACCCATCACTTCTCTATCAATGCCTTTTCATACCTAGCACCCATAAATCATCACTTTACTAATGTGAAAGATGCTTGATCCCATCACTATCCTTATCATTACATCTTCATGTCTAGGACCCATCCAATCACTTTTACTAGCATGAAAGGTATTTGATCCCATAATCATATCCTAATCTCCTTTCTAGATTGGATCCTTGTAAGGCCTTATTTGTCAATAATATTTGTTCATCAATTATCTAATCACCATCCTTGACCAATTTTTTGATTCAATTTCAAAACTAGATTAATATTTAAAGACCTTATCACACCCCATCATGTCATCCATCATTTCATTATAAACTAAGGGTATCACCTCATCTTAATCATAATCCTCCTCAATTAGTCTTATCCAAATTTTACCCTATCCAAATTCCATAATCACATCATGGTCATCCTAGTCTCTCATCACCTAGTCACTCATCCCATCATTAAACAAGACATTGTGACATTACATGTAGATACTTATTTATTGTTTGTTGTTTATCTGATGTTTTTCTTGTTTTCATCATGTATATATTGTGTTTGGATTTTATTTTGATTACATCGTGTCTATTTTTGTCTATTAGGTAATAAATGAGGATGTTATGAGGACACCATAAGTTCCCTCAAGGATGTAGAGTTCACTAATTGCCCATGCACTTTGGCACAATTTCTTCTTGGTCATGTTTATATCATGGGGCATCTTGTCAAGTGTTATATTCTTGGATTGCTTAGAATATGATGAAATTTATGAAATTTGTGATGGCTTGATCTCACCATCCTTCTCCCCATCACAGCCTATTTGATTAGCATCCAATCTTTCATCTTTATCTCATCATCCACATCATATCTTGCAATCACTAACAAGACTAATAATCCTTATCATAATCATTTTTTAATCATTAATCATCATTGTCATCATCTCTTAATCAAAACTACATTAGCTTGAGGTCTTTCCAGACTATGTAGGTAGCATTTGGCCACTCTTATGTGCCCAAGGACAGCTCAACCTATATTTCCTCTATCTTTACCCTATATGTGTCTTTCCTAGGGACATTATCCTAGTATTTTTGTTCATTTGATCATATTTATTCTTCTCTATCATCACATACATCATCTTGATTGATTTAACTTTGAGCTACACCCATCCTTAACATTAATCCTATCAAAATATTCTTATCTTGGCCTACTCTCCCTTACATACATCCTTTCTTGGGATACATCTAAAGCTTGTGGCCTTTTAATCATATCATCATATTTTTATGGTTTATTCCACCTTGGTATGTGTTTACAACCATAACACCCATCATCACTACTACCTATGCATGTGTCCTTGTTAGGGGCATGATCATCAATTTGTATCTCATTACTCAAATTAACTTCATCTCTTCATCATCTATCCCACATCTGGCATCCCATACCCTCATCTTTCCATCATATCCCACCCCTCATTTCTTCTTTTGAGTGTCCATCTATCTCATTCTTCCTTGCATGTCCCCTTGAGGGGGTAGCATATGCCCTAACATCATCTACTAACATTCATCCATGACATGGTTTTTCTTTGAAATAACATTACTCCTTCCACTTTTCTCCACTCAGAATTCCATTTCAAATAATGGAAAAATATATGCACCTAAAATTTCTCACTTCATTATAGTTGATTAATATTCCTATTAGTTGACACTAATTCTACTTAACCTATTTTATTCTGCTAATTAATCCCCTTTCCTAATTAATTTATCTAATATCCCCATAAATATTCCTCTTTAATCACTAACCTTATTCTATCTCACCCCTTCATTAATTCCCCTAATCATTTCATTATCCTAATCTAATCCTAGTTACCCATTAGATGGGAATTTTTAATTCCCATAACCCCACCTAACCACCTATTAACCTACATCCTAGCCTTCCCTACATCCCTATGTCTCTAATCTTCACCTAATCCCCCATTTAACCCCTATAATCTCTCTCATTATCCCTAAACTAATCCTAGAAGTCTCTAGAATAGGATACTTCCCCCAAGACTCTAGAACCCTCTATTTTCTAGAGGTTTCTCCAAGGAATTTAATATTCCTTGATTAATCCTCAAACATTAGATTCTCTCACTCAAGTTCTAATCCTAGCCATAGATCTTACCTCCCTCCATATTTTTAACCAAATATCCTCCTCCATGGAATTCAACTATAAAAAATCTCATACCAAAACTATGCCAAAATTATTCTAAAACCATATAGTCAATCCATCATCCACAATCAACAATCCTATAATGAATCCATCATTATCTAAATCTAAGTCTAAATCATATGAATTTTATTCCTAGAAGGAGGTAACATAGATCAAGGGAATTTATTAAGATTATTATCATTCTAATTTATCTTCATAAATCCTTCCTATTAAGTAGTTACATTTTGAGTTTAGATTTGCATTGCTGAATTTATATAGTGAGCTCAAAATACATCTATATGAACTTTTCGTTCTTTCTCCACAATATCATTTTTCTCTCATTCAAGAAATTTATTCTCAATACCTTCATACTCATGGAACATCTCTTGATATGTCTACTAGATGCCTTGAATAAATTCATTATGGACAACTATAACTTCATCTATATCTTCTCTTCCTTTACTCAAGAATATGTATTCCTTATTCTTGTTCTCACCAAATGGATTCCATATTATGATCTATTATTCATAATCACTTGAAACAAATTCGTTATCTATTGCACATTAAACTTGTTCTCCCTTGATTATCTCCAACAAGATGGGTTTTCCTTCAAGAGGTGATGAGTTAGGAGGATGGTGGATTGGTTTGTGGTTTGGAGAGAGAGTAGTAATGATGGAGGGATCATGAATGGTCATGGGGATGGAATGAGACAATTTAAATAACTCGTAGAGGGAGAGAAGGTTATACTGAGCTATAGATGTTCCATTCCTTTAATAATGTACTTCATGATTCTCATTGTCCTCTTTAAACCCTTCCATAGTTGAAATTTTGTGTTACACATTCTCAAATAAGGCTTCCTTTTCATGTTGAAACTCTTTTTGTATGTACTTCTAAGATGGAAAATCTATATGTTTTTTAACAGAAGGTAATGTGGTTTGACCATACATAAAGTTTTATTTCTTATCATCACATTCTTGGTTTCAAGATGGAGTTTTGAGGCTGCCAGGATATTTTGGAGATTGGATAGGATCTTCATTAGGACAAGTAATATGAGAGGACTTACATGAAACATAGGAAGACACTTGAGGGTAGGATGGATAGACTTGTTCTTAAAATATATTTTCACCTTCTCTATTGTTTTCTAGGGGCCCTTCAATCATTGTAAGTTACCTCTCAACTTCTTGGATTTCCCACATTGTAAGCATATCAATCAACTATTATATATAACATCTCATTTCATACAAATATTCATTGATGACATAATTAACTTCCTCCTCAACCAACCTTCATTTTTTCATAATGAAATGAATAGTCTTTCCCATTCTTTTTATGAAATGAGTAGGGATCACAACAAGCTCTTTATCCCATCTCTTCATCAACCTTTATAAATTTAGAAAAAAATTCATGAGTGATAATAAGGACTTGGCTTTAGGTGGAATTGGAGAAGGAGGAAATTAATATGGGTTTTGGTATTGACTTTGAGAAGATTGTATAGGAGTTTGATAGGATGGATAGGGCTATTGGGGAAGAATGTTTTTAATAATATGCCTCTCAAGATATTTTACTTATTCATTAAGAACCTGGATATTAAGATATTGGATATATTCTTCAAGGGCCTTAAACTTATCTCCTTGATAGACTTATTCATAGGTTTCTTCACAAGACTCTTAAGTAACTTCATGACTATATGGAGGAGGAATGGGTTGACCATATTGTGGATAATAACTTTGATAGGGTTGTATGTAGTAAATACTCTCAAAATATAAATCCATATCAAATTAGTTAATCAAATTAAACAAAAACATTTATCAAATTCTTTTCAATAAGTACCTAGATCTACTTATTACCAAATGATTGCATTTCAAGTCACCATTGGTGTTTACTTGAATGCTTCCAAAAGATGATATTAGTAAGAACACACCAAAAATTCTTATACTCTTTTGGACTTTGGTCCCATTTGGTGTGCCATAACTATGTAGCTAAATATTTCACCCTAGGATAGAGTGTTAAATTCTCTCCCATATTTGGACAACATGTGATTACCTCTAGGCCTATGGGTATCATATAACATAGGTAACCCTATAGGTTATAGGGCTATCTCTATTAATTTATCTCTTAATATCACACACTAAACTATACCAATCACTTGGGGGTGAAAATGGAATAATTAAATAGAAATTAACCTATGATAATGAGGTGATACACCAAGAATAAGTCCACATAACGCACTTACATCTACACCAAGAAGGAAAACTACCAAAATTAACCTCTACTCTATGACCTTCTAGCATAAGTGTTTCTCATAGAGACATATTTATATGAATATATAGATGTGATTGAGAATTATTTATGATTATATACACTACTATTGCCTCACACTTCAAGTACACATCAACAAATAATACACTTTATGAGACCTGTTAGAAGAGATGACATTTACACAATGCATACAAGAGTAGAATGGAAGCAAGGAGAAACACTATTCATCACTTATCATTCAAATAAACTACTTAAAATAATTAGTAAAGATTAAAATATAATAAATCAAATTCAACATCTTTATTTTAAGGCAAAAAAAGGTACTAAACTAGCATGGTTTTTCCATACTAGGTGTGTCCTAGATATAATTGCCAAAATAGATTTTATTTATAGAGAATATGAGAAGAGAGAGAAGAAGATAAATGGAAAAGTCACAAATAAAAGTGTTAAGCTATATGAACCTATTAAAATTAAATATAATTAAGTTTAGAATAGGTCAATAAGTGTTCTTGGATAAGTGTCCATTAGAAATGCATCATTCTCTGTTGAGGTGGCATTTATGCTCTTCACTATCCTTCTTGAAACTATCCTTTGGTGATGATCCCAATTAATTGATAAAAAATACCATAGGGATACTTGACATATTTTAAATTTAATTATAAGGTGGAAAAAAATTATAAAATCCCTCATACACCTCTCAATAGATAGTCTCTCATGTACCACTTGTCATTCCCTGTCTACTAACACTCATTAGCCTTCCTCAGCTTGTCTTCACACTTGTCATTTGATTGAATTGTATTTTATCATGTAGGTGTGTTATATATATTTAATGAAATTTTTTAAAATCATATTTATCTTTTGGTTTATCAAATAGACCTCAAAATATTCCAAGTCACCTTCCTCAAAATCTCACTACACAGTCACATTTCATTTCCTAACTGTTTGGTTTGAGGCTACCTATAATAAATGATGTATCATAGGTATTTCCATGCTTATATAAAGTTATAAATTAGTATGAGGGGTTTTAAAAAATCCTTTTATACCTCATTTAATGGTTTTAATCCATCAATCCCTTTTTTCACCTATGTAACACACTAAATCTTGTAAGAAACACCATAATAGGTTTATCCATATAGAAGACAATATAGAAAATTATGATGTCATGAATAATAAGAGAGTTATAAACATGTCCTTACAAATATCCTGATAATTTTACCACATTTTAATTCATATCCCACCATTTTTCCCATTGGGTTCACATAAGGGTGTTAGGAGGGTTTTGAGTTGTTCTAGTTCTTAGTGATAGTTCATAAAATTTAGATGTTCAATACCTAAACCAATTCCACTAAGAAATAGTTAATGAGCTCCTTAAAATATTACAAACTCATTTAATCACCATGAACTCCATTCATATATGAGTGAGCATAATACATTGGCCTCCCAATCTTCTTATTGCATTCTAAATAGGTCTAATAGAGGTTTAAGCTAAAATAGCCAATTTTAAGGTTTTATCTAAAACTCAATGGCTCATGTTAGCCTTATATTATCCATTGAATGCCATCACATGGTATTTAAATATCATATGTCCTTATGGATTATTTTTTTATCCATTAGGGTTTAGGCTTAGTATTAAGCCTATTAGGCATAATTGTGTTTGCCTGAGAAGTTGACCACCTATAGGTTTCCATTGGATTTATAGGCCTCTCAATGATTTTTTACATGTAAATAAATCCTTAACACCATCATAAAATTATTCCAAGACTCTTCCACTCATTTTTTTACTCCTCAAATATTAACCTACAGACTGTGTTATTCATGGAGTGCCCTCTATCTAAGACAAAATAAAAGGCATATCCCCTGATACTATGACTTTAAGGATAATATGAGGAGATACTATAGGTCATTATGACCATTTGAAAAAATTATCAAAGATTTTTCATGCTCTTATCACCCTTAAACCTTAAAATTCTCAAAACTAGTTTAAGACTATGACTTTATGCGAGGTTGACTGAGTATGAGGGTAGAGTTTTTCTTGATCAACTTCCTCCCATGTTTATTTCCCTTTGAGAGTCACATAAAAATGGTGTCAATATTATATTAAATTATACTTGGTCCTATTAAATGTATAAATATACCAACTCACCAAGTCTACATTTATTTATGGGCTTAGGCCAATCTATGATGTGTATGATTATGTCACCTATAGGTGACCATTAGGAAGAATTGGAAAGATTTTTTTAAGTGTCATTCATGACTAAGTATTATGTTTTCACACCTTCATTTTCTATTTAAGTCACTAAGGAGAATTAAATATGTGAATATACCATTTTTTCTTGGAGAGCATAAATCATTCCACTAACAATGCATTATCATTTTGTAGGTCACAAATTTCTCTTTTGGCTTCAAAGTATTGTAGTTTTCACTAAGTGTTTTCAATATAAAACTAACTAGGTTTGAACCATTCAATCATATTCCTTTTCAAACAAATAACCTTCCCTTTGAATGGACATGCTACTACTATGTTAAGGTTACAATAATGGAAACACAAGACTTGTCAATACTTCAATGCCACTCACCAATAGATGGCACTATATCAGACAGAGACCTATTTTAGAGAAACTAAGGTAAAAGTTCTCATTTAGCAACTTTTCATTCTTACACCATGGACACTATTTAAATTGGTATAGGCTCAACACTATGACCCTGTATGAATTTAGAAATTCATTCAAGTCATGGAATTGAAAACCACCTATATCTTGGATTTTGAATATATCTCATTCTTTGTACATGATTTTGTGTGATTATAGGTTACTGTGTATTGAAGAGCTCTGATTAGTCCTAGCTCATTATCTTGGAAACTCACCTTAATCAAATCCCTAGTCCTTAAATGAAATATTTACATGGATAACATTATTAACATGGTTTGTAAGGGGAGACATAGGTGTACTATCTGACCTAAATCCACTTACAAGAAGATGAGACTCTGTAACTGATAAGACATTGTCTTGCAGACCAAAAATATTCATGCCTTAGAACCATGAGAGTGGTTATACTAATCCTTTCACATTAACATGTTCCAATAAGTTATAGAACAACTTGAATATTAATATCAATCTCTTCCATAACACACATACCATTTAGAAACTCTATATCATGTAAATAGGTGAGAAAACCTGAAGGTGTTGGGAATGCATAGTCCACTAGGAGTTACTAACATTATTAGGGATGATTCATGAAGAAAAATACATAAATATATAATATATGACCATGGATTTGGATCTTATTAGTATTAATAACATCCACCAAAATCATTCATCCTAACTTTACCATCCTATCTATGCCAGCTAAAAACTAGTGGATTATTTAACTTACCAAAAGGAGTGAAGAGAAATAAAAATTAGTTTTCATCATTTTTAGACCTATAAAATATTTTTAATCATGTATATTAATTTTTTGGAGTTTAATATACACTTATTAATCTTTCCCATGTGAAAAACTACTGTAAAATCTATATAACAACTAAAACTTCCACTTTTTCAAATGATTTTCTTACTTCCAACATTTAAACATGCATAATTCAGTTTCAAAAATGAAAACTAACACCTTAATTACATGTAGGACATTAAATTACACCTTGACACACTTTTCCCCTTCATTAAACTATAAAACTATTTAACTTACCAAAGGGAGTGAAGAGAAAGAAAAATTAGTTTTCATCATTTTTAGACCTATAAAATATTTTTAAGCATGTATATTACTTTTTTGGAGTTTAATAGACACTTATTAATCTTTCCCATGTGAAAAACTACTGTATAATCCATATAACAACTAAAACTTCCACTTTTTCAAATGACTTTCTTACTTCGAACATTTAAACATGCATAATTCAGTTTCAAAAATGACAACTAACACCTTACTTACATGTAGGACATTAAATTACACCTTGACACAATTTTCCCCTTCATTAAACTATAAAATTTCATTAAAGTGTCCAAAAAGGACATAAAATGACATAAGTTGGACTTAGGCAAATGTGACCAAGATTAAGACATATTTTATGACCTTAGTTATGACCATGGTGGACATTTATGACCTAGGAGAACTTATGGAAGTTTTTTAATTACATATGGGTTGAATTATTTGACAAATGGGTCAAATTATTCAACAAGTCATTTGCATACAAAGGCTCAACATTATTCAGAACCTACATCCTTTCATAGATCATATGCTTTCAGTCACATTGCAACACCAATTATTCACATTTTCTACCCTCCACAAGAGATGCCATATGGGAATTCTTATTATTATAGAATACCTAATTTATCCCTATATATATTGCATTTGTAAGTCCTCACATGACTCTATACGAAGATAGATAAGACTTTTATTGAAGAAAGACTATAGTTACAACATGATGTGTTTGATGTTATCAATGATGTATGTTGTGAAATATACTATTATTTGTGAACACATTATTATGTTTTATTACATTATTATTCAAATTTTCATATGATTTGGACTTGATATTTCACTACTACATTCATAATGCATTATTATTCTTATGATATTTCTCTTTCACATCTTTTTAATTATTTTAATTTTACAAAAAATAATTATTTTCTAAATTTTATTTTATTATTAGCACTTATTTTCTCCCTATGTTGGGATGATTTTTACTTAAATGTATTCTTATTTTAGATCACTTTCTTAATAGTATTATTTTTCATGTGACATGGCTCTTGGACCACACCCTATATTATCTTATTTTTATTATGATCAGATATGAAGCATATTCATCATTATACCATTTATTAGATGAATATCTCACAATCCCCATTTCTCCCATATATTCCTCTTAATTACACATACAATGAGTACTGATATTGCATATTTAACTATGGGAAATTCTTATCATCTTGTAGTGGACATCATCTTCAAGTACTTCTCTCTTATAACTAAAGCATAAGGTTCCTTATGTTTATCACCTATATCATTCATGTTTGGTTTTTTTGAATCAATACAGAGGAAGAATAAAAAAATCCACAAAAGTTAAAACATAAATCACTAAAATAAAATTAAATGATCAAAGTTCAAAAACAAATTTTTAAAAGTCAAAATCACACCAAAATACATGATTCTTCTTTGACACTTCTCATATTCTAGTCGAAGATCAAAATTAATGGTTGGTCTAATGATAGATCTGAGGTCCATTGGGGTGTGGTAGGCCAGTAGATTGGGGTAGGAGGTCACATTATTGTATTTACTTCCACCTAATTTCTCAATCAAATACCCAATATTCACAGTAGACCGATAACTTTGTAAGGGGTCTTGATGAATAGGGAACTCATCGTGGGAAGGTAGGCTAATTTTAATTTTTTTTTATATATAAACTTCATGTGATGATATAGGTACTTCACTCATTATCCATCAAATTAATTTCTACTTGTAAGAGTATCTTATGTCCTTGTTTTCCAAACAAAATCTTAGCACTTACAAATTTTATTAGTATGTCTTATTTATGTTAATTATTTTGACAACACCTATGTAATTTTTTTTACTCCCTTTTTACAAAATATCATTTATGATACTCCCCTTGATGCATATCACTTCATATTTGATCATATCTCTTTGGTTCTCATTTTTAGAGTTACAATGTAATACCTTGGATAGGACTAGGCCTTCCTCACAAAATTCACTTCTGTCCTCTAAAAAAATCACATTTCTTTCTAACTCATTGGCTATCCTTTTATGAGTTGTAGTGTAATACCTTGGATATTATTATGATCTCCTCAAAAAATATCCTATTATCCTATACAAACTATGTGCCATTTTTTGTGATAAAATAACTATACTCATTTACATCATCGACTAACACAAAACCTAAGTTTCATTTATCACTCTTATTTTAACTCTTGTTTTCACATATTTCCTATCTCATGTATTTACATATCTATGTATGCATATATTTTTTTACATTGACACTTCTTATTTTCATATCTTTAATTATGTTCTAACCTTACATCAATATTTCTTATTTCACATGTATTTGTTTTGTGCCTTACCTTAAATTGATATTTCTTATCTATGTTCTTCCACATCTTATTATCTTATATTAATATTTAATTTTGTTACATTTTTTCCAATTTTTACATCTCTCACATGTGCTATCTTTAAAAACTTGGTTTCACATTTTCATTTACTCATTATTCCTATTTTAATTTCTTTTCTTATCATTATTTTTAACCATTCATTTATTCACATTTTATAGAAAAGAATAACACATTACATCATACATTTTCCCATAAACTATATAAAAAGATCAAAACATATTCTATAAATAAAATAAATACATCCATAACATTTGTGAGTCATAAAAATAACATGTCTATATATATAAATGGCTCAAATTATTTGATACAATATAAAATTATTAGAAGAAGTTCCTGATACATTAGAACATGCTAAGGATGAGGATAGCTAAGTATTATTATATTGTGTAGGATACTGTAGAGAATTCATATTTAACAAAAGCATGTTAGAGAAGAATTATCATGCAATAGATAAGAATTAATATTAACTAGAGTTCTATTAGGGTTATTAGAGAATTTGGATTGTTTTAAATAAGATTAAACCAAATATTAAACATATTAATTTATACAAGGAATAACATAATAAATACAATAGATAACCATAACTAAAAAGTCTATATTCATCTCAACAAAGGTTCATCATCTTATTCAAACAAGCATACATATTTATAGTTAGTTATAGTTCCTAACTATTCACATTCTTCTCATGCATTTGTGTCAAAAGAAGGGGACTGTTCATCTTTTATCCTTTTATAGGTTGTCAAGTTTAGGACAAAATACATATAGCTGACAATTTCATACATAACACATGAATATCCAAATAATATCCTATGTAGATTTACTTATCCATTTTCTTCTCCCAACACTTTCTTGGACTTAAAATGTTGTCTCATCTTGAGACAACATCATAGGTTCATCTGACTAAGCACTGAGGGCAGAAGCTAAAAAATTGGGTAGATTAGTAAGAGTGGTAGTAATCACTCAAGGTCTCATTTATAGTTTTCACCTCTTGTACACTATTTATCCACCCTTTTAGGTTTTCAACTAAGTATCATACCAACCTACCACCCTTTTGAATTTTTAATAAGTTGGCATAAATAGGTGGCTACCCTTTATGGGTTTTCAACCATCCTGGCCCCGCTTATCTTACTAATCAACCAATACAAAAAATAATGTGTTCAAAATTTTACAAAATTTTATACATTACATAGTACTCAACTAATAAAGGGATGGCATTACTGAGGAAGAAGACTAAATAGTAGGATGTTTATCCCTAGACTAAGCAGTCATATGCTATGAAATTTCTTTCTAGAGCTCAAATGGTGGCTTGTAAACAAGAATGTTTAGAAATTGGGCCACCTCACTGCAAAATGGAGCCAAGTAAATTTTGAATGTATGTCAGTCGAGCATCACTTCTCAGAACATGTAGATCAAGATTTGAATTGGTGCATAACATCTAATGAGAACCTTTAGGTCCAAGTCCTTAGTGGTACTCATGTCTACCTTTGTATTACTGACCTTTATCTAGATTTTAGTGTTTATCTATTCTAACTTTTCAATATGGTGTTCTACCTAGAGACCTATAAATGTGCTACATCATAGGTCATGTTACCAAATGATGAGTTGATCATTTAAATTATCCCTATCATTGAACAATTATTAAAGATCAAGGTTAGTTTAATCCACTAATACATTCTAACTATGCATGGTTGTCCCAAACATTACAGCTATAATGAAGTCTATGTTAGAGCTAGCAAGAGAATTATCAAGCTAATACTTCCAGTCCAATAAACTATGTGTGACATGATGAGCTTGGAGGGTTGCAATGTAAATCATGATTTGATACTCCTCTAATAAAGTAATAAAAATAATGGCTTTAATATTCATACCTCAACCCAATGTGCCAATTTCATGAAGTTAATATGTTTCACACCATTCCTTTATGAGCTTCGAGACTAAGGTCTTGACCCTATTGTATTCAAACATCATTTGGTCCCTAATTAATTAAGAGTCCAAGTCTGGGTAATTATTTTCTATCATCTTTGTTAATTATTTAAGATGATCCCTAAGCTTGATGATCTCTACCTTTGATTGATCCCATTCTTTCTCTAGGGAGGTAGCCTTTAATGCGATGAAATCCTAAAAATATATGACACCATCCAATTATTTCTTCAAAGGTAACCAAGATACATCAATTGAGGCCTCCTACTTGACTAATATTATGGATAATATGTTTTATGATGTTTCAGGGTTAAGGCATGACATGGTGTCTAGTAGGAGGGAGAAGGTAGTGCACTGATTAGTGACTGAGGGGAGGTCCCAAAGCTAGGTACCTCCTAGTTGAATCTATGGCAACTACAATCCTTACTACATTTTGGGTGGTGCTTTTTATTGTGATATGGCCTCTACTACTAGCTTTATTGCACAACATCTTCAACTATCTTCCATTTCGCCTCCTCTTCGTCATCCTATTTCTTCTTCTTGTCCTCTTCCTCCCTCTTGCTTCCTTTTCTCTTTATTACTTCTCTCATCGTCTTCCTATTTCTTTCTCTTCTCTTCCTTTTGTGTCTTATTCTTTTCTTCCTCTTATTTTTTTTCTCTTCTTCTTCCTTCTTCCTCTACTCTTCTTTTTTCTTCTTCCTTTCTACACCCTCTTTCTCTTTCTTCTTTACTTATATTTTTATGGCTATAGCCTTGGCTTGCTCTTGTGTAGCCTAAGCCTACACCTATGATTGTGCTTGTGCTTATGCATGCACTTTATATTGTCATAGGGCTTCATCATCTTCCTCCTTCTTTTTAGTATTTTCCTCTACCTATTGTTGTACCTAGACTACTACATCCTATTTCCTCTTTTCTTCTTCTTCATTTTCCTTCTTCTCTCTCTCGTGTGCTTAGTTTGCTATGTCATCTACTTATTAAGCCAATTTATCACTCTTCATGGCCTTTTATATGTTTACCTCTACATATTTGGCCTATTGTGAGGCCTCAACTTCTTTGGTATGTTGTGTGTCATGTTGTTGTTATGATTCTTCTTTCTTTCTCTTCTATTCCTTGCATATTTTTTCAATGGCACAAGTGGTTGCTTCCATAGTGGCATGTTACTCTTCTATTATTGGATGCTGAAGTTCAATATCCTCAACATCTTGAGCCTATGGTGATAGAGTAAAATTAATTGGTTATACCTCTAAAATTAGAACTTGTGCTTTCCTCCTATTTTTTATGACCAATCTACATCTAGGTAGTGGTGTGGAAGATTTAGGAGTAGGTTGTGTTTCCTGCAAAGTGGCTAGTTGACCAAACATGAATTTTTCTATGGTAGGGGATTCTTTTACCTCCCATCATGTTTAGGGCCTATGCACAATTTATTCAATTATAATATATGGTAAGGGTGAAAAGATGATGTTAGGTGTGAATGTTAGAGTAATTTAATGCTAAAAGAAGTCCATTCTATTTTAGATATACTATGTTTCATTATAGATTGTGTCAATAATGATGGAGGGTGGGCATGATGGGAGTCCACCTAGATCTCTAAGAGAACCTATTTTAGTACTTACATTATGTGCACCACATTCTAAAATTAAAATTAAAAAAAAAAAAATCTTCTTCTTTCTCATAGTAGTCTTTATCCATGTGTGGTATCATGACCTTGTTGACTTCTTACTCATCTATGCCCATATGGATGAGATCATAGGAACTAGTTATATGTGACACCTTTGGATCATCCTTCCATGTCATAGTGTTGCGTGTTGTTTTATTTGAAGGAGGGGATGCCAAATGAAAGTCTACATTGTAATTTACCTTTGCCTATTGTTATTTGAGCTAGATGTTGGGTCTGGTTATTACATGATAGGGATCTCTACACCAGGTGGTATAAATTACAAGGGGGTCACATGCCTAACTATGAACTCTTTTTATTGGGCCATTTTGGCCTATGACATATCCATTTTGATGAATAAGGGGATCACCTTGAATTGTGAGTGTAATAGCTCATGGATTGTGATAAAAACACCCTTTGATAGTAAAGTGATGGTTTCATGCTAACCCAAGTACTGCATGACTTTAGGTGGCACTCAAGGATGAGTGGTGATGAGGTCTAGACACTTTTCCCACCAAACTTTGAACTTTACCTCATGTTCAAGAGCTCCATGATCCTGCATCTAGATGAGATTGTGGAATTTTTGTGTTGGCTAATAGTTTGTATCTAGTTGCACTTGGCCCTCTAGTGACTTTTATTATATTAAATAAAGGAGGAAGATCAAGAACTAATACTAAATGTTTACTTAGGGGAAGTGCAACATTTTTCAATATTTTTGAGCAACTCTTGGACAAAATACACTAGACAATTAAACTATTCATTCTATTGGATCATCTTGTGAGTGATGCCCATGATTCCCTTAGGAATTTACTTGGCAAACTTAGTCATCTACCAAAATCATTTGGTTATACACTCTAAAATTATATGCACTTACTCATCTAGGATTTCATTGATGGGAATCCCTTTATTTCTTTGCACATATAAATCCTACACTTCTTGAAAAATGGGAAGCATTTTCATCTTATAAGGTAGCAAAGAGTCTCCTCGCATAGGCATACCCAAAGCTTAGGCCATATATTGTGTGTTGATTACCATAGTCTCATCTAGACACATATAGATTATGCTTTCATTGTATTTCCCAAGATATACTTGAACAATTTATCCTAGGTCACCAAATGTGAGAAATCTTAATAGGCACTGAACATCTATGTTCTAGAATTAGTGAGGAGCTACAAGGGCAAGTGGTTATGCAGCATCAACTAGATTAGGGTGGAATAACTTTTATTTAGCTTGATGAAGATATTCCAATAGATATTGATCACTTTACTTTGTTTATTAGAGTTCCACATCAACACCCATATCTTCTTTTTATATATCCATTAGAGCCCTAATTAGATATGAAGTATCTATATCTACATGAATTTACGAAATTGGAATGCTTTGTGCAAAGAAAATAGTTTAGCTTTTGATAGGTGTAGTGCATGAAACTATGCTCAAGGATGAAATAATGACTTAGTATTCAAACTTAGCTTTTATAAAATTCATGCCTATTGTGGTCTACATCAAACCCACACTTAACTATCATCTCATCTTGAATGCCATGCTAGATGTGTAAAATTGATATCTGATCTGGCCATTAAAGTAGTTAGTCATTGATACATATGTGGAGTTACACCATTATGCTCTTTGGTGTTCATACAGGGGTATGAGTATGTCATGTTGACAAAGTACTAATTTATTAAAGATCACATCCATCAACCCTTTGGTCTAGCATTTACTTCTAGTTGATGGTTTTTATCCAATGGATATCTTGTTGATGGGACATTTCCATGTATTTATCATACTTAATATTTTTCAATTACTCCTTTTAACTTTTTTGGTGATACACATGGATCTTCTTGTGCATGTTTAGCATATGTGATGTTTGGTATTTGTCCTTCACAAATTTTATTATTGAGATCATTTACAAATAAACAAAAAAAAAAAAACACATACACAAAGCATGAAAAATAAGGAAATCCGAAACTATATAGTGTTATTCAGCACCCACTCAGATTACAAAATGAGATCAATTGACTATTGATGGCAGGGCTTAAGCCTAAAACCATTTACCTACCCTAATAACATGGTTACCTCAAGATATATTAAAACTATGGTTCTTTGGTGTGTTATGTCATGTATAATATAGGTCCCTTTCCATCGTATCCATAGCTTTCTTGAGAATGCCCTAAATCAATTTTCATACAATAAAACTAGTTGATCCTTGTGAAATTCTTTCTAACATAAATTCCTATCATGCCATGATTTTTAACTCTAATTCTACAATTCCTATGTCCATACTTTTATGTGTCTAAACTCATCCATCTAATTTAGTTTTAGGAGTTAGTTAGTAAGAGACTCACAATCTCTAATTTGCATGACCATGGCAATGTGTAGGCTAGGTACTAAGTATTCCATTGGAATGACTACTTTCAGACCATACACCAATTAGAATGGCATAAATCATGTAGCCATTTTTTATGTGTATAATATGCCCATAAAATCATCAGAATGTGATCTTCCTAATCATCTCACTTGACATCATAGATCTTTGTAAGCATTTTTCCTAGTACTTTATTGGAAGTTTCATCTTGGCCATTGGCTTACGGATGATACGTAGTACTTTTATTATGAGATATCATAATTTTTTTAGTCAAATCCTTGATGGTATTGTTTAGAAAGTGTGTTATTTTATCACTAACTAAATTTATAGGGCATATGAACCTTATAATAATGTTTTCATATAAAAAAATTGTTGCATCCTTCATACCATAGCTAAGGGTTATAGCAGCTTCAACCCACTCAGTAAAATTGTCTATCATAGTAATGATATACCTGGATTTGTTACATTTGCTTGATAGGTTAATAGGTCTAAAAAATTAATTCCCCATTATTTAAAAGGTTACTTAGGTAACAAAGGCTGTAAAGGCATCTCATCTTTTTGTAGTGGTTTACCCATGCATTATCATACACCATAATGTTGCACAACTTTGTGTGGATCCTAGAATAGATTTGGCCACCATAATCTTCTATGTAAAATATTTCTAGTCATAGCCTCTCCTATGAAATGTCCTCCTACAACTCCTTGATGTGATTCCTATAATATTTGAGGTTTTTCATGTTCCAAGACAACCCTATGCAAGAATTCATCCTTCCCTAAGTGATGTAGAAGCCTATTAATGTGGTATATGAAAGGGTTCTAGTAATAAACTACTTTTTATCACACTCTTGATAGTGCATAGGGAAGACCCATTGCTCAAGGAAGTTGGTAATGGATTCAAAAAAATTAGGAATCATAGAGACATGGAAAAGGTGAGCATCAGGAGAGTCTTTTTATAATTCTTCTTGCTCTTCACCATTAGGAATGTAGATGAGATGGTCTGGTCCCATTTTCTCTCTTCCTAGTTTGACATTTATGTAGAATTGAAATTATTGAAACAATATTAACCATCGAGAGATGTGTCCTCTTAGAATTGGTTCATTGACCAGATATCATAGGGCTTGATGATCAATGAAAAATTCAAATAATGTCACTATTAGATAGTTCCAAATTTTTTGAAGTGTAAACATAAGGGCCATTGCTTCCCATTTCATAGTTTTATAGTTTTTCTCTGTGTCAGACAACTTGTGGTTAGAAAAATTAATAGGATGGACCAATGCACCATATCTAGGCTATAAAAGCATAATATTGACTAATGTTCCTAAAGGATCCACATGTATATGAAAGGGCTTGCTCCAGTCTGAAAAAACAATTATAGGCACAGTAAGTAATCTTTGTTTTAGCTCATTAAAAGCTACTTTGAATTTTGGCATTCAGAAAAACTTCACATTCTTGAACAATAAATATTATAATAGAGATGAAATGGGTAGAAACCTTTGATGAATTTATGATATTAGTCTATATACCCCAAAAAATAACATACTTTAGTGAAACTAATAGGTGGAGGAATAATTAGTATTACTATGATTTTAGCCTAATCTATTAGAATACCTTTGTTGCATACTACATGTCTAAGAAAAACACCAAAAGGTGTGAAAAATAAACATTTATTTAAATCCAAAGAAATTTATAGAGCTCAACATCATTCTAACATTAAATGTAACTTAGATAAGTGTCATTTGAATAAGGAAAAGATGGCCCAATTGTCTAGATAAACTTCCAAGAAGTCATGAATAAAATCCATGAATGTTGTAACCACTGCATGAGAGAACACTAGAAGTACATTCTTAAGGCCAAAAGGCATGACTTTAATGTAAAATAAACCCATTATATTTCAAAATCATTTTGGCTTGATCTCTTTCTATGATCAAGATCTAATGATATCCATGGAAACCATCTATGAAGGAATATACTTCATGTCCTATGATAGATTTCAAAACTTTGTCTATGAATGGTATTATAAATAGATCATTTACACAAGCCTTATTTAAAATATGATAGTCTCCACAAACATGGATTTATCTTATTTTCTTGGGCTAAAATACCATGGGGCTTACCCAATATATTTTTCCACTAGATAGATTATTCTTCCATCTTGCATTCTATCTAATTTAGTCTTTACTTTTAGCTTCATATTCGAATTGAGTTTATATGGCCACTTTTTGATTGGCCATGTGCACTCCTTTAGTTTAATGTGTATCTCACAAAGATATGGGTTAACTCTTCTAACCTCTAATAATTTAGTGGGAAATACATCTTTGTACTCCCATATAAGTTGTAGAGCTTCTAAAATTTTAGTTTTTGTCCAATAGTTACCTATGCTTGCTAGTTTTGGAACCTCCTCTATTCCAATGTTAGCGACATGCTTCTTGATAGGCTAATAGTAAATATTACATTTTTCTTCATCAATATATTCATGTATCCTCCTTTTATTTTCCTATTTATGAATTCAAATGTTACATATCTTATCTTCTTCAGTTAGTGTTACGTTTGTGTCATTGAGTGGTTCAATAGGTCACTCTAGCTTGAATAAATCATTTAAATCTAAATCACCATTAGAATTAGAATCCTCAATGTCTTATGCCTCATCTTGTATTTGGTGACATGGATATGTTAGATATTTTTCTTCATTCTTAGCATCCTTGTACCTTTGTAGTGTTAAGTTAAGATCAAAGGCTATATTTTTCAATGTAGTGGATTATGTTGTGGTGCTCAAGTCTTCTACATATGCATGGCATAAAAATTACTTGAGTTTCTATAGTGCATTATGGACCATAAGACTTTCATATTCAAACACAAAGGTATTTTTAAAATCACTCTACACTTGAGATCAATGCTTGGTCTCCCTTTTGTGTTCCTGGTACATTTACCATGTTGATGGTAGTAGAACAAGAGTATAATGGAAAATGCAAACTCAGTATTTTGGTGTGACACTTTCCTGATTCCAAATTTCAATACATTTATGTATATGAATTTTAGGGCATTAAACTTCTTTAAATAATGGATAATTGGTGTAGATAAACTATGGTATCTAGAATCTATTGATCATGAGCTCATAGGCATCCTCCCATTCTAGTTTATTATCCTAAAGAGTTTCCCACCATATTGCAACAATTCCCTTTAGAGCATAATTTAAATCACTAACCATCTAACTGATGGTTTGAATATGGACTTTCAAGAACAAAATGGAATCATTTTATGTCCTCAGTTGCATAGTACATAGGTAATTATTACTTGTATGCAAAGATCATTCATATTAATCAGAGTTCATGATCCCCTCAAGCCCAATTTAGGAGGTGGGTATCTGAGTCACCACTAATAGATGAAGTTGTTTCCCATGGTAAAGTGCCTTCCCTTATAATCTCTATATATTCCTACATGTGATCATCAGCTTAATATAGGAATTCAACTTCAGATTAAGTAAGAGATTTTTCAGACATAGAGTTACATTCTTCCATGATAAATGAATTTACCACTGGTTGCGTAGCTACTAGTTTGGGCCTCTATTGTTTTGATGTCTTAAATTTTTGAGTGAGTAGTGATTATACTTGAGGTTTGGTATACTAGTACAAGAATTTTCATTTAGTTGTGCATAAATCTTTTGGATTTTCCTACAAATTCACCTTCATCCAACTAGTTTCTTGTTGAACACATGGAGAATATAGTTTAGCTAGAGTTATGTAAGGCTTATGCACCTTGTTGAGAGGGATGACAATAACTTTATCACCTTTATGTGCTTTGAGTTGATAGTGTATTGTATTGATAGTCATTTGACCATCATATGCCCATTTTTTACCTATCATCATAGGGTAGTGTGTTGATATGATTTTCATGTCAATGACTTCAAAGTCACCTCATAGAGATAAGTCTATGAATTTGATCTTGACATATTCTAATATTTCAATGGGCTCTACTTTTACATAATCAACTAGGCTTAATGTTACTAGGTTATAGCTTAGAGTCGATCATCCAATTACTTCCCATATAGATCAAGGAATCATATTAACTATGCTACCAAAATCAAAGACAGCATTCAAGATCTCATAACAAGTAAATTCAATATCAATCCATGCATCAACATCTCAGGGCTTCTTCATCTTAACATACCAAACCAATTTTTCTATATTGTGTTGGCCATACTACACACATTTTAGAAGATTATGCAATAGATTCATGATGTTCTATGATATATCTTTATTGTGTAGAGTACTCAAAAGTTTTAAGAGATCTATAAGTGTAATGACGAATCCATCTTGGTGTATAATATGCATGATCTAATCATACATTCTTAAATCTATTACTATAGCATCACCATTAGTAGTATCCTTATGTTGAATGTTTTTTAGCATCTATGCAACTTCCTACATTAGGATATTCTTTGTGGTCATGTCTGGATATTTATCTTGTTTAAATTTTTTGATGCCCTAATCTTGAGGCATCTCAAATGGAGGAAGCCTTTATTCTGCATGCTTTTTTCATGTAACAACATTCAAAAATGCATTTTGTTTAGGATCCACACTTACCATATTCAGATTTTGGATGGTTTTATCTTTTCTCTACTTCTCTAGAATAGGGAAATCTTATGTGTCATACTAGTCAAATATTCTATAGTATACACAATATTACTATCTTTATGGGTTCATCAAGTAATTCCATTAGACATGATTATTTTATCCACATAAGTAGTATTGTATGGGGGCACTAGTAGTTATTTCCTCTACTACCTTGGTATCCTCCTTTGTAACTACCATGACCTCCTCTTCTATTAGACTGATATCCACCTTGATATCCTCCTTATTATTGCACAGTGTTCCATTATTGGTATTATTAACTATTGTCTCTAATTAAAAATTATTATTACACAACTGGTGTGGTCTAACTCATTTGTTATTTCTACATTATAGGTGAGC